>JANEYF010002324.1:0-125726 GCA_029963845.1 Rhamnusium bicolor
ATGTACTTCGTTCAGTTACGTATTGCTATTTTTATGTACATCCATTAATTAAGTAATTAAAAACTTATACTTTTCAAGTGTATGGCCACCTTTAATAGTAGTTAAAATAGAACATTATCTTTGCATTTCTACCAACTGGATAAGCTACGTAACGTTTTTTTTTTTTATCGAAGGGGAAATTATTGTTAGGTTACATTCTTTATAATTTTCTACAATGAAATTTAAACAAAGTTTATATATATACAGGGTGGGGCAATAGTGCGTCGGACTCGATACTCGAGTTCTTACAATAGCTAGAAATTTTTAAAAAATTGCAAGTAAACTAGATAAAAAAGTCTATAACTGGAAATTATTTTCGAACATACAGGGCGAGCCAAACGAAATTACAGGACCAAGTGCCTTTTTTTTTTAAAACGGAATGCTATGTATATCAGTACATTTTTTGAAGCCTCTTTCTAGGATCTATTCATTGCTATATTATTATTGACTATCTCCCAACTATTTTAATGTAATGAATTTTTTTGTTGAAATAATGCCATCTGCAGATGGATATTAAAAAAATCACCACAGTCAGAATTATGGGTTTTAAGAAAAACTTATGTGAATACAAGTTACGTGACATCTAATTAATGTTTTTCAATCATTTTCATTTCCTAAAAATGTACAGGGTGGCCAAAAATTAGGCTGTCTCTAAAAAAAACGCCGCAAGCCATAACTCAGTTATTTATCGTTCAATTTTATAAAACAAAGAATTAAATGAAATGGCTCTAAATACACTATAGAGGGAGCCACTTGCAGCGTACTTATTATTATTTTTTTTTGAGAAAGCGATAGTCAACTTTTTTTTCAAATGGCAATATATATATTTTCTAATATATTGTTGTACACACTTCTTTTCTGAATCCAACGATGTAGGATGACATTAACTTTTGTGAAACACATCGCAGAGAAAGCGTCAAAATATTAGTCAATACCGCATTAGTAGGCGCCTGGTCGCTTAATTAACAACAAATGTATTTAGACTAATCACGTATGCCTGGAATGCCTGGAAAACAAAAAAATAATACATCAAAGCAAATAAATGTCATTTTAGCGTTCGCAACCCATTTTTACGCATTACACTATTTCTGTGTCATTAACACTAGGTTATTTATTTAAATAAGCTCAACAGTACAAAATATGAACAACAATCAATTATTGACGGACATGATTCAGGTATACTCTGAGTGTAATAAAAATCGTGGTGCAGCAGTCCGCCTTTACAGAGAGCGGTTTCCTCACAGGGAAATTCCAGAACCACGTAAATTTGGAAGGCTTGAAGAAAAATTTGAGAAAACATGAGTGCTTTTAATAAAACCAAAGCGAGAAGAACGGCAATTTAATGAATACATGGAGCTCAATGTTCTTCTTAGCGTCGAAGAAAACCCAAGAACTTCTATTCGGGAAATTTGCAATAATATTGGAGCATCAAAAAGATCTGTACATGCGATATTGAAAAAGCACAAATTCAAGCCCTACATTCCTCAAAAACGATAGAGAACGAAGGCTACAATTTTGCCGTTTTTATTTAAATTCAGTGCGACGGGACCTAGTTTTTCACACAAAGATTATTTGGTCAGACGAATATACATTCAGTGTAAATGGTATTTTTAATAGAAATATCCACCGGCATTGGAGCCAAGCAAACCCACGAATTATCGTGGAAACAAATTTTCAGCGAAGGTTTACTGTCAATGTGTGGTGTGGCATTTTGGCTAATAGATTGATTGGACCATTTTTCATAGACGGCACCCTAAATCAAGAAAAGTATTAGCAGATATTGACAGGACAATTTGAGAATTTTTTAGATGAATTACCTATTGCAGTTGAATAGAACTTATTTCCAGCAAGATGGGGCTACCCCTCATAATGTCACAGTGAATTCCAATTGGTTGACCACCACATTTAATGATAGGTGGGTAGAAACTTATGATCCTGTTCGATGGCCTGCCCGTTCTCCAGATCTTACCCCTTGATTTTTGGTTATGGGGTTATATTCAAGATCATGTTTATTTAACACGGCCAGAAAATGAAGCAATTCTTAGGCAAAGAAGTATACGTACTTGTCGTGAAATACCCCCAAATTTTATATTGAATGCGACCCGTGCAGTATTTAGAAGATGCCAGTTATGTCTTGATTATGGTGGTGGCCAATTTGAGCAGTGTGTGTAATTTTATTTGCATTGTTACATTGTTTCTTTAGTTGTTTCATGTTTTGTTGTTCTTCATTTAATGTGTTCCGTGTTCTATTATTGTTATTTCGTGTTGAACTTTGTATAATGGTTACCCATGATCCTTTTCTTCCTATTACATCTCATCCCGCAGTAACTTTCTATAACTTCCTATACTATATATATATATATATATATATATATATATATATATATATATATATATATATATATATATATATATATATATATATATATATATATATATATATATATACATATATATATATATATATATATATATATATATATATATATATATATATATATATATATATATATATATATATATATATATATATATATATATATATATATATATATATATATATATATATATATATATATATATATATATATATATATATATATATATATATATATATATATATATATATATATATATATATATATATATATATATATATATATATATATATTATATATATATATATATATATATATATATATATATATATATATATATATTACTGTGATAATAAGGTTTATTGTATTTTTATTTATTTATATACTTTGTAAAAATTTTGAATTGTTTTATTAAAATGTTGTAAAAATTGAAAATTTTGTGGTTTATTAAAATTTATGTCCTTGTATACCCAAACTAGCTCAGATTTTAATTTACAAATTTTTACTTACTTTTTATTTTCTTTTTTCTCTCTCACTCAGGATGCAGGTTCAATTTGGTTTTTCTATAGTATAATTTCAAAATTTAAATTCACAAAATCAGTACACATAAAAAAAAACTAAACACTTTCAGAAAACAATAAAGGAGTTGTTTTTAATATCAGATTTTTTAAAATTTTAACAAGAATGGCCCATTAAAGCCTTAAACTAACCTATCTAAATAAAAAATACGGTGCTCGAGATATATTTATGTGAAATTTTGCAAAAGAATATATATAGCTACGACCTGATCAGGATTTTCGGTATCCGGTTGTTGAATGAAATCCTCCTTTCTACTCGTTCATTAATTTCGGTGTCCCTTCGGTTCCTAACTTACCGACTCTTGTGAAGTTTCACCCATGGAATACTTGTTTTCTTTTTATTAACTACTGAATTTGTTTATTTCTTCCCCAAAATGTTTAATGCTGTGTTAATTTTGAATTTTATTGATTATTATTTTCATAAAAAACTTTCCAAGGTAAGTTCCACACATTTACCTCAAATGGATATTTTATTTCCACTAATATTTATTACTTTTCTTATAATCTGCTTGCTTTTAATTATTATACATTCTTACATCTGTCGTTGTCCTTTGCACATTTTAAAATCATATCTTACTACCATTTATTATAATTCATCATTTTTTTTTTAAATTTAAGTATGTTTTTCTTTTAAAATTTACATGCGTCTCGTTCAATGATCGAAAGGTGACTAAAACCAATTTGATTTCTTCCCAATTTTTTTTTTTTTTTTTTTTTTAATAAACATCATTTATTGGCCTTTATAAATTACAATAAATATCCTAATACATTATTTTTATGCCATATTTAGAGATAATTGTAAAATCATATGATTGTTAAGACAGAATCACTTTCATCGAAATACAAAAGTTTTGAGATGTACATGAGGTAGCTAAATAATGTGATGGGTATTCCAAAACTGAATTAATCTAAAGTTGATAACATGTTAAGATACTTAATAAATAAATAATGGAGTTTTTTTGTTAAAATTATCTAAATAATATGGATACACTAATTTTCTGCTTCTGAAATTTTTAAAATGCAGAAGTGTAAGGGGCTTACATTTTGAAAAGAAGGGGACACACAAACATTCCTCTGATATTGCCATCTATCGGAGTTGTCAGTTTAACTCAGAGGCACACAAGACATTGATTAGTGGCGACTGACACAGCAACTCTTGGCCAACATAATAATTGTTATATCTAAATCCCTGGCTACTACTATAAGAATTTTAAAATATAGCATGCTTTCCATAAGTTGTTCCAGTTCTTTGGATATCAATATGGAGGAGAACCATTAAGATGAATCAGTTGCACACTAGGACTGTAACCAGTTACAATTGAAAATGAATTTCACAAATGTTTGGGAGCAGACATATTTACTAAATTAATGAGTTATCTACTCCTTGTAAATAATGTATGTATTAACACTCACTAACATTAAATTTATTTTTACATTTTCCAACTGTTCTGATATTAACAAGGATATTAGATTACATTTCTCAGTTTGAAAATTCCTCAAGTGTGCCTTTAAAGTAACTTTAATAAGGCCGTTTATTTATGATATAAATGAATGAATTGTAGAAATGTTCAGACAAATCATATTAATGACACCTTTTCGATGGCAGGAAATACACAATAGGTCTCTCGTCAGCTCTGCCAGTGAAGGATCCAGGACTTCGACTTGACACCTTTTTCTTGTTTTTTATTTGTTTTTCATTAATTTTTATGGCCAATTTGGCTTTGCAAATACCTTATACCTAACTACATTTTTGATATGAACAATAAATACTTAATACTACTACACATATGTTAAAAACTAAATTAAAATTATTTTCTGAAATTGTTCATTTTTAAATGTATGCATGCTACTATATTTATTAAACTTTTTATTTTTACTGCACGTTTGCACTCTAATTTTGTACCTTTATTTATCTGCATTTTATTTTTCTAAAGAAAATAATTAAAACCTTTTAAAATAATTTATAATATTGCTAAATGTGATAATATATATATACATATATATACATATATATATATATATATATATATATATATATATATATATATATATATATATATATATATATATGCAAAGTAATTTATCTTTAATTATAAATTATAAAATACACAGTAAAGCAAAAATGGCAAACGTTCTTCAAATAATCAATCTAAACATATCTTAAAATATAGCTGCGCAGGCAACTCCAAACCCCAAACAATAGTTTTATATGAGTTCAATACTAGGGGCAAGCAGTATAATATAATCTCCAAAAATCAACTAGGATTAACTTGTCAAATTTCCAAAATTCAATATCCAAGTTTCAATTCAAAAAACAAGGTATACGTTTTTTATACTGTACAAAAAAACTTGCCCAAAAAACTGTAGATATCAAAACATAAATTCCAAAATGTACAGGGCCAAAAATGCACCATGTCAACAAAACAAAACAAAAATTATTTAAAGTTAACCTTTAAACACGTGGTCGTTAGTAAAAAAAATTGTAAGTTACAACTTACCCAGCAAAACTGGACGTTTAGTCAAGCCAAATGTGCCTTAACAAAAGTCTATACTTCGGCAAATACTAAATACTCTTTATTAATTTCTTAACAGAAAAGAAGGACTTTTTCGAAACTCTGGCTATTTAAAGCCAATAAGGTTAACAAAAAATAATATGACTGGCGTTATATCCGTCAACTCAACAACGTTAAAATTACTAGATATTTGGTCCTCGACGTTTCAAACGAGTGGTAGTACGTTCACCAATTCAAGTTGGGAGATTAGGATGTTAATATTTAAATTAATTAATTAAAATTAATAATTAAAATGTGAACATAATTTTATTTTAAATCAATGCGTCTTATAATAAACCTGAAATAGTTCATCGTTAATGTGTCACTCGTATCTTTATTTTAATAATACATCGATATAACTATGGATATGGGTATAACTATTCATGTGAATTTTCTATCGAACCCACTTCTTTTTTTCAACCGCTTTAACGTCATTTCAATTGATACTGAATTGCATAAATACCAATTAATAATTCCATTTTATTTAAGAAGTAACTAGACTATCGATCTGTGCGTTATTCCTGTTAGAAATAAACACTGTTTTAAAACTTCGCTGTTTTTGCTCCCAACAATATTGGCGCAGTCGGCACCGAATTTGTGACAAGTTCTCAGTACCTAGATTAGGTCGCTTTGAAGAACTTAGTGGTTTTCAATCCTTTACCTAATCCGGAAGAACCAGGAGTCTCACATTTCGACAACAGGAAAACTATGAGTACCGATCAGTAATCTTTTCTTCTTCCTTTTCTAAAAAATATTTTGACATTTTGTGAGTTTCTGGGAAAAGTAATGCAATTTTGCAAAACCGTACCTTCAATTTACTGACCTTGTATAATTTTGAATTGTACACCCTAGCATATGCTCTGACTTTGCGAGTACATAAATTAGCACGTAAACAGACTTACTTTGTGTCTGCAGTCGTGTAATTTTAACAAAAAGTACAAATCTCTTGAATTTTGAACATCATTTAGTGGATTTAATTAATTTAGAAGGAGTACTTTACCTTTATCTATTAATATTAGTTTAGCATCACCGACGCATTTCCAAAACCGATACGTAGTTTCATGCTCGAGACACTTCATGAAATAGAAGCAAAAACAATGGCGGATAATTTTCAATCTTTAAAAAATCTTCGTAAATATTATTCCAAATTTTAACGGCTATTCTTCAAAATTAACTAAATTTACAAATCTCTATGATGACCTATTAACATTTTTAATTCCCAGTAATATTATAAGACAAAAATATTTAATTGCTGCCATATTCGTGTGTACTATTCTACATTAAAAAGTTAAAAAGACATTTTAAAATCACAATCTGAAGTTTTCATGTTTGTTAAATGTTCAATTAACCATCACTCTAACATTAGAAAAATGTAATTTTAATGTGTACTTTTAAATGTTAAAAAGCAAAACATTTTTATTTTTGTGACATTTTATATTTAAAGAAACATTAATATTATATTCTGTCTTTTCTGAGCAACGTTACACTTTCAATGCATAACATTAATCTTTCATTAAATTAACGTTTTCTTGTTTAGTGGGTATCTTAATGCTTTACATATTTTTTACATGAAAATACAATAAAATTATGAGTACGTTAATATAATTACTTTAGAAAAAATTTTGACATTGTAAAATATCTCTACGATAAAATGATATTACACGTAGTGTATGGATACCTTTATAGTAACAGCATATTTTACCACTGGAATTAATTTAATGACGGCATGAGAATGTGTGAGATAAGAACTCTCGGTTGGCAAATGTAACTGGATTTAACTAGTTTTTCCATTTCACAATCTAAAAATACTTGTTCTTTTTGTCAGTGTATTTTATAATTAACTGATAAATTTAAAATTTTATGAATGAAGTCACATGATCATGTTTACACAATTTTAATATTTAATCATGTCCGTAACAGAAAATGTTAATGTGCTTAATGATTCAACGGGTGACACGTGAGTCACGTAACGCATGTATCTACTTATTAAATTCCTGGCTGCGTGCAATCTTGAAATTTTGTTCTACCAGGAACTCTGCAGAAAATGTTAGCAAATGGTTTTTTAGAAGCATCTATGAAGTTTATTTTATTTTGCATTGCAGTTAATTTTTAACAACATAACTTTCAGACTTTCAGCAGATAATTTTCCATTTTATTGATATTAAAACGTCGCCCATTTTAATATAAACTTTTGGCCAAACACGCTCAGAGATGAATTATGTTTCAGGTTAAGATCCATTAAGGGCTTACTGATAAATAGCTAGGTACTCATTGTAGTTTACAAAATCCCCGCCGACGTTTGCATTTGCGTTTGCGTTTTCGTTTGCATTTTCGTTTCCGTTTCCGCTTCCGCTTCAGCTTCCGCTTCAGTTTCCGTTTACGTTTACGTTTACGTTAACGTTAACGTTTACGTTTACATTTACGTTTACATTTACATTTACATTTACATTTGTGACGGCCCAACCCTCCCTCGTATATTTAATATTTAATTTATTCCCCTTTTTCTAAGTGTCACCTGTCGTGAAGCGACAGGTAATACTTAATTAATTAATTGGCCTTTTTCGTGATCGTTTAGTTTTAGTGGTAGGACCCCAAATTTGTTGTGTTATTGTAACCTCACAGGTACGTTTATAAAGTTTGGTATTACTTTGTTTCATTTATAAGATTTAATTTGCTTTAATTTAATTGGTATACCTTTAGCAATTATTATGACCCTTAACCTGCACTGCACTTATATCTGTTTTAAAAGAGTACTAATGATGAGATTTGACTTTACGTTTATTATTACTAATGTGCTTAGAGTTCACTTTTATACCTGAAAGTAGAAATAAGTCAAGGAAACTCAAATACCGTTTTCACACCTTTTATTTCTATACGGAGACAACTGTCTATAAGAAATAAATTACAAAACTTACATGAACCTTGTTACATGTACGGTGGACAACGGTCCACGAAAAATACATATATATTTAGCTAGTTGAACCTGCAATGTAACCAAACCTGGTTACATACGCGGAAACTTCCACTTCGTAGTTTAAATGACATATGTAGAACTCTACATATGGGTGCAAGAGAAACTTCCCTTGTATGTGGCATAGAGTGTCCCCTGCCACATGAGCCGGACAGAGACCGACAACCATGCCTTGTTATTGAATTCGCGGGCTGATGCTACCATAAAACAGTACCACAAACACAACTGACGCTGGCCAACGAAGAATCGATGCATATGCGGAACCCCGACATATGACGAGCAACTGCCCGTATTGTTTTGGGATGTGTCGAATGCATGCCACCAACTAAGGTTTAAACCAACATGAAACGAACTACCCCGTAGATTTGTTTATTTGGCAGACGCCGCTTGTATTGTGGCATGCTTATGGAAGCGATAGCCATAAATCATTAATCGGTATATACTGGTTGGCTGGACCCTGACCCCTGTCGAGAGACAAGGTCCGTGTTCAGATAACGGCATGTTGTTGTTGTCGGCGTCTCACCGCCCACCCGACAGTGGCACTCTGATCCCCATATGGGTAGTGCAATTTGATTAAGTTACAAATATTGCAGATTCAACTGGACATTAATTCTTTGGTATATTATCTTATTTAGACCTGACTTGAAAAATGAAGGAAAAGTTCCAACTACTATCGGAAGTAATATCGACTGTTCTAATTATTAGTAAACATGTAATGAGCAGTGCATTATAACAGAAAAGCCCTATCTGTAAATCATGTGGTACCACCGATCAGCTATTGTTAAAAACCGCGAAATCCAAGCATATAGAGTCGTACTTTGATTAGCGTTGCCATTTCACTCGGAACAAAGAAATTGAATTAATTTCATGACTTTTAGTGGACTCGAGTACGTAGCAAATGGCAACGCAGTATAATAATTATTTAGGTGCCATCCTTACCAATTCTGGTATACACGGATAGTTCCGCGGGGCCCACTCCGCTGGATTCTTGAGTAACGCCTGAGTTACTCGCCTCCATGTGGCTAGTGCACGCTAATGCAGCTCGGCTCCCAATGCTAGTTATAACTGCAAGACAGGGCCACTCTCTTATTAACCGACTCCGCAGAACAAAAGCGTAGGCTTGTGGCTGTCAGAGTCGACCTGGAGCACAATTAGATTACAGAGAGTCGTACAAACTCCTCGTACCCGATTCTTCAGAACCAAAGCGTAACGCTTGGGGTAGTCAGATATGTGGCACGACTCTGCCACGTAGAACTGGACAATCTCTTCGTACCCGATTCGTTAGAACCAAAGCGGATCGCTTGGGGCTGTCAGAGATGTGACCACGGTCGTACGCTGCCTCGCGTATTTATATGATTTCCCGTGAGTGAATCCGTTGTCCAAGCCTGCAAGCTAGACGGAGATAGCCAAACGCACGTTTTGCTTTACTCACGACATTAAATTTACGATGCATTTAGGTGAGAAGTGATATAATGACTATGTTTACAGCCTTTGAATATTCTTAGTAAAAACTCTTACAACCCTACGTGTTTACGTTGGTTTGTTTATGTTATCTCTTCTCGGCTGGAGAATGCTTTAAGATTTTGTACAGTTTTGTCAATGTTTTAAAATATGAAATGAATACTGTGTGTTCTTTTACATAGCTGAATAATTTAGACTCTATAGTTTGAATGCATACGTTTTCTGCCAAAATTATAAGAAAATGATTTAACCCTTTTTTATGTAATAGTTAATTTGGAATTTGATGATATAAATGCTTGGAAATACTTTAGTTTTATGTAAAAATTATAGGAAATTTATTCGCGATGAAGCAGCCCAGGGCTGGGATGCTTCACATTTATATTTATAAGTTTCGACAGTTCCGAGGATGATGCACTAGAGAGAATTTCACCAAATATGAAAATTTTTCTAATTCTTCCTGCGGGATGAATAAGATTCAAAACTACTTGATTTATTATTATTATTACTTGCCGAAATTTAAATTCATATTTTGGTTTATTTTTCTTATATCCTGTGTTCGTACATGTGCATATTATTTCTCTACTGTTTAGGGTAAAGTTACCAAACAGATAAATTTAAGAATAAAATTGTTAAACCAGTAAAATATTAGTTACAATTTATCTATTTGTGCAAAACAGTTATTCCATGTGAAAATATACTTCGCTGTGATCAGTTTTTTGCAAAAGTAGAGACATTAATAACTAGTACATATCTGTTTGGTAACTAACAGCCACTCTACCAGAAGATGGATATATCCGGGTTTATAAAGGCTAGTACGGAAATAAACATAATATTTGTTTACTTAACCAGTGGATAGCATAAAAAACACCAGACCCCAGCTGCACGTTTGATCATTAGAACTGCCGCGCTACCTACCTCGCCGGCCTAGTTCTTTGCCCGAGAGCAAAAAACGCGGCACTGACCAGTACTAGCCAGCTCAATTTTTCATCGCAATTAAGAAAATGTAAACAAATCATATCTACACTGGTTTGAATAAAAAATGCAACACCATAATTTCGTTGAGCAATATTATTAAAATTTTCACACCGAAGTCATCTCCCAATATGCTGTCACTCTTTCATTAACTCATTATCAGTGAGAGGAAACTGGGCCAGAATCCATCATTAGTAGGTTACTTCCTCATATGGTTGAGAGAAGGACATGCGTTAAAAGCAAAAGTATAAAATTAATGATGAAGTACATACCGCTTGATACAATGTATTATTCAGAATGACTGAAGTCTGCCATCGCATTAGCATACATAGTTACAATTAATATTCTGCATTCGTGTCTGTTAAATTTGAGCGATTTGGTCTGTACATACTCGTATACGTACCCTAGATGCAAAACTCATTTTTTTTTTATTTTAAAATATTGGGTTTTATGTTATTCAAATATAAGAATGCATTGTGGTGTTAATAATGTACACTAATATAAATGAAAAAAGAGGAAGGGTCTCTTGGGTCGGTCCTAAATCAACATTACATGTTAATTTTTTTATACATTTTATCATAAATTTCTTATAATTCTCATAAATTCGATTACATATCGAAGGCATCATAAGAGCGTAAACGCCAATGTAAGTGTTGTGATCATAGGTCCTTCTAATATGATGCTCTCGATATGTTAATACGCAATATTTATTGTGTTTTAAATAAGCTGTCCTAATATGATAATATTACAAAAACAAACAACACTGATCAGTGATCACTGTGGAACATACAGGCAAGTGTTAAAATGATTTAATATTTCTTACTGTGTAGCGATTCATATGCCAAACACCGTTTCGCAAAAGTAACTAACTCTCAGCGGTCGTAAGTCAAGGCCAACTGCAGAACAGTGGAATACGTGCTTAATTGTCTATAAATTATGTACAAATAATCTCGACTTCTCGCGTAGATCCTATTTGCACGATTGTTTGCATATATTACAGGTATATAAATAAACGCATACATATCAATTAATTTAATTATACGGGGTGTTTCATAGGGAAACATACATACGTTAACTGTGGATGTGGGATACCTAGGTGGTTCCAAATAACTCATGGTTAATGGGTCTAACAACCTTCATTACTAAGATACAAGGTGTTTTATTGATGTTGCCTATTTCTTTCTTAAACCACAGTATACGAATCATTCTGTATAAAAAAATGATATTCAGTAGGTATGTTGAATCGATTAACTTACCAAAATGAAAATACAGGTCTGGCTTCATAAGGAAATAACAATTCAGTATATTCCAGACACACTCTGTATAACAACATTTTCAAAATTTATTTAGATATTCAAAAACAGGGGAAAAATAAACTAAATAGTATTATTATCCCCTTAGAGCAGAAAAAATGACATGTCCAAAAAATTCAATTTTCGTTTTTTTGTATACTATGTACGTATTTAGAGTTGCTTCATCTGCTTAAGAAGTATTCTATGTGCATAACAGCACTAATTGCCGAAAATTGCAGATTGAAAATTAGTCTATGTGTTCGGATCCATTTCAGTTTAGGGCAGAACTATTTCAACTACAAAAGTGCATATCGTTAGCCGCCGCAAATAAAACGGTAGACATAGACTGGTTCTGTCTTGTTATGGATCAGTTAGTATTATTTTTTACTGGACTTTTTGGTGACAAAATATTGTACTTTATGGACATGGACTTTTTTTGATTTGAATCCTGTTAGTTTTTGAGAAAAAACTGTATCTTGAAGAGGATTGAATATTGTAAATATGATTAGAAAGGATAAAATTAATAATAAGGATTAATTTATTTTATTTTGCTATTATATTTTTTAAATACAGCACAATAAAAAAGATAGTTTTACTTACGTTTTAGTGATAACAATAATTATTTTACTTTTGTAACAGACCAATCCCCCCCCCGTTCAATTATACTCTGGTCACTACGGCACCAGTGTGACACCCCATCTCATCCTCGTATATCCTTTCATTTTGTTAATTTTATTATGAATTCCCATTTTGAAGTTTTACCTTGTCGTGAAGTGACAGGTAACACTTCATTAATTGGCCTTTTTCGTGATCGCCTAATTTTAGTGGTAGGTTGTGTTATTGTAACCTCTCAGATATATTTATAAAGTCTGGTGTTACTTTATTTCTTTTATGAGATTTAATTTGTTTGAAATTGATTACCTAATTTTATTAATTACTATGAACCTTAATCTGTACAACACTGCAATGATATGTGTGTATAACAATGAAAAGTATAAGTAATATTTGACTTTATTTTTGTTATTACTAATTTGCTTAGAGTTCACTTTTTGTACTTGAAAATAGAAATAAATCAAGGAAACTCAAATAACGTTTTAATAGATTTATTTCTGCACATAAACAACTGTCTACAAGAAATATCTTAAAATTCACCTAGTTGAGCCTGCAAAGTAACAAAACTTTGTTACACGTAGTGAAAACTTCCGCTTTGTAATGTAAGTGGCATATGTAAAACCTTACATATATTTGTTCAAGAGAAACTTTTCTTGGATGAGGTACCCGAACGTTCTCTACCAAGCCGGGCAGACACACGCAGATAACCATTATTTTAGTTGGGCACGATGCCGCAGTACAACAGTACTCTAGACACAAATAACACTGCTCATATTCGTTGTGGACAACTGTCCAAAGGTGTTGGCTTGCCGAATGCACCCCGCCGTCAAGGCTTAGGCCTAGGTGAAACAAATTACCTCATAGTATTTTGTAAAGTGTTGGCAGGCGTCAAATGCATCCAGAACACGCGTACGTAGGCGGTGGCCATAAAACATTAAACGACGCGCCACCACCAGACTCTCTATCGAGTGACAGAGTGCTGCCTGAAAGGGCATGTTAGGTTATCTACCCCTTGCTATACCTACTAACAGCTGATCGCTCGGACCCCTCATAGAAGGAGTGAAATATGATGAGATTACATTGCAGATCCAACTGGACTATTTATTATTTACAGAATCTGATCCTTAAACCTGACCTAACATTGATACTGAAACATGGACGAAAGTTACAAACATTTTCCTAACATTAATTTAGTTTCTCTTGATTTTACTAATTATCTATGCAAAATGCGTTGAGATATACAGAGTGGGGCAATAGTGCGTCGGACCTCGATATCTCGAGTTCTACGATAGCTAGAAATTTTTTAAAAAATTGCAAGTAAACTAGATTAAAAAAAATCTATAACTGGAAATTATTCTCGAACATACAGGGCGAGCCAAGACGAAATTACAGGACCAACTGCCTTTTTTTTAAATGGAATGCTATGTATATCAGTACATTTTTTGAAGCCTCTTTCCAGGCTCTATTCATTCCTATATTTATTATTGGCTATCTCCCAACCACTTTGATGTAATGAATTTTTTTGTTGAAATAATGCCATCTGCAGATGGATATTAAAGAAATCACCACAGTCACAATTATGGGTTTTAAGAAAAACTTATGTGAATACCAGTTACGAGATATCTAATTAATGTTTTTGAATCATTTTCATTTCCTAAAAATGTACAGGGTGGCCAAACATTAGTATTCAATTAAGAACTTTTTAAATTGAATTTTCTCAATTTTTTTCAAATGGAACACCCTGTATATTTTTCAACGATGTGATGTAAAAATTAAAAACGAACATTTTTTGCAAGTACTTCCCTATGGCTAATTGCAACCATTTTAGTTTTATTGAGCAATAATTACAACATTCAAAAATAAACTTAAAAAAAAGAGGTTTCTTCAAATAACTCAGTAGAAAAAATTATAATAAATGTTCCACATGTTGGCCATTTTGATTAACGTGTGTTAATCAATCCCTATGCGCTTTTGAAATGAGGTTCCCACTGTTCCTAAAACTGCCGGTGTGATAGATCTAAAGGCAGTTATTATTCTTTCCTTCATATTTTGTACTGTTGTTGGTGTGTCTCTATAAATAATTTCCTACCTGTATCCCCATAAAAAGATCCATTTTTGTAAGGTCTGGGGATCTAGCAGGCCATTTAGTGGGTTCATTTCTTCCAATCCATTGATGAGGGTAGGTATTATTTAAGTGGTCTCTAACTGCATTTAAATAATGTGGTGGAGCACCATCTTGCTGAAACCACATCCTATTTCGAATTATTCCAGGGAGATTTACCAATAATTGTGGCAGATAGTTTTCCAAAAAATGAAGATAAATAGCTCCAGTCAATGTACCATCAAAGAAACGTGGCCCTATTACATATTCTCCAATAATTACTCCCCAAACGTACGTTTATAGACCATCTGTGTTGGTTATCAACTTGCATAAAAAAGTGAGAATTTTTCGAAGCATAATAATAGAAATTGTGCCTATTAACAAATCCATTTTTATGAGCATCATCAGAAAACATTATTGAAGAAGTTGACATCAACTTGCATTTTACCTCTGGCCCAATTACAAAATTGTAGGCGCTTTTAAAAATCGTCATCAGATAATTCCTGGTGCATTTGAATATGATATGCATGCAACTTATTTGTTTTTAAGATTCGACCCACAGACCGTCTACTTATTCCTACTAATGAGGTCACTTCTCTTTGACTAACATGGGGATTCTCAACCGTTGCCAGCACCACAGAAAACTCATTTTCTTTGTTCACAACACGTTTTATTCTTTCACTTTTTTTATATTCAATATTTCCAGTTTCCAGAAATCTATCGAGAAGCTGCTAATATCAGGAAGCCTTCTTTCAGGATAACGTTGGTGATAAATTCTATTGGCAGTAAACAATTTCTGTCTGACTCGCATAAAACAAAAGTCATGTCTACAAGTTCCGCTTTATTAAAATTCATATTGTAAAATTCCAAATATTTTAAATTCAATACAAATTGTAACTAACGACCGATAAGTGTGATAAATGCTCCTTTGTACACGACAATTTATACCAAACTGAGGTTTTATTGCTTGTCGAATAACGAAAACAGCAAAAAAATTTACATAAAAAACATTACTGTAAAGGACTGGTTAAATACTATTTACTCATTTCAATGGAAATGGTCCCACTAAATGGCCTCATTTCAAAATTGCATAAAGACGTGTGTCAATCAAAATGGGCAACACGTGGAACACCTATTATAAATTTTTCTAATGAATTATTTGAGGGAACCTCTTT
Source organism: Rhamnusium bicolor (assembly GCA_029963845.1). NCBI lineage: Eukaryota > Metazoa > Arthropoda > Insecta > Coleoptera > Cerambycidae > Rhamnusium > Rhamnusium bicolor. The sequence goes on from JANEYF010002324.1 coordinate 16,132, forward strand.
TTTTAAGTTTATTCTTGAATTTGACACTTATTTATTTATAAAACGAAAATAGTTGCAATTAGAAGTACTTACAAAAAAATTTTCATTTTTCATTTCTACATCACGTCGAAAAATATACGTGGTGTTTCATTTGAAAAAAATTGAGAAAATTCAATTTAAAAAGTTCTTAATTAAACACTTATTTATTTATAAAACGAAAATGGTTGCAATTAGCCATAGGGAAGTACTTACAAAAAATTTTCGTTTTTCATTTTTACATCACATCGTTGAACATATACTTGGGTGTTCCATTTGAAAAAATTGAGAAAGTTGAATTTAAAAAGTTCTTAATTGAATACTAATTTTTGGCCACCCTGTACATTTTTAGGAAATGAAAATGATTCAAAAACATTAATTAGATGTCTCGTAACTGATATTCACATAAGTTTTTCTTAAAACCCATAATTGTGACTGTGGTGATTTTTTTTAATATCCATCTGCAGATGGCATTATTTCAACAAAAAAATTTATTACATCAAAGTGGTTGGGAGATAGCTAATAATAATATAGGAATGAATAGAGCCTAGAAAGAGACTTCAAAAAATGTACTCATATACATAGCATTCCATTTTAAAAAAAGGCACTTGGTCCTGTAATTTCGACGTGGCTCGCCCTGTATGTTCGAGAATAATTTACAGTTATAGACTTTTTTATCTAGCTTACTTGCAATTTTTTAAAAAATTCCTAGCTGTCGTAGAACTCGAGATATCGAGGTCCGACGCACTATTGCCCCACCCTGTAGAATTATGAAACCTTCTATTAGTTAATTATTTAGTACCACCGTGTAAAACCTATGAAAATTGCGAACCCCCAAGCATATAGAGACGTACTTTGATTAACGTTGGCATTTTATTCGTAACAAAAGAAACTAGTTGGATTTAATGACATTTAGGGCATTCGCGTACGGAGAGAGTGGCAACGCGGTATAAAACTTATTTAATGCCATGGGGTCTGCTGCTCCGGGTTTTTGAGTAACCACTGGGTTACTCGCCTCCATGTCGGGGGCGACGTTGGCGGTTATTACACGTTAATGAAACGCGGCCCTCTGTACCGGTGGATAACTATAGCTCCCAGACAGGACCAATCTTTTTGTTCCCGATTCCTAAGAACCAAAGCGTATAGCTTAGAGCTATCAGAAATGTGACCTGGAGTATAACTATGCCACGGAGAGCTTGCCAGTTTCTTCGTTTTTGATTCCTAAGAACCAAGGCGTACAGCTTAGGGCTGTTAGAGATGTGCCTTGGAGTACATCTATACCACGGAGAGCTTGTCAATCTCTTCGTTCCCGATTCCTAAGAACCAAATCGTATAGCGTAGGGCTGTCAGAGATGTGACCACAATTCTACGACGGCTCGCGTATTTATATGATTTCCCGCGAGGTAGTTCGCTGCCCAAGTCTGAGATATAACCCCCGGTACTTAATGTGCACACTGACACAATGACACTTCGCGCAATCAGCTTTCGACCCTATTCTTGGTAAAATCTCTAGAACTCTACGTGTTTGCGTTTGTTTATTTATATTACACATTCTCGGCTGGCCTACGCCTGAGACTTTTGTACAGTTTTGTTAGCGTTTGAAAATATTTTAATGAATACTGTGTGTTCTTTTGCAAGGTGAATAATTTCGACTATAGTTATACAGCTATTGAATAAATATGTTTTCTGCCAAAATTATAAGAAAATGATTTAACCTTTTTCTAGATAAAGATTAATTTGGGAATTTAATGATATAAATGCTTGGAAATAATTTAGTTTTATGTGAAAAAATATAGGAAAAATATCCGCGATACTTTACTATTTTTTTTTTAATAGTTTGTGTTTGTTCAGTCAAGTAACAATTAAATAAGGCAAATCTTTTTAAAAAGTCATGTAGAGATCTTTTTTATATAATTTTCTATTCTATTATTTAAATAATAGAAGAACTTTCACTTTTCTCTACCATCTACCAAGTGGACCATCGAAAGTCAAGGTTTGCAAGATATTTTTTTCTAAATACGTTAAGTATTAGTGCCCAAGCCGCAGAACTTTAATAAAATGAGCACTGCATGAAACGTTACAGAAGATCTGAGAGGTAAAGCCTGTAAAAACTTTCATGATTCAGTGAAACAATCTATTCGTAACCACATCAATATCTTTGAATTAATTGATAGTCACTATTGTAGACAGAAAATAAGTCGTAAATACTTGCCTCCAACACTTGATATTTGTAAAATGTTTACATTGTATGAAGAATATTGTCTGGAAAATAACATTGAAAAAAAGCTACAGAGGGCATGGTACAGACATATTTTTACTACCGAATTTAACATATAATTTTATTTACCGAAGAAGAATTTTTGTGATATTTGGCATGAGTATGAGAACAGTCGCCCCAAAGAAAAGTTTTTAATGGAGAAAGAATACTAACATATAGCATATAGAAAATAAGAGTTTAGTGCAAAAGCTTAAAAATACAGATAAAGAGAACGCGAAGGAAAATGCTTCCTTTTGTGCTGCAGTGTTTGATTTACAGCAGGTATTATAAGCACAAAAAACAGAAGTTGGACTCGTTCATTACAAATTAATCATGTCTGTCTATAACTTTACGGTTTTTAATTTGGCATCAAAAGAGGCATTTTGCTACATGTGGCATGAGTATAGCAAAAAAGAAGATCTTTCGAAATTGGTAGCTACCTTCTCTTTTTTTATTGAACAACAGATTCGAAATGGAATTAAGTAGTTTCTTTCTTTTTCTGATAACTGTCCTGGACAGAATAGGATTAAGTTTCTGTTTTCTCTTTATATTACCTAACACGAAAGTATGCAATAAAAATTCAGCACACCTTCTTACAGAGGGCCACATACAAAGCGAAGGCGACTCCGTGCACAGCAAGAAATGTACACATGTGTATACACCAGATCAATGGTACAGTTTATTTTAAACTTATTTGCAACATAAAATAACGTCGGCTTCTTTGATCCCTTTACCGCCGTCAAAGAAGCTGACGTTTTTTATATTGCAAATAAGTTTGAAATAAACCATACACTCTCGTAAGAACGTCACATAAAAAGAATTCATATGTGGTAATTGAAATTAGGCAAGAAAATATATTTGATTTATTTAATTAAAAAAAAATTAAAGAAGTTACAACAAACAGCCTCCTTGAATTGGGAGAAAAACGAGACGAAGGAGAAAGTTTACTGGGGTTAAATAGAAACGGTCCAAACAAATCCAGAAGATTCAAATATTATTTTTTATAAAGAAGGGTACAAAAATGATAACGCTTTTAAAAAAATTCATATTTTAAGAAAAGGAAGTCAATGGAAGTTGAATACAAAGAAGTTCAACTACAACAACTTTATTAAGAATTAATACCTTCGACAAAAACCATTTAAAGCTTCTTTGTGACAAAAAAGTTATTTTAAGTCAGTATCACATTTTTTTCCAAAATTTACCCTTTAACGAACGTAATCGTGAGACAAATGACTGATGATAACTATTAATATGTACCATTTTGTTTGATTATTAGAATTTTCATTTTGTAAGGAATCTAGGTGTTTACAAAATAAAAAAATAATTTTCATAAATATCTGTTTATTTTGTTCAAGCAAAACGATTCTAAGTCGCAATATAAATTTGTATAATATTCTATTTATGGACTTGGAATAGGTAATATATCCCACAGGTATTTTATGTCCACAATTTTTTGTAAAACGTACTTTTGCCAAATATAAAAAATTATATTAGTGGAAAAGTAGACAAAACAGAATTATACATTCAGCTATTTTAGCCAAAAATATTCATTAGAATTTTAATGAAATAAAGAAATCTGTCCTGGAAAATTTGCATTTTGTGACGGTATATTTTCTACATTTCCGCATTAAATTCTACAAGTTTTATTTTTTAACACAAATTCAATTTTATAGGAAATTCCATAAGGTAAAATTTAAAAAACTAGCTTTATTGTCAAATTAACAAGATTACTCACCTTTGAGTAGTTAAAACGTCAAAACATATTGCTTTAGTGTCATAAAAGAATTCAACAATAAATTACAGGTCCGATCTTATACCAGAATACTATTTTTCTTAATCATAATTTTTATTAGGGAAATATATTAATTTTTTTGTGTCTCATATTAGTTGTCAAAAAACAACCTCTGACTGATCTTTTGACGTAAAGTCACAAGCGCAGAGGTTTATTTTTCCAATAGCATACTGGGTAACTAACTATACTTTTTAGATAACGATGAATTATTCATGTGGTAGTACGTCCCAAGAAAGAAAAATTTAGAGAATGCTACAAATAACATTCAAACAATATCATTTCAAACACCCTGCATAACGTAATTTTAAAAACGATATTAAATATTCGCCTAATTAATGTGGAAAGAAGCATCCAATATGAATAAATAACTTTATTCTCTTTACGTTTCACCTAATCTCATGTACCGATGATTACAGAAATTAAGTGTATGCAAATGGAAATAGAAGTAGCTCAGTGGTTCAGTGCTTACAGGTTTAGACTTGAGGCGAAGGGGTCTCGGGTTCGAATCCTGGCTAGGGCATGGATGTATAGTGGTATTTTTAAAATACCGAGACGATAGCACACAGAACACGGCTAGTTACTGGCTATCTCTTCTGAGTTCGAGTCTCAGCTGCGGGAATTGGTTGTTGTTGTGTGTGTGTGTGTCTGTTCTGGTTGAGTGGTGGTATAGCAAGCAATGTTCCAAACTCCACCACAGGATATTGATATAAATAAAACGTTAAATAAATAAATAAATAAATAAATATCTTTAGTCGAAACGTAAACACAATAAAATCATTTATTTATTAGACCGGGAGATAGTGACAGATTTTCGGATGTGATTTTACCCAGTATGCCTTTTGGAGGGTATTATGGTATACATATTCTGTTGTTAATAAATGATAAATTAAACAGTGATCCCGGGTTCTTCATATATTAAAATTAATTAACATTTGTATGCAAATTAAGCGTTTCGATACGATTTCACCCAGGCTGCCATGAATCCACAATAAAATTCAAGTAAAATACGACAATTGAAGTATTAAAGGCATACCGTTTGCGTGAGCCCAAAAGGTGATCACGGACAGGTGTACTTGCATTTTAAAAAACGATTTGTCCGCGTTTCTAAACAGGCTGCCATTAAGAAGTATACATGGTTGTGCTATACATCAGCTACAGAAAAGATGGCATACCGTTTGCGCATGTCCAAGTATATCTCACATTAAAAACATCTAGTAGAGTTATTTAACAAAATTCCGTTATTTAAATCAGTATGCCATTAAGTTTTCATGCAGTTTATGATAGCGTATATTGTATATAAAATTGGCATAACAATCAGGGCAGTCATAAGTACAGGTATACGCAAGAGAAGTTGCAAAATTGTTAATGAAATTACCGTGTGTTTAATCAGTATGCTTCTTTGTTTTTCATTCCATTGAGATGTATTTATATTTGATAAAGTCCGAGGCTGGCAAAGTATGAAATTATGATGAAAACAAAAAAACCGCTAGTGCAAAATAAACAACAGAATTTATATGATTTAACTCCGTATGCCTCTCCAATTTTGAATCAATCATGTTACATCAACATCAAATCATAAGCGGCATACTGATTGAGAAGGGTCATTATTCCCAAAAATTGAATTTTCTTTATGAAAGAAAAAAATTACTGTCTTCATCATCTTCTTCGTCCGAGGAAGCGATGATTCTGACAGAGTCTTGGGCGTCGTTATCGGAAGCTGCAAAAAAATCATATTTCATAATTCACTGATGACTATTATGAATATTTCCCTTTTTCAATTTTGAGACTCTTCGTTTTGTTGTTAATTAATAAAAATTAATTAATATACTGGGTACTACATTAAACTACAATTGATTCTGAATAAAAATATGTTGAAATCTTATTGGCAAAATAGTCAAAATATCTTCTATTTTTCATTTTCAACTTTCAGATTTTAAGATTTGTTGTTAATTATTGATTTTTTAGTAAAATGCTTGGTACTACATTAAACAATAATTGATTCTGAATCTGGAAATGATTAATGAGGTGGTTTATTTTCCTCCAATTAAAGGGGGGTGTGCGATCAGATTTTATTTTTGGATAATTACACTCTTTCCATCGAATTACAATTAAAACGCTTATCACTACAATTAACTACCATAATTGTAGTATCTAAGAACAATTATTAGAATTTCTTTTGAATAAGTGGGGTGCCAAGTTCACATAGGTGAGAGAGAGAGAGAGAACATACTCCACTGGTACGTCGCCTCTCTTACTACGTTGCACTTTTTTTAAGCTTTCGCATAGGAGCCGCTTAACCTTACATTATTCCCATAGTGTAATATATAAAAATGTAATACTTACATGCATGCTTGAGATTCATCATATTTGTATTTCTGCTTTATAGCATTGGAAGTACTATAGCACTTCGGGTGATAACCAACGGTGGCATTCACGAGCGCTGGAAGTTTACATCCACTATATTTTGAATTATGTTTCACTTTCAACCGCAAAGTTTCCGTACACTTCAATAAAGAATTATCCATAAAGAGTTTTACATTCGAGTCTGATCGCTCATACACAAAACACAGCTTCTCCTCATCCATTTCTAAAAAATCCGTACAACCGCTTCTGTAGCTGCTACAATACTGGCCTACGCACGTAAACACGCCATGTGTTACCAAGGTGTTCTCAAAAGGGGCTACACGACCAAAAACAGGGACTTGGCCCAAATAAGGGGGAAACAAGGACGGGATGCGCTGTGAAAATTACTTTACATGCTACTTTTCGTACTATAAACTCTCACAATTGGTATGCCATATTATTTTAGCGAACTTTATAATTAACTTGAAGTATAAACTTAAAGGCATACTGAGTATAATGACGGCAAATTTTTTCGTAATTTCGCGACGTTATTTCTTGAATTTAAATATGTAAAACTCGCACAACTTGTATGCCGTTTGTTATTTCACTTCATTATATCATGATTGCTTCAACCATAGAATGGCATACTGATTAAATATACAGAAAATTATTTTTCTATTTTACAATCTCACTTCTATTTTCTAATATGACAAACCCGTTCAAATGGTATGCCATTTTATATATCGACAATTTAGGATACATATTTCTTATTGCAATACATTTTTCATTGAGTAAAATAACGGAATTTTGTTAAATAACTCTACTTGATGTTTTTAATGTGAGGTATACTTGGACATGCGCAAACGGTATGCCATTTTTTCTGTAGCTGATGTACAGCACAACCATGTATACTTTTTAATGGCAGCCTGTTTAGAAACGCGGATCAATCGTTTTTTAAAATGCAAGTACACCTGTCCGTGATCACCTTTTGGGCTTACGCAAACGGTATGCCTTTAATACTTCAATTGTCGTATTTTACTTGAATTTTATTGTGGATTCATGGCAGCCTGGGTGAAATCGTATCGAAACGCTTAATTTGCATACAAATGTTAATTAATTTTAATATATGAAGGACCCGGGATGACTGTTTAATTTATCATTTATTAACAACAGAATATGCATACCATAATATTCTCCAAAAGGCATACTGGGTAAAATCACGTCCGAAAATCTGTCACTATCTCCCGGTCTATATATGGCATCATTCTTTTCCCATTTATTAAGCGAATATTTAATACCATTTGATTGATTGATTTGATGATTAAGAAAAATAATATTTTGGTTTAAGTTCGGACCTGCAATTTCTTTTTTGAAATACATTTATAATATCAAAGCAACACGATAAGGAAGTTTTAACGTTTCGATTGTTATTTTTTTAAATTGTATCTTGTGGAAATTTCTATAAAATAGAAACTGTGTTAAAAAATTAAACTTGTAGAATTAAATGCGGAAATGTAGCAACTATACTATATAGTTTATTTTTATCCGCTGTTTCGAAATATCTAAACAAATTTTCAAAATTTTGTTATACAGAGTGTTGTTTTTGGAATAAACGGAATTGATATTTTTCTATGAGACCAGCCTGTATTTCCACTTTGGTTAATACGTTAATCGATTCGGTCAAATAAGTAAAACATACCTACTGAATATCAAATTTTTATGCAATGTGATTCGTATGTTGTGGCTTAAGAAAAAATTAGGCAAAACCGATAAAATACCCAGTATCTTGATAATGAAGGTTGTTAGACCCATTAACCATGGGTTATTTGGAATCACCTAGGCATAGTACATCTACAGTTAACGTATGTACATTTCCCTATGAAACATCCTGTATAAAGGATCTTTAGAAAAATAGGACTTTTATATATAACTCCGGGCTCTGAAAAATAGCAAATATTTCCGCTGCCTACTCATTATGAAGGCGCGATGACGTAGAGTAATACTGGCTTTACATGCAGCCACTGCCGCTGCTACTCGCGCTGCCCGCTGTCCTGCCCTATAGCAGCCTTGAAGCAAGTGACTGTTTACATACAGCTGGTACGCGTTACCGCCAGTGAAGGGAGCGAGCGGCAGCGGCAATGGCATGAGCAGTGGCAGCGCGAGCGACGTGTTTACATACTCGCGCTGCCCACTTCCCTGCCCAATTCCCTGCTCACTTGAGCTGCATGTAAACCCGCCATAAGAGATAGAGACAGAAACGATCAGTAGGAATGAAGTCCAATACTTCCAATACGGCGACATACTGAAGCTGACTTACTCCATTAATAGCCTGGTAATGTGCAAGTTGCTGTTTAAAATTTCTCGAATATCGTTTGGGGTATTCAATCAACGTCAGCCTATATTCTATCCTTCCGACTATCAAAATTATTTGCTCCATTATTATAGACACACCCCGTTAAGTGACACCATAAAAATATTTTAGAGTTTTTAACGTTACCAATTTGTTGGAACTTTTTAATCCTCGATTGACAGTACATATGCTTATAGGATTTCTAATTGGATAACGCACATTAAAGAGAGTACATACTACTCAACTATCCTAGTTTGGCACTTGAGCTTGAATGCGCAATGGTCTAAACCCCCCCTCACTAAACACTGTGATATGAAAAACACATTAAAATAATGTAGACATCACAAATATCACACCTCTAATAATTTCGCAGAAAAGTATTTTCCACATCATAGCGATCATTAACACCAACATAAAAGGTGATTTAAAAGCGATATTGCAAAAAGACATGTTAATGCCAACATAATAAATATCTTTTTGGTTAATGACTACCAATATAAAATAAAATGGACATCACACATAACCTTAAAGATAATATACCTGTATATGCACGTCAGTTGAGTGTATGGTTGTAATTATCCGAACGCAGGCAATTTTACTGTAGAATAACATTAACACTCCCAGAAAACAAATGGGCTCTTCTAAATACTTAAATTTAAAGAATAATTAAATTAATTGAAATTTTTTTTCTCATAATTTTAATCGTAAGCGATGGTAGGGTCAAAAGCAATGATTGTTTTAATCATTGTTTATGATTTGTCTACTAAAATGACTAAAATAATTTTAGTCTCTAAGTAAAACTTTACCATATTGAGTTTTTTCAGCTTATTAGAAATTCAATATGGCCGCAAAAAGTCCTTTGTTCTCGGGACGTCATTCTTGTTCTTAATGTATCTACCACAGATATCTACAAATTAGTAACTACGTCTTAGATATTTCGTCCATCATCTGACAGATGTCCATTTTTGTATAATTCATCAAGTTGTTTTATTTTTAACACGCTTTTATTAGCTTCACTTGTATGTTTGCTTGTTTGTTTGTAACCGACTCTTTGGACTCGATTTTGACCCACTTTAAACGGACAGATTTAATTGAAACTTTGTACACTTATTAAGAACCGGTAACAATACAATAATTTGATAAGTTTATATCATTATCCTGATCAGGATCGCCAATCCTTTCCTCACGTATCCCTGCGTGAAAGCAAAGGCTTAATATGTCAGTAGATTCCATAATTGTTAATTAGCCCGGTGGTCGAGTGGGTTAAGGCAGTCGACGCGAAACGACAGACTCCTCCGGCGTGAGTTCAAACCTCACGGCTGAAAAATTTTTTTTTTTTTTTCAGAAATATCTGTTGGATCGTAATATGTTATAATATCAGCATCAATAAGCAATATAAATATAGTTTAAAACAACTAAAAAACACGCTTTCATAGCACATCAAACTAAAAAGTTAAAAATAAATATAGTTTAAAAAAACTAAAAAACACGCTTTTAAAGCACATCAAACTAAAAAGTGAAAAATAATTATTAATATAAACTGAAAATAATAATGAACGAAAAATACTAGGATTATTGTGAAAAAAAGCGTGGGGTGCTCAATATACGAAAAATATTGCACAAAGCACCCCACGCTTTTTTCACAATAATACTAGTATTTTTCGTTCATTATTATTTTCAGTTTATATTAATAATTATTTTTCACTTTTTAGTTTGATGTGCTTTAAAAGCGTTTTTTAAAAGTTTTTTTAAACTATATTTATTTATTCCAATTAATTCTCTGTTATGTTCTTTTTAATATATTCTACGTTCTTTAAATGATACTATTTTTTCACAAAATATTTAGTATGCGAGAAAAAAATTGACACTGGGTTCATTAATTAGCTACCTCTACATGTCAGTAAACGAAGAGAGACAAGTCATTGGTATTTGTTATTTCGCGAAAAATACGCCCCTTCAGCACATCATTATAATAATTAATAATTAATACTTATTGGCCGATTCTGCTTTTCCCATTAAAAATCATAATTTTTGTGTGATTAAAAATAACGGTTCTAAATATCGATTTTTTTTATTACAGGCATTTTAAATGATATTTTAAACGTTACAAAGATCATTAAAGTGACACGTTTTTAATAACGTAATAATTGTGTAGTTGCAAATTTAACTAAAGTATGACGAGGCAGAGACATGTAAAATTACATCTTTTAGAATCATGTTTTTATAATGTGATACATTTGAGTCTGAATAAACCACTCACTGAAATGCGAGTGGCTGTGATGTTATATCATCATTTGTGTTTAGTGGGCGCCCTTTCGAGGTAAAGCGGTTGTTTGTTCGTCTCTGTCCCACACTAGAGATATTTCGTATCTTTCTACGCAGCCAAGTGAAAAGCTAGGGTCGTTGAGTTTTGGGTCCTTTTGCGGTCGTCAATTCGCTGTTTTTTGTTTAATCGATTCATAAGGCAAAAATTTACACAACAAAAATTATTTTGAAATAAAATACAAATTCCTTTTGTACGACTTTTTACTGACACATATTTTGACACATTTCATCACATTCAAAGCATTCCTAATTTTTTTTCGTCCGCAGAAAGCATGAACTAATAATTTTAAATCAAGATCAAATTGGGAATAGTCGATTTTGCATTTGAGAAAGAAATTTCATTTATTCTGAATCTCTTCTGATTTTCTTTATACCGTTGAATAGCCTGTTAAAGATAGATTTTGAGATCACAAAGGCTATGTTGCTATTTAAAAAAAAAAAGTTGGGGAAAGAGGTGTGTAACACGAAAAATTATAAATTGCACCAAAAGTTGTGTCAGGAATACATCAAAAAGACAAACAGTTTTTGGTAAATATTTTAAATTTCGCTTCTCGAAAATACAAAATTTAATAACAATAATAATTATGACATACGTGCGTGTGAACAGTGAACAGCTCAAACCTTACTAACTACGTACCTCAAAATCTTAGAATCTAGATATTATGTTAATATAAACAGAGATAAACTAATGGCAAACCCTTACGACCACCACATCTAAACGTCCTTTTAAATAATTTGAGTCTGTGGCATAACAGAAATATACAGTGTGTCCCTGACAGTTCATCCATCTTGTCCCAGTTTCGTCCTCCAAACATTGACTACATTTCAGTAGAAGAAACTTCGGACAACTTGTAAAAACAACTTTATTTGTAACGTAGGTAGGTTGATCCCATATGAGTAATTATTCATGATAAAGGAAACAGAAAAATTCTCATAAAATTCTATGAGAATTTTATGAGAATTTTTTCTGTTTCCTTTATCATGACAACTTTATTTATACATTTTCTTTGACGTTTTTTTACTATTAGTCCCGTTGACTTCGTTTCTAGAGTTACTGCTAGTTATTATTGTTATTATTTATACTATTATTATTATCAGACTAGTTAGTTGACTAGTATTCCTAGCATTTATGCTAGTAATTTTTATTTTTATTTTTTTCATAGGCCTAGTTAGGTGACTAGTGTCCCTAGCATTTGTGCTAGTATTAGTATTTTTTTATTTATCATCAGCCTAGTTAGGTGATAAGTGTAGTTCCTAGCATTTAAGCTGGTCAGTTTTTCTTATCAGCCTAGTGAGGTGACTAGGACTCCTAGCATTAATGCTTGTCTTAGTATTTTTTTTAATTATCGTCAGGCTAGTCAGGTGAGTAGCGCATTTAGGCTAATAAAAGTTTTTTTTTAAATTATTATCAGCCTAGTCAGGTGACTAGTAAGTAGTTCTAGCATTTATGCTAGTACTAGTTTTTTTTTTTAATTATCATCAGCCTAATTAGGTGATTAGTGTTCCTAGCATTTAGGCTAGTAAAAGTACTTACTCAAACGGTTGATCTTCGGGAGCATTTAACCCGCGAGAACACGCGCCGTGGTCTAAAAGACCGGTTTTTTTCTTAATTCTCTTGTGGCGCCACCAATAGAGCAGATGTGAAGTTCCCGTTCTAGGAATGCATCGTCCGGATTGTTGCTATGGTGACACTACAATTTGTATTTAGTTATGAACAGGGGGGTCTAGATAGACGGTTGCTTTATTTTCCATCCCAGTCTTTTCAACCGTGCGCGTGTGTTATAGTAACAAAACTTTCCAAGTTATTGCTTTGAGATTTAATACAATATTTGTAGCTTCTCTTCATATACACTACCGTAAGTATCCACACATATGTACTCTATACAAACGAATATTCTGAAGTAGTTAATGTTAAGTAATATTATTCTTTTACATAATTTATTTTATTACTTTATGCCGAATTTCTGTTACAATTTTTTTTTTTTTTTTTTGGTTATTTTGCGTCATATTTTCAGGTTATGTATTCCTCCACGAGGAGGAAATCAGTGACCACGATAGCCATTCAGAGCAATCTGAAGACGAGGAATCATCCATAGATATTGAACAAAATTTAAATACCTGTTTGTGTTTCTTGGGAAAAGATAAGAAGACTTTGTGGAGTAAGATGCTTGTGATAATGTCAGAAACAAAAACAAGAAGTCATAATATAGTTACTCAATCATCGGGAGTCATCGGGGCCGCCAAGGGTGCTAAAACTATTTTAAAAGCTTGGCAGTTACATTTTCCTGATTCTGTTTTTGAAGAAATAGTTCAGCATACGAATAAATATATTCAGAAACTTAGGGCGAATTATACTAGAGATAGAGATGCCGCAGACACAGATGTATGTGAGATAAACGCTGTTCTCGGTCTGATTTACTAGCAGGTGTCTTACGCTCTTAGCACCTAAATTTGAGAGATATATGGGCGCAGGATGGGACTGGAGTAGAATACTTTCGGCTAATCATGGGTCTAAATCGTTTCCAATTCCTCTTGGGGGCATTACGCTTTGTGATATTGATGACAGAGAATTTAGGAGGCAATTTGACAAGTTGGCTCCCATCAGACATGTTTTCCATGGTTTTATTCAGCGATGCAAAGCCAGTTATTCTCCAAGTGAATTTGTGTTTTGATGAAATGCTAGATGCCTTCCGTGGAAAGTGTGCATTTCGCCAGTACATTCCCAACAAGCCAGCAAAATATGACATAAAGATTCAAGCCTTGGTTGATGCAAAATCATTTTACACATATAATATGGAAGTTTACGTTGGCACACAGCCAGATGGTTCTCATAAAGTTGATAACAGTGCCTCTGCTGTTATACAAAGATTGATTGAGCCTATTTCGGGAACTGGGAGAAATGTGACCTGTGACAGTTGGTTTACATCTCTAGCTGCAGATTTATTATCAAAACATAAATTAACACTAACAGGAACACTCAGAAAAAACAAAAGAGAAATTCCTGATATTTTCGTTGCAAAAATAAACAAGCATATTTGGGTTTACGAAAGACATGACCTTAGTGTAATATAAACCCAAACAAAATAGATAAAGTGGTATTATTGCTGTCTACCATGCATCATGCCGATGAGATCGATGAAAGGGAGATTCTTGCAAACCTAAAATGATTATATTCTACAACTCCACCAAGGGAGGAGTTGATGTAGTCGATGAGTTGAAAGGAAATTATTCAGTATCACGACAAGCTGTAGATGGCCTCTTACAATATTTTTTTCTACATTCAATATTGCAGATATAAATAGCCAAATTGTTTATGAAGCAAACACTAACAGCCACATGAGCCGTCGAAAATATTTAAAATCATTAGCAATGTCTCTTATTCAACCGTATATAGTGAGGCGCAGAAAGATACTTACCCTATCAATAACAATGAGAAATCGTATAAAGCAAATTCTAAAAAGAACCTTCTGAATCAACAGAAACAGGTCAACATTCCGTATAAGGAAGGTGTCACTTTTGTTCGTGGAAGAAAAATAGAAAAACCAAAACACAATGTGTACAATGTCAGAAATATATTTGTCGAGAACATACAACTCAGTTCTGTCCAGCATATATGGAACAAAAATAAAACCAAAATTAAAATATTTTTAAGATTTCAATTTCAGTTAAATTTTTTTAAACAAGTATTTTTAGGTTTTATCTTACTCCAAAAAATTATTTATTATTGTAACTTGTTCTTCTTGGTAATAAATATCACAAAAAAAAAACGAAATTTTATTTATTTGGTTAAATAAAGCATTATATCTTGAGAAATACCGACCCGGTCCAATCGACCGTGCGCGTTTTCTTACGTGATTATTTTTGACATGTGTTCTCGCGGGTTAAAAATACCCAACGTTTCATTTTGTCTATGGCTGTTTTATGAACTCTCTTATCCCACAAGTCTTCTACAACATATTTGTCATTGGGTAACAACGCTGTCACTTTAAAGGGACCTTTGACGACTGAGTGTACTTTTTACTGTGGCCCGTTGCCACATCACTGATAATTTTTACCGTTACAAGTTTCTCCAGTTTATATTGTTTTCGGGAACATCTTTTTTTATCATATCGGATTTTTTCTTTAACTTGAGCCTCACATATATTCCGGGAAATCTTTCGACGAATCTCTTCTAGCTTCTCGCGTATAACATCCTATCCGACAATATTTTGGCTTGACGTCAATCTTTATGATTCATGTCCATCAACACATTATACGGTGATCACCTGCAGTTTTATGAATTGATGTGTTTAAATTACAGGTCTGAACCTACCTTTTTGTCGCCCTCTTGCATTTTAATATATTTCGCCCCCAATTTTCATAACGCTGATACATGGGTAAAGGTACAGGTAAAAAATAAGTAACTGAATGAAATATATATAATAGACTGCAATTCTTTTTTGTTTTTTTTTTTCTATCATTATACATTTTATTTGCTAGTTATATTATCTTTTTTTACTTCTGAGGCCTTTTGGCCACCCGACACCTCGGCTCCGTCGTGCACCCCACGACTTTGCCCTTATGTATGGCGCAGGCCTGTTAAATTATATTGGATTCCTTTAATGTGAGTGTCCCAAAAAGTCTCATCCTTGTCGTCGACACTTAAACACCACTGTCTAAGACTGTGGCGTTAAACCTTTCGCATTGTCCGTTTGCGCGAGGCGTGGTTACTGCGTTAAAGATATGTTTTATGCCATTTTCTGTACAAAACTGTGTACCATGGTTTTTGACGTAAAGGCTGACCCTTTATTTGAAATTATTTTTGTTGGTGGCTCGAAAATATACATAAAGTTTTCCATGGCTCGAACAACATATTTTACATTAGTGGATTTTACAGGCTCTAGAAAGATAAATTTTGTAAACCCATCCACAAAAAATACAAATAGGTGTTCCCCTTACGTGACTTCACGAAAGGGTCAAGTGATCGATGTGTACTCTTTCGAATGGTAACGTTGACTTAGGAATGGGATGTTAAAACTCTGTTGGTGATCCGTTTGTATTTTTCATACAGTTTAGACAACTTTTTATGTATTGCTTTATGAATTTAGCCATTTGTGGAAACCAGTAATTTTCCATAAGTGTTTTCTCAAATTCAAAGTGCCCGCACTCATCGTAATTAAGTCCTACATATTAACCAACGGGAATGTTTTGGCACCACCTATTTTAAGAAATTTTCCTCGTGTTTCCTATATAAAATGTCGCTCTTTGTTTTAAAATTGTCAAAATAATTTTTATTCTTGTCTGTGTGTAAGATGTTAATGATTACCGAAACTTTTTCATCCTGAGACTACAGCCCTTATCCAGTCAAGTTTAGATAGATTTGTCGCAAAATTAACACTATAATTTTCAGATCCTAAGTCTCGGCTTAAATAATCAATATGAGCCATCTTGTATCAGGGACGATATTTTATATTAAACGTGTACTCTTGGGTTTCAAGCCACCACCTGGCTATTCTGGATGTGAGATCCTTTTTTATGCTCAATGCTCTCACAGCTGAGCAATCAGTAAAAACTGTGAACTCTGCCCCCAAGAGGTAGATACGAAAATGCCGTAACACAAATACTAAGACCATCGTTTCTAACTCGAATGGTATTTACTTTGTTCATAAGAGCAGATTTTACTGAAATAAGCGACCAAGTGAGGTCCATTTTCGTGTATCTGTATTAGTATAGCGTCCACTGCGACACTGTTTGCATCTGTATGTAATTCGATATTTAGTTAGGGGTCGAATATTTTCAGTACAAGCCTGTTCACTTATATTGATTTTATTTCTTCTACGACGTGCTCCTGCTGTCTTCCCCACTACCACCATACACTTTTTTCAAAAGAGAAGATAGGTAAATTCCAAGAAATCGTTTTAACTGTTTTTTTTATCTTGCGGTGCTCTTAAATTTACTAGAGCAACCACTTTACTTTGGGTTGGTCTTATCCCTTGGCCCGATATTTCTTCCCCAAGATAGTTCATATTGTCTATGAAAAATTTGCACTTCTTAAGTTGAAGCGGTAAGTTATAATACCTTGTGGTAATTCATTCAAAATTTTTGACATCATTTTCTGGAAGACAAAAGGTGCATTACATAATCTAAAACACATGTGCAGAAATTCATATTTGCCGTCTGAAATACTAAAGGCTGTTTTATTAATTGAATTTGAAGGCATGGGGATTTGATAGCTTCCCGAACATAGATCTAGTGTCGTAAAAAGCTTAAAATTGCACAGTTTATCAATCTGTTTGTCGATAATGGGCAAGGGAAATTTTTGTTTTATGGTCATACTATTTAATTTCCTGAAGTCAAGGCACAGACGCAAATATCCGTCCGGTTTGGGTACTAAAATTGCAGAACTAGTATAGGTAGACGTAGATTCTCGAATAATATTATGATGGAGAAGCTCAGCAATAATTTCGCACATTTTTCTTTTGCGATCTTCCGAGAGTCTATATGGGTTGTACGCCACGGGTTCTTCAGACTTTAATTTTATTTCCATTTCTGTGAAATGGGTTGTTCCCATTTTCCCCAAATTCAAAGCAACGTAATCCCTAAAACTGCTTAACAAATCTAGCAATTCAGGTTTACCTTTCTTGCAAAAAACTAAATATTTGGAGATATCTCTTCTCGAATTTTTAGCTCCATAGCTATACTGGACAACAACCATATTAGGAGTTTCCGAACATTTTATTTCACTACCCTCTTTCACAAATAATGATACTTCATGCCGTTTTATAAAAGAGTTCCCAATTAAAATTTCACTCAGACAAATGTGTGATCAGGCACCACTAATAATTGTTCTTTAGCTACAATACTGTCAATGGTTAAAACACAGTCTACAAAGTTATTAATCTCTATAATGTCCCCAGACACAGATTTTATGAACTGCTTATAATTTTTCACTGATATCTCTTCTGCAAATTTTTCTGAGACTGATCTACATACTATAAAACATTCACTCCCGCTGTCTATTAACGCACTAAAGTTTTGACTACTTATGTACACGTCTTTATAAAATAAATTTACCGAATGATTATTATATTAATATTGTCAGTCTCCGAAATATTCCAAGAAAGTTTATTTAACTTTCTTGGAACCTCTTATTAAAATAATCGACTAAATAAATTTCTATTGAAGAGTCAAATATTGTTACATCCTTAAAAAATTCTCCCACCGCATGAGGATCAATATCAAAAGTGTTTTGTAGATGTAATGTGTACCCACCCAGTACACATTACATCGGAGTTGTGATAGCGACATCATCTAAATGTTCAGAATATGTTTTTTTGATCAACTAAAGGAATCAATTTATTCACTGTGATTAAATTATCAGCTAGATTAAAGTCCGGAATATTTTCCCATGTATGGATTTTACGCGATCTTACCTTAGAACATTCCTGTTTTACCTTTCCGAGTTCACTCTGTAAACAGGTTATCTGTTGCAGTAATGTCTCACTATTTTGCATGATTATTTGATCCGATAATGATGGTTCTGAAGATTGCAATGGGGGTGTATAAAATCTTTCATTCTCCATTTTTTTTTTATTATCACATGCACAAACATACAAACACATGAAAACAATCCCACTTTTGACTTTGTCAGGAATATACCAGAACGACAAACAGTTTTTATTAAATATTTTACATTTCGCTTCCCGAAAATACAAAAACTAACAACGATAATAATTATGATGTACGTGTGTGTGAACACCGAACAGCTCAAATCTTACTAACTACGTACTTCGAAATCTTAGAATCTAGACATGTTAATACAAACAGAGATAAACTAATGGCAGACCCTTATTTAAGACCACCACATCTAAATGTCTTTTTAAATAACACTTTCTCTGTTGCATAACAGTAATATACCGTGTGTCCCTGACAGTTGCGAAATTAAAAACAAAAATCGTTCTATCCAAGGATTTTTCATGCAATGGGTATTTATACCACGCACATTTGGAAAATTCCATAGCATAATAAATTAATATACACATATAACTTGTTAAAATCATTTTATGTACGATATAGTTTTATTAAGATCATTAAGATGAAATTATGTTATAGACTAGAATTGAGTCAGTGTATAAGGGATACAAGTTATATAATAAATTTTCCTATATCAAGATATTAATTATATCAATATTCATGAAAACTGTGAGGACGAAAAACATATTTCAGAACTGTGATTATTTTAATATTTTGCCTACTAATTAAATGATGTTATGCAACTGAGATCCAACCCCCTGAACTACCTAAACGAGAAAATAGTGTTCAAAGATTATCATAGTTCTCCTATCTTTCTCTCGATTGAGAGGAATTTTACAAATTATGTTTTGTTTATATAAATTAAACTTTTTGTCATGATGATGAGAACATAACGTTTAAGCCAATACACCCTAATAAATAAAAAATAAGTGGTTTGAATCTTTGTTGTATATATTCTTTTCCGTAAATTAAAAACCTGTTACGGGACCAAAAGTTATTATTTATTTTGAAAACATAAAAATAATATAACAAACGAAATCTATAACTCTTCTACCCTTTTCACTATCAAAGTCTAGAGAGCCATTAAAGCCGTCTACATCTTCCGCAATATTCTAGTCCACCTCTAATCCACTATAGCAGCTTGGGTCCCTGTTGCATTATTCAAATAAAACAAAAATTTCATTATAAAGTATACAACAAAGATCCAAGTTGCTTGGATCTTTATCGTACTGTACCTGATTGAGGAAACATTTATCAGTATTTTTAAAATACGATGATTTCTGGATCACTATTGAATTAAAAAAAATACAGCCAGACATTATTACTTCCTGTATTAAGAAGCAAGAATCCTGTTTGCAATTAATATATTGGTTATTTTCAAGACCATGTTTCTAATGAAAGGGTTTTATCTTTTTCCGCGTATTCTAAGACTTGGTTAAAGTTGGTCAATAGATGACGCCATGTTGAAAACAACTATATCTCATATTTTTTTAATTTGTGGGTTGGATCTCTGTTGCATAACATCATTCAATCCTGCTTTTATAAAATATGTTTTTGATAGCGAATTTATGCCAATATATTTTCAAAATAGAAACATCTAATTTACTGTAACATAACAAGTACATACATATTCATATGATGATTACTGATGTTACTAATAAATATTATTTTTTAAATTATTCACCATTCAGTTTCAGATTAAATGTTTGGAATAAATGTAGCAATATCTGCGTTCTCAGTAGGTCTACTAATAGTTTCTTAACAGAAAATAAAAGTGTACAAATTATTACTTTATAACGATTTTCATTACATTTTCTAATATCGGATATTTTAATTTCAAAAATGTGAATACACATAAAACATAAGGATGATATAAATAAATTGTGTTATAAAATTATTTTATTAAGAGTATGCTATTGTTTTCTTTATTGTTCATCATAACCATACAATAATTCATGTAGTATTTTAATTACATATTTAAACTTTTCTAAACATTTTATTTACAGAAATATTTTCCACATAAATGGCATTCCAATTTATTATCGATATGAAACTGACAAAAAAGTTGTTTTCCACTTTGGGAATTTGTTCTTTTTAATTCAATGCAATTTTTTCGTTTATTATTATTATTATTATAACAACCGCATGTTAAAGAATATTTTTAATTTGAAATATCATAAAAACTATTAACCGCAGCTTCCTTTTTTTGATCAGATAGTGGCGATATGATTGTTCTTACCTAAAGTATTAGACACAAAATAATATTCATGAATTTTCGATAATTTTACAGTTCACTTGTAGAGAAATAAGAAATAAATACAAAAACAACACCATAAAATCAGCACCGTTTTTATATTTCTTATATATTTGCAATCAACCATACTTTTTGTTTACATTTATTTCATAAAAAAATTTAAACGCCTACTGTGCCTTCTATTTAAATAGTAAAGACAAATAGAAACTTAGGGAGGTGCGGTTATTTTTATTACTAATTAATGATTTAATGAAATATTTGTATTTCAGCTGAAAATATTCTTTTTATGCATGTACTGAAATGGTTGAAGTTGCAATAAATAGTAGTTTGTACAACAAGAGTGGATATGATATCCATATCGCACGAGAAAGAAGTTTGAGCACGACGCCGTAGGCGGAGTGCCAATTGTTCGAGTGTGATGGATAATCCACTCGAGTTCTATAGTATATTTTTTCTACGACCGGTTAAAGAAAAAACTGCAAAATTAAAAAGAAGTAATTATTAAACCATATTATAAACTTATTCAGTATTACTATTTTTTATAACAAACTTACAGTTATTAAATGTATAATTTTTATAAGTAATGCTTTCTTTTTTTTTCAAAATCAGCGTAATAATTTCACAGGATAACTTTTTCGTATAGGCAGTTAACACATTTTCAGATATACTTTTTATTCCATTTGCCAGTGTCCAATCGATAAACTTTTTATAGCAAAATTCATATTTACTTTTTGATTTTTGGGGTAATAATGTCTCGTATGTTTCATTTGCAGCTAGACAAATATCTCGTGGAGTACCATTTATCGATTCTTCACCGGAATCGCTCATTTTTAATTGTCTTTTAGCTTAGTAACTATAAAAATGTATACCGACAATTAATTTGACAGCTCACGCACTCATTTAAATTTTTTAAAAAAGAATAGTTGCCGATGTACTTAATATAAACTGTGATTGGTGGATTTCATGTCCTAACAAGAGAGGATATGAAATATATTCGTTCAGTTAACTGGAATTGCACACTTATCCATTCTACAGATTGTAAAAAAAACAGCAAATATACATATGGGAGTAGAAAAAATATTATTAATAAGCTAGTCGCCGAGGAACAAAAAATGGCTAACTGAGTCAATCGATAAAATAGAAACGAAACTTTGTGGATAGAAGTTTTCAAAGGTGCTTTTTCATTTAGAATAAAAAAAGTGAGGACTATCGGAAACCAGTCGCCATCTAGGAAAATGGCTCCCTTTTCGCAGTTTTTCACAAATAACTCGGCCAATATTAATTTTATCGATTATAAAGTAGTTATCAAAATTAAAGTTTGTTAAACACGAACAAAATGGTACTACGTCGGTTGTTCTAGGTATCACAGTTACTGAGTAAATGTTAAAAATGTTAGAGAGTTGTTTTTCATTTCACATTTTTACATGGCGTCGTGAGAAAAACCAGATTATTATGAAACCGAACGTTTTGAGACCGAACATTATAAAATTTATGTGTCTGTGTGTCACACGTCATTTTTTGTGACCGCATTTTCTCAAACACGTCTCTACGTGGAAATCTGATATCTTACATAAAATATCTGTGACATCCAAGGACTAACCCTATTTAATATCAGTGAAATTGATGCACCAGGAAGGGCACATCTCAGGGGGGCAAATATTTGTTTGCGTCAAATCAAAAAATGTTTCAAATAAAAACTGTTCATAATAAGGAAATGTGCTTAACAGAACAATTTCTCATAAGATTAACCGTTACTGAGAAAAAGGTTTACAGTTAAAATTAATTTCATTAAATAAAAAAAAAATATAAAGTCGATTTTGGCAATACGCTCATCCTATCCAATTCAAAATGAATGAGAAATAAATTATTTTGTTTTTTATTTCGTCTTCGTTTGTCTGATTTCTCGTTTATATCATTTGTCTCATTTACCTCATTAGCTTCATTTGTCTCGTTTCTCATTTGTCTCATTTATATCATTTGTCTCATTTATTTCATTTGTCTTATTTATTTCATTTGTCGCATTTGACACATTTGTCTCATTTAACTTTGTCTTATTTGCATCAGTCGCCTCATTTATGTAATTGTTCTCATTTCTCATTTGTCTCATTTGTCACATTTGTTAATTGTCTCATTTGTCTCACTGGTCTCATTTGACTTATTTATCTCAGTTGTCTCATATATCTCATTTATCTAATCTTATTTATATTTTTTATATAATTTGTCTCATTTGTCTCATATGCCTTATTCGTCAAATTTGTCTCGATTTTCATTTCTCATTTGACTCATTTATCTCATCTTATTTGTCACAATTATCTTATTTATTTTGTTTATTTTATTCATTTTTATTATTTTATACCGTGTGTCCCAAATTCGATGCTCACCATTGGGATCTCGGAAACGGTAAGAGCTACAAGGTCGGTTAAATGGAATATGTTTTAGCAAATTTTATGCTGATTTCAAATCCGTTAAGAAATCACGGCTAACTGAAGCCGTTTTTGAGATTTTCCAAAAAAACCAAAATTTTGTGATTTCTCTTTTTGGCTGTAGCCAAGTAATCCTTGGTCAGATAGGTTTTAGACTTTTACATTATTGGGACACTTTTTGGAGTCTAATATATTGGTTTAGAAAGAATGCTCAATAGTCTTTTGTTTTCGAGATATCCGAGGTAACTTTTGTTTTTCTTACGTCAGCCATATTGGATTTTTCGTTTTTCAGATTGCGCTTAAAAAGAACTTTCAGATGATGTATAACATGCTGAGGAAAAATAGTTTTTCAAGAGACTAATTTAAGAAAAGATCAATTGCTTAACAAAACAAAATAGTAGGCCATGGAAAATCAAACATTTTTGTATAGCCAGAGACAAAGAAGTTGCTTATCAGACGGCAACTAATTATTATCTATGTACTTAAAATCTACTGTAAATTGCTTTATTTGTACAATTTTCTAAAAATATTAATTTTTAAACGATCATTAAGGTTATTTGTCATAAAATTGTCAATAAAGTGTTCAAAATTTGAACAAAGAAATTCTCTTCATCAAGGGCGTTCTTGCATGCAAAGTAGTTAGTAATTAGTAAAATTTGAAAAATGCTTTTCTAAAAATGACCAAACGACATAACTTTCAGTAAAATTTATAGTAGGCTGTGGTTTAAAACAAATGATAAGCATTATTGTTAGTTTACTAGTGTTCACTAAATAGTAGTTTCATTATTGTAAATTGTTCAAGAATAATTATTACAGTTCAAGGGTGGGATTATTGCAAAATGGCGCACAAATTCTCAAATGAAGAAAAAGTTGATGTTAGAATGTTATTTAAAAGTAAATAGAAATTCGCAAAACGCATCGGCTTCATGTCTAGAAACATTTCCGGAGAGAATTCCACCACATAGAACAGTTTTTGGAAGAATTGTAAGCAATTTGTCAAATTACGGGAGTTTTGATAATAAAAGAGACCAGTATGATATTGATAATGTTGACCGTACAAATAATATTCTCGAAGGTGTTAACAATAATGCCTGCATATCAGTGTGACAAATTGCAGGCGAAACAAATATTCCCAAGACAATTGTACACAAGATTTTAAAACAAAGGAAATATCATCCGTACAAACCTACGATTGTCCAAGTTTTAAACAATAATGATTTTGGTAGACTTGAATTTTATCGTTGGTTTAATCAGAAATGCGAAAAACAACCTGATTTTCAATCGAGAGTTATATGGACCGACGAGAATCGTTTTACAAATTGTGGAGTCTTTAACAAGCGCAGTTATCACCACTGGGCCACAGAAAATCTGCATGTAACTACGCAAAGAAGATTCCAAACTAGGTTGGCATTCAATGTTTGGTGCGACATGATAGGTATTATCTTTCCTCTTCCTATTCTACTACTATAATCTGCCTATAACTCTTTCCTTAATTATTATTTTTAGACTGCCATTTAATTGGTCCATTCATTTTTCACAACAATTTAACGGAAGCAATCTATCGTGATCTTCTCGAAAATCAAGTTTTACGCGAGATAAGACACCTTTTTACAGAACAAGAAATAAACCAACTATGGTTCCAACAGGATAGCTGTATAATACTAATAATGTTGGACAGATATTGTAGGAAAATTTTGGTAACCGCATAATTCCAAATAGAGGACCAGTGTACGATTTTGAACGCCCGGAAACTATCGATATTTTGGAAGACCGAGTTAAGGACGTTTTCGGAACAATAAATGCACATATTTGTCTGGTGGTTTTGATGTTTCAGAACGCACATGTCATCACATTGTTGACTAATCGAATCGTGCTGATTCTTTCTTACATTACATTACAGGAAAAAATGGGGGTTGAAGAGCTGTGTTTTATTTGTATTGAAAGTTTATTGACAAGAAAAATTGTGCATGTGACAGCCTCCATTTTTTCTCGTAATCTTTAAACAAATGCGACCGCACGTAAGGGAAGATTCAGCACGATTAGTCAACAATATTATGACGAATTATGATATGTACGTTCTGAAAGGTCAAGGCCACCATATAAAATGTGTCAGGTGATAATCTTCAGCAAAATTGGTTTTGAAACGTATACATAAAAAATGTGAAATGAAAAACAACTCTCTGATACTTTTAATATTTACTCAGAACTATGATAGAATAACCAACGTGGTACCATTTTGTACGTAATTTAACAAAATTTCATTTGATAACTGTCTTCTAAACGATAAACTTAACATTAGCCGAGTTATTTGTGGAAAACTGCGAAAAGGATAAAGAGCGCCCTTGAAAACACCTATTCACAAAGTTTCATTCTATTTTATCGATATACTCGATTTCTCCCCGGCGACTGGTGATAAAATATATAAAAATAAATGACAGGTCCCGTTAAAAAAGTGTAGTTGATAACAGTTTCAAGAAATCTAAACCTCATGTGAAGTAAAATAAAAAGTTGCTTGTAGATAGTATTATTCGTTTTTATATATTTCCAAAAACAGAAACAATTTTAGGTAAAATACAAATTTCCTGAATTTTATTTTTTATGATATCCTAGAAATCGACTTCACATAAATAAAATTCATTCATTACAAAAATAGGTAAAAAGCCAAATTGTTCTTTATCTAGCAAGACATCAATAGCAAAGAAAAATGATCCTAGCATGTTGTAATTATATTAACCTTTATAAATTTTAATTATTTATAACAGAAATTTACAACTAAAATTTTATATTAATATAGAATATAGTAGGAAAGTCCTAAAACTGTTTTAATATCATACCAATTTTGTATGTCAAAATCGTCTAGTAATGAAAATAAGATATAGGTAAAAATATATATACGCATTTTTTGTTTTGCAATAATAAGTATCTCAAAAACCAATACATACTTGTGAAATAATAATTGGTCGCTGCTTGAGTGCAGGCATCTTTAGTTTACTTTACTTTACTTGCACTGACGAGTATATAAAATGTCCGAAACTTCCAGTGAATAGCGTTTATATTAATTAACTGTAGCCAAATATATACAAATTAACTGTATGTATTGGGTACTGATTCAAAAGTTAGTCTTCTACGTAACAAGACCGGAAATTGATTAATTACTGGCAATTTCCAGGGCGAGAACCAGCGCACGCTGAAATCCAGCGAGCCCAGTAAAGACATTTTCCGAGTGTGTTGCGTACAACATTTTTTCTGCAACCGTTCTAGCTAATCTCAAAAAAACATTTTTACTTGAAATCTTTTGCAAACAAAATTCATAAAATTTAACCGACAGATATGTCAGATGACTTCTTTCAAAGAAGACTGGATTAATCATTTTTAATTGTTATCAGATACTGTTGTCAACCATAAATGACAGAAGGGATTGGTAAAGACTTTACCAATCCCTTATGTCACTTTACCGCGATATACCTACCAGTAAATATGTATTTTCAAAAAATTGACCAAAAACAGTAACTTTCCGGACAATTGTGGAATATTTACAAGTACATTTTATTATATCTAACTTGTATTTCGGATGTGTAATTTTGAGAAAACGTGGAAGAGATGGGGCATACAAACAATCCAAGTCCTATCCTGCTTGCTTA
The DNA here is from genome assembly GCA_029963845.1 of Rhamnusium bicolor. Lineage (NCBI taxonomy): Eukaryota > Metazoa > Arthropoda > Insecta > Coleoptera > Cerambycidae > Rhamnusium > Rhamnusium bicolor. The sequence continues at coordinate 43,044 of JANEYF010002324.1, forward strand.
TTTACTTTTCATGCAAACGTCGAGCAATACTGAATAACGTGGCTGTATTATACCGCACCTTTCGTTTGTTTCATAATACCACGTCTGTGGGATAGGCTAATCGTCTCCGACTTGTTCTACGCCTTTTGTTGGCCTTGAACGGAGTACGAACAGTCCTCACTTCCCAGACCGTTGACTGGAAGTCCAGAATTTACTTTTTATCTTTTGGTCCACAACTTTTATCAGTTAGGCATTTTCATGATTCTAAGAGTAGATTGCAAGTTCCAGTTCCTCAAACAAATATTAACTTGATTTATTCTATACGAAATATTGCGTCATCTATTTTAGACAACAAGTACTGGCGCCATTTCAAATAATTTAATCTACTTAGTCACACTTCAGTAAAATTCCAGCGATTCTAGGATTCCACATAATTTAGCGTGATTTTACTAAGGATCGTATTGTTCAAATTTATGTTACTAACAAAAAAAAGACGCAAAATGTAAATAATGGAATAAACCAAATTCATTGGTATCGACCAATAATGGAAAAAACATTAATATTTTTTATAATATAAAAATTGTTTTATGTTAAATGTTAGTTGTTAGCACCAATCTTCTTGATTTTGTCCAATGGGAACATATTTATTACAATCGTTATTCTTTATAATTGTATTATTTATTACGCCTGTCAATCTGGATAGGGTAAAGTGAATATCTGAATAATTTTTTAAACGGACATCCAGATTTGGAATACATAATTTAGCTGTATACCAACTAGGAATTGCATCGATCGATACAAGGAAAAGTACGTACTAGAAAATTTTGAAAATTTAGGGAATTACTAATGGCAGTGTGGTCAATCCAACTAAAATAATTACAAGCATCTGGCACTTCCGGTTATACCGGTAGTCGATACCAACTTGCTTATTTTAAATGGAACACCCTACATATCTCAGGGTTTTCGAAAAGAACATAAAATTCTGGGTCAAAAACATACTCTATGCCTAAACCCAGCCGTTTCAGAGATAATTGACATTTTAAAAAAATTTTGACAGGTGTAATGGTTTACAATAACCTTTATAACTTTCTTCGTGTAAAACATACTCATTTGCTTTTTGGCATGCAGAAAGGCCATAAGGTGAGCTACGGTTTACAGTTTAAAAAAAATCAATAATAGTATACTGCGTGTTCCATTTTTGACTTTACATTTTGTAAACTTCAAATCGTGAAAACTTGCTTAAGTCAAATGGAACACCCTATATTTTTTTACATCAAATTATGTATAATTAAATTCCTTTTTTTCTGATATAAGCATTGTGGGGGTTTAATTTACAATTGTTTGAAATATTTGCGATTTTCTTAGAAGTTCAGAATTTTTAGTAAAAATTTTATCAAATTAGCCATGATTAGAAACAATCAGTAATGTCAGTCATTCTCTTACATATGTCAAAAAATGCCACCGCGTTTAAATTACACCCACGAATAATTTTTGAATTTGTTTATTATTTATGGAGAATGTAATAAAGTACTATCAATAACTTGTAGTACATTTGTTACTAGATATCCACAAAAACGAAAAATAACACTAAACACTGTAACATGCCTATTAATTGGATTGAAGGCACTTGGCATAAACTAAAATAGCTAAGATAAAATCAACTAAAAACATGATTCCATTTTAATTTAATAATTGTTAAATATTCCGACCTTGAACCTCCACACATTTTTCGCACCTTCGAATTAGTTCTTCATGCGTAGCTTTTCTAATTGAATCCTGTGATAAATTTTGAAATGCATTTCTTACTCTCTGCATACAATCCTCAATTGTTAATGGGCTCTCATAAACTTTATTTTTAATAGTTCCCCAAATAAAATAATCTAAAATTGATAAATCGAGCGAGCGAGGAGGCCATAGGAAAGGTCCGTTATTGGCGATCCATTGATCGTAAAAAAGTTTCTTGTAAAAAAATTATTTTCAAATACGCGTTATGTGGGGGAGCATCGTGGTGGTGATAAAAAATGTTTCAATGTTCAGCAAGAGGCAAATTTTCTAAATAGTTATTATTCAAATTTTGTAAAGTATTTAGATCTTTCACCTAAAACAAAAAACAAAAACAAAAAAATTAACTATACATATTAGCAGAAGAAAAAATCTTTATAACTTACTGTTTAAATTTTCCTGATAAAATTCCAATGCCACCACTCTATCATTTCTTATGGCACGGTAAACATTAAACTGCCAACTTTCTTGAAAATTTCGCTCCCTGAACACATGAGGATTCGTGTCACTCCAATAATGCAAATGCTGTCGATTTAAAAATTCATTTTTAGTAAATTTAGCATCATCTGACCATATAATATTTTCCAAATAAGAATCGTCTTCTAAGACATTAAATAAATTCACAAAAATTTTCTCTTCTTAAAAAATCTGTTTCATTTAATCGTTGAACCATTTGGAACGAAAACGGATAAAATTTATGTTTAATTAAGATTCTGTGAACTGAATCCTTGCATAGTCCCGATTCCAGAGCAGCTTGTCATAATGACATCATTGGAAATGCATGAAAATATCCTAGAATTGCTATTCCTACGTTTTTGTCATCAACAATAAGCTTCCGCTTTTGAATTCTTGCTTTGACAGAGCCATAGTTTTTAAAATTATCCAATATGCGTTTTACAGTGTTTGGTGACGGTTTCCGTTTTGTGGATATTTAGTAACAAATGTACTACAAGTTCTTGATATTACTTTCACATTCTCCATAAATAATAAACAAATTCAAAAAGTCTTTGTGGGTGTAATTTAAACGCGGTTGCATTTTTTGACATAAGAGAATGACATTATTGATTGTTTCTAATCATGGCTAATTTGATAAAATTTTTACTAAAAATTCTTGAATTTCTAAGAAAATCGCAAATATTTCAAAAAGTTGTAACTTATACCCTTGCAATGCTTGTATAAGAAAAAAAGGAATTTAATTATACATAACTTGGTGTAAAAAAATATAGGATGTTCCATTTGACTTAAGCAAGTTTTCGCGGTTTGAAGTTTACAAAATGTAACGTCAAAAATGGAACACTTGGTATACTATTATTGAATTTCTTTAAACTGTAGAGCGTAGCTAAGCTTATGGTCTTTCTGCATGCCAAAAAGCAAAGGAGTATCTTTTACACGAAGAAAATTATAAAGGTTATTGTAAACCATTACACCTGTAAAATTTCTTATAATGTCAAATATCTCTGAAACGGTTGGGTTTAGACATAGGGTATCCTCCATATTTTTAACTTTTATACTCTTTTCGAAAACCCCAAAAGATATAAGGTATTCCATTTAGAATAAGCAAGTTTGTATTGACTTCCGGTATGACCGGAAGTGCCAGATGCTTGTAAATATTTTAGTTGGATTAGCCACATTGCCGTAGTAGCTCCCTAAATTTTCAAAATTTTTTGCTGCGTACTTTTCCCTATATCGATCGATGCAGTTCCTGGTGAGACACTCTGTATATCTTTATTCAATAATTACATTTAATCAAATATATGTATTTATCCGGATAATCGTAGCCGATTAATTTTGTCTAAATACTTATGTATATCCCAGTAATTTATACGGATTATTTTATACGAATATTTTTATTCAGACAATTTTATCATTTTGATTCAAATAAATATATCCAAATATACATACATCCATATATGCATATTTTATTAATTTTTTTAAATAATTTTATCGTGAATATTTATCTAATTGTTTTTATTTGAATCAAAAACCGATAACTGTGCACCGCTATTTAAATGAATGAATCTCAAAATTCATACAAAGCTCATTTCTTTTAGCATGTAATGGGTACTAGGAAAAAATCATTATTTAAACAATATAGCAAATAAAGACAAAGGTAAATACTAAATCATATATACCTATAATATAAGATATACAAGAAAAGACATGACTGGGTTGGGTATATCGTTTTATCTTTAGTTCTACTGAATTATGATACTACATGTGGAGATGATATGTGTGCAATAGAATTAAAGTGCCTCCTGGAAAACCCTTATAAATTCAAAAACTACTTTTTTTGGTAACTTTAATCTTTTTTACTTTTTTGACACGTTACGCTAAGAGAGGCACTAATGGGCGAAGTTAGTTACTATAAATTTCATTTCTGCAATTATGAAAAATACCTAATTGTAATTAATTGAACAGATTTATTGAAAAAAAAAAACCAATACAAAAATAACATTTAAATTGAACCACATTTTTTTTAACTCATAACCACTACCATTATTTTCAGTGTAATCAACAGCTGACTATCTTTAGAATTGTGGAAATTATTTCTCTGAGTTAAATAGTAATCGTAATATTTCTTGTGCGTAAAAGTCCAAGAAGTGTCTGTATTCGTGTATATGTAGCACAATTTTATTTCTCGAAAGAGGCTCAAGAACTTCGGATAAAGATGTTTTTCAGCGAAATCAGTTTGGATATGTATGTGATATTACTAAGGTTTTTATGAAATCAACGATATAATAAAATAGTTTTTTAGAAGTATATGTAGTAATAGAAGGTGACATAACTACCTACTAGTCGAGTAATAGTGAACTAGGTGCTTTTTGATTACAAAACCAATATTTAAAAAGCAAACACAAACTCTTGTAAACATGTCCATACGGTTATCCGTGTACTGGAAATTAAAAGAGTTAAAACACGGACACACTAATCTAAAGCTGGCCGAGGTGGCTGGAGTACAGCCACGGTCTTGCGCTGGCGTCACACGTGCCGATTTAGAAGTGATTTACGCTGCAGTCTTATTTGAAAGGTTAATGCGTGAGGTTGTACCTATAAATTATACATAATATCAAACGCGCCAAAGGGTAAAAAACGACCGTACGCGGACACAGTGAATAAATTTATCGGTGAATTTCCGGATTTATTCTATGACGGATGCAAAATAATTTGTAAAGTTTGCAATCAAGACTTAATGTGCTGGCACAAAACAGATTGTCGTCGTCATATCAATACCGTGCAACATCAAAATAAAAAAAATGGCATGCCTTTGACAACTTTTTATGTTTTATGTTCGATTTATTGTTAATGTTAATAGCCTGTAATATTCCGCTACATATACTGGATAAACGACCATTTCGGGAGTTTTGGAATAAATACAATCCCCAGGTGAACTTACCAAGTCGTACATTGTTACGTAGATATATTCCATCTGTTCGTGAAGACATTGTAAATAGGATTAAATGTGGATTAAAAAATACACGGCTCTGGTTATGTATTGACGAGACGACAGATTGTAAAAAAAATCTATTTTAAATATTATAGTACGTATACTGGACCCTCTTAAACCAACATTTCCATTTTTACTAGCTAGTAAAAGACTAACTGCGTGTACTGGCGAAATAATTACGCGTGTGGTGTTGGAGACATTCGAAAAATTTGAACTTTCAACAAGTCAAGTATTGATGTTTGTGACTTATGGTGCCGCGACAATGCGCGTGGTAGGCCGTTCTCTTCAAAGAGACAATTGTAGGTTTTTACATGTTACGTGTAAAGTGCATGCGTTACATCTTGTGGCAGAAATGATTCGAAAATGTTTTCCAGACGTAGATGCATTAATAGCAAATACAAAAAAAGTATTTCTCAAATCTCCTAAACAGCTTCGAGCATTTCACAGACAGTATCCTGGTATCCCTGAACCACCAGAGCCGATTCTTACACGTTGGGGAACGTGGTTGAAAGCGGCTTTTTATTATGCTGAATATTTTCAACAAATAAAATCTGTGCTACTACAGTTCAACCCTAACGAGGCTGCAGCTATTAGGGAAAGCCAGACAAGCTTTCAAAACGTTTTCCTTGAAACATATTTAAAAACTATTAATAACAATTATAGAGGACTACACGACGCAATAGAAAAATTGCGAAATAGTTCGTTGTCGTTAGTGGAATCGCTGCAAATAGTGGACGACGTAAATACACAGCTACAGGCTATAAATGACGCAAAAAATAATCGCGTTAGTGAAAAATTCGAGCGTGTATTACAGAAAGATCCTGATTTTAGCAAATTAAGACAAATTTGTGATGGTGCATCTACAACTTCGGTAAGTGAGTTCACAGATTGTTTTACTTATGCCTGTATTACATCCGTAGATGTCGAACGGTCATTTTCAAAATACAAACATATTTTTTCACCAAAGCGAACATCGCTGACGGAGACAGCTGTAGAAACATACCTGATGCTATTATACTATAGATCTTCCCCACATTGTGATGACGACAACCAAACTACTTCATAAATCTGCTTAAAAGGGTGAGTTTTATACAAATTTTTATAAAATGTAACATTATTGTTAAAATTTATTTCCATTTATTGTACTTATTCAAGTATTATGATATGATGTAAACATATGAGTCATATGACGACTCTGGTCGGTCAGGTGACCTCGGCCAGCTTTAGGTAATTACATGAATACCCGTGTATTTGAGTATCCGTGAAATAAGACCTCTACTTTGAATCCCTCTGCTGTAAAATTAGCATTTCGTGACAATACAGTTCTGCTCTGAACTACGGATATACACTAGTGAAAGCATTAAGTAAACGAGACTTCAATCTAATCAAGTCTCTAACCAGTTTCAGTCGCCATATTGAAAAATACGCAACACTAAAATATATGTTACTCGAAAACTACTTGATGGATTTGTAATTTTTTTTATTAGATATATTACAAGAGTGCACAATTATTAATGTCACAATTTTCACGAGATATTACAAATAAGACCATATAAAATGGTTCTACCGCACACTTCTCAAAAAGAGTTATAACTCAAAACTATTACCTGGATTTTCAATATATTTTTTTACGTATTCTTGAAAGAGTATAAAAAATCTAATTGGGGCAGTTCTTACGAGAAATTATTACATTTTGAAATCTAATATTTTTTATTGCCAATAAAAAATATTGCAACATGATGTTCACATGTTATATTATGTTCAAATATATAAAAAAAATATCAGTAGTAATATAACAAATAAGTGTATTGAAAATTATTGATAATTTGGGAAATATGCACGAAAAGCATAAGTGCACGAAGTGCAAATTGACTGTTATGCTATGGTTTTATTATACAGTAAATATCGTTCTTTATAAAAGTCACTGGAAAACTTACACCATACATACTTCAGCTTCATACAGTTTATCTGTATTTGCGTCCAGATCAATGAATACAGAAATATCATTTCAGATTTCTTCATTACACTGACGTAATTTTCCACGAAATACCAAAACACCATATACTGTACTCGACGCGCGTTTTGCCAACCAGTTTTAGTCGTATCCAGAAGATGCCAACTTGGCTGGTGAAACACGCGTCGAGTACAGTATATGGCATTTTGGAAAACTACATTAGTGTTAGCTTCAGATCAAAGGTTCCAACCCACTTAATGTCTTCATATTTGTTCGAAACTGTCGGTACCATATTGTTTTCTCTTTTATATAGATAAAATGTACAGGGTTATTCATTATAAATTACCCACCCCTTATCATCGTTATTATTGCCTATGAAAAAAAGTTTTGTTAAAATGCTACCAAAAGTACAGTAGCATGCAGATTTCAGGGGATACAAAAAAAATAATATTTTTTTTAAATGGGATACCCCGTATATTATTAAATTTTTGGCGTGATCCTTTGTTCCGACTTCAAAAATATACCACTTGGTACCCCTACCATATACCTTTTTTGAGTTATTAAACGTCGAATATCTTAGTTAAACTAGTTACTGTAAATATGGAAAAAAGTGAGCTATGAAAATGACAACTATTATGTTTGATAAGTGACGTTAATGAAATAATTAAAATGGTATACAGTGAGGAAGAAAAAGTCCAAATATTTACTTGTTATATACAAAATAACAAAAATAAACGTGCAGCAAAAAGAACATATAGGGTGTTGTGTCTAAATCGTCTAACAACAAGTTTGTGCTTTGTTGCGATCGGTCATGAGAATGTGTAATAATTATTACGTTACCAAGTCGCACAACGTTGCGTAACTATGTGCCAACTATAAGCAAAGACATTGTAAATAAAATCAAATGTGTACTAAAAAATACACGGCTGTAGTTATGTGTTGGTGAGACGACACATTGTAAAAAAAATCTATTTTAAATATTATAGTACGTGTACTGGACCCTCTTAAACCGACATGTTCATTGTTACTTGCTAGCAACAGACTAACTGAGTATACTGGCCAAACTTGCTTTGACCTGTCTAAAAGTCAAGTGTTGATGTTTGTGACCGATGGTGCCGCGACAATGCGTTTGGTAGGTCGTTCTCTTCAAGAATACGGTTATAGGTTGGTATATGTTACGTGTAAAGTGCATGCTTTACACCTAGTGGCAGAAACTATTAGACAAGATTTTTCAGAGGTAGGTGCAATAATAGCAAGTACAAAAAAAAGTGTTTCTTAAACCTTCTAAACGTCTTCGCGTATTTTATAGCAAGTGTCCCGGTATCCCCGAACCACCACAGCCGATTCTTACATGTTGGGGAACATGGTTGAAGGGCAACTTTTTATGATGCTGAATATTTACAACAAATAAAAGCTCTGATACTAAAATTCAATCCACACGAGGAAAGCCAGACAAAATTCGAAGACGTTTTGGTTGAAACAGCTTAAAAAACTATTCACAAGAACTATAAAGGATTACATGACGCTACAGAAAACTTACAAAACAGTGCGTTGTCGTTAGCGGAGTTACTGCAAATTGTGGAGGAAGTAAATTGACTGCTACACTCTATAGGTGACGCAAAAAATGAGCCCGTCGGAGTAAAGTTCACATGTGTGTTAAAGCAAGACACCGGTTTTACCAGATTAAGACAAATTTGTGATGAAACTGATGGTGCATCTGCAGATCCGTTAAGTGAATTAAAAGACTATTTTAAGTATCACATCAATAGATGTCGAACGGTCGTTCTCAAAATACAAGCATATGTGAAAAAAATATGCTTATATTTTGAACATTAGTCTCGGAGACAACCATAGAAACATATATGATGCTGCAAAGTTTTTACAGATTTTGCCAGTTTGTGTTAACCAAGTTAGTTAAGAGGGTAAGTTGTGCATACATTGTTATAAATTGTAACAGTTTATTGCTTTTATTACTAGTTCATTTCTTTTACTACACCTATTATGATGCGTACGCCTATGTCCTGCGGCGCATTTTTGCCAACTCTAGTCATCAGATACTTATTGTTACATTGAGGTAAGTGAAAATAGAATATAAAGGCATGATCTTTATTCATTCATCGACATATATTTATAAAGATTCATAACATTAACATTTTACAATAAATCATAAAGGCATTAGGGAAGTATGTTGTTGAAAATTGTTAGAAGGTCCTGAAATATTTGTTGATTTTGCATATGCAAATGGTAGTCTAAAGAATGTTCTGAAGTTGTCGTTGAAGGTGTAGGTGAAAAGATTGGGCTTCGAGTGGGTTGTGATTGAAAGGGCGCTAGGGGCATCACAATCGAAACAGTATAATAGTTCTTGCATTTTCAGACGAAATACCATCTTAGTTGAGTAGGTCATTTGCTTCATGCTTGGCAAGAAACTTATTAGAAAATGATAATCGTTATCATTATTCGTACATTCGTTTGTTTTTAATACCTAAAGTTTTTCTTTTTTCAATTGCAAAAATGTATCCATGTTAGAGTCGTGTTTTCGTTTGTTGTAAAGTTTGTTCGTCCAGAAGATCCTGGAATAAAGTGTTTTCCGCTACTACTACTACTTGTTGATTAATTGTAGACCCACTTTTCTCACTAACATCGTCTGAACATTGCTAAAACGTATCTTCTTTATTGTAGTAGTCTTTTGTTTCTGTCTCAGATTGTGAGTCTGTATCGTGATCTATTTCAGTATCAGCGTCTGTTACCGAACCTGTAAGTTTTCTAGGGCTCATTTGAACTTTGAGAAACACCATATTGTTGAAAAAGGTCCAAGATGAAGTGAATGAGGAAGGAGTTTCACCGCCGCGCCGCTTTTCGGTTTAGGTAGTTTTTTTTTAACTCTGCTTTAAATACATCTCTCAAGGACTTCCATTTTTATTGACAGCATCTTCTGTAAATTAAAAACACTTAATTAGATTGCCTTTATTTATACGTGATGAGGTAATTCTAAAGCAAACAGCGTTCACGGTATTTTCACGATTTACTAAATTGTTATAATTCTTTCACAAGATTTTGCTACTGGGGCAAGCTATAGGACTCTGGCATTTACATTTCGTATGGGAACGTCAACTGTCCTGAAAATAGTAAAAAGGGATTTTACCTGCAATATGGGAAGTTTTTGCAGAAAAATATTTGCCCATACCAAATGAAGATATGCTATCATACGTGGCAACTCAATATTGGGAAAAATGGAATTTGTCAAACTGCGTAGGCAAAATTGACAGTAAACGCATAAGAATGAAATGACCTGAGAATTCTGGGTCTATGTTCTACAATTATAAACAATTCCATTCTATTGTTTTACAGGCTGTTGCAGATGCTGATTATCGCTTTGTTACTATAGAAGTGGGTGTATATGGCAAACAAGGCGATGGTGATATTTTTAATTCTTCTGCAATCTACGCTCTATAGGCAATAATAAATTCAATTTACCACAAGAAAAGACTCTTCCAAATACTGATATATCATTTCTTTTCTATTTGATTGGCGATGAAGCATATCCTTTAACTAAATATCTAATGAGACCTTATCCATGAAGGCAGTTGACAGCAGATCAATATTATTTTAATTGTCGCCTTTCTCGAGCCAAACGATGTGTCTAATGTGCTTTTGGCATACTTGTAGCAAAATGGCGAAATATTAGGAAAGGCCATAGAAACAAAGGTTCCAACGGCAGAAGCGATTGTGAAATGTACATGTCTATTTCACAATATAATCATTGATCGTGAAAGCATGACTCATAATCTACCAAGCAGTGATAGTAATGCAGTCCACCCCAATCACTCAGTATATAGGAAATATAACAAGGCAACAAATGAAGCATACCAATTACGTAATATACTTAAAAACTAATAATAATTCTATATAGACCTTCTACAGCTAAGTTTGTATATCCATAAATATAAATTACTTACTTGATAACTTCAATTCGTTAAATACTTCCTCCCACAATTTATTACTCTCATCTCTATTATTGTATAACTTTGACCGTTGGTCCCACAAAGGAGCGCGAGCTCGAATGGCATCAATTAATTTTTCCACGTCCATCACTTTTGGTGGTAGCGATATACTTACATAAGTTTGAGCGAATTAGAACGATACAAACAAATATGTTTAAATTTCAAACAGTCGCATGTAAATGCTGCTACTTGCATCGCACCGCATAGCTGTTCATATCGCGCAGTAAGAACACTCTGATAAGTACTTGTATGTTTTTCCTAGCATATAGTGCAGTGGGAACGTACACTTAGCCCGTGATCACTAGGGATGCGTGATCACGTATCCATGTGAATTCAGTCTGAGCCTACAAGTCTTAAAATAGGCGTTTCCGAATAAGTTACGTACAACGTTTCTTTAGCATCCGTGTTTCTTTAGCATATTTTTACTTAATTTTATCTAATAATTAAAACTATAATAATCAGGAATTACTAGAGAATTATAGACCGGAAAGTACTTCTTTAGGGGCCTCTTTAAGCCGGAAAGTACTTCTTTAGAGGACTAATCCGGAAAGTTTGTAACAAAGTGATTTTTTCGGTAATAGTTTTCTATTATAATAAGACCTAATTGGGTTCTTCTTCCATTTTGGTACATCCTGTATACTATTATAGTATTAATATTTCTTTTAAAACAATTTTGAACCAGAGTTCAATTTATCCAGCATTTCGATAAACAATTATTTCGCAAACATAATTGTTTCCAGCCGGTTTCTTTTCAGGATGATCTAAGTGTGTTTTATTATCAATGATAAATCAATTATTGTGTTTATACTAAACATCCGCCTGCTGAATCTAGTAAGAGTAAAGTATTTTAATTCAATTTATTTTAATTTCAAGAAAAGTTGAAAGCATTTATTTATGGTAAAGAAACATGTTTCTTTTTTTTTATTTAAATAATTTATAGGATAAGATTAGTCGATTTAACTTTAATATTAATATATAGCTATTTTAAGTAGTTTCTTTTTGGAAACAGAGTTCTTAAATGTTGAAAAAAAACGATTCCCAGCCTCAGAATATTTTTTAAACATTTGTTTATATTAAGTAAAGCAGGGAATTTGTTTAAAGCACTGTGCGCTAAGCTAGGTTGAAATACATTTTCAATGCACGCATATTAGCTAAACCGTCGCTCATCGCGCACAGTCATGTGGCTTTCTAGCCAAAGTTTTGAAAATAAAACTAAACGCGTCAGCAAGAGTAGTCAGTTAGTTTTGCCGTCCTCAACCTAACAGCCAGCAATCGAGCAGTAAGTGACCGTAACCAAAAATACAGTGTGCTAACTGTATCTCTGAGATTTGCTAATTATCTTCGATTATCTACTTTATATTTCCTTCCGTCATTGTCAACTGCTATTCCGATAGGCCAGAGATATCCAAGAAATTTCACGATTCATTAATAAAAGCGGGTTATCTAGCCAACAACAAGCACCGGGAATTTAAATGTGTAGTTATATTTTAACCCTCAATATATTTCGTCAATTGATTGGCACTGTAAAAAAATTTTTTTGAACAAAAAAAAATTTAAATTTCTGATAATTTTTTCGTCCTCCAGCCACTGACATTTTGATAGTCACTGGATAACTTTGTAAACGCCGTTCACAGAAATGACGTAACTGAAGGCAGTGTTGCTACTGCCAGAGTTCGTCATCATAATTTATCCTATAATTGCATGCATGGCATGAATTGCAAATTTTGAATTTTTAAAAAAATTATTACCCTTTTGTCACAGACATTTTGTGAGACGATATTAGACTTATGTAATATCAGTGTAGACGCCGCACTAAAACAAATTTAATAGTTTATAAAACATTGGGCTCTTTTTAAGAAAGCATGATATCTGTACACACTGGCCAAAAATAAGAAATAAACTTCAAGGCGGTCAAGGCGCGATTGATTAGTCCTTTATGGAAAGCGACACTTGTCACTTGTAGCTTACTCTTAAAATAAAATGTGTTAAAAGTATCTATGTATCTATTTTTCCTTGTAAAATTAGGTAATCCTGACACTTTTTTTTATAAATAAACAGAACTCGTCCCGTAAGCACCAAATATTAAAAATATGCAATACTTTTTCTGTGTATTTTCAATTATTATTATTGTCTCTAATTTATAGTTTAAGTTTAATATGGTGCATTTCTAAAAATGAATCCAGTTGAAAATAATCATTTTAAAAAGACGCATTTACTTTAAAAGAACGAAAAAGCAGATTTGTTTACTTACAGTTACTTACAGTTACAACAGTTACTACATGAATATATCATATGGGCTTGAGGCTTAGATAGCATTCCATAGCCGTTTTGTTTGTCTGGCATTTTCATCTACTTGAAAATGTGCCTTTAACATATCCAGCATTAAAATAATAAAATTAGTCGCTAAGCTTAATCACTAATTTTCACAAAATGAACCACCAAAGGAACAAATTATAAATAATAAATTTCAGTAACGTAGTAACTCAAAACTTCGAGTCACAAATTTAATTACAAAAAACTATAAATAACGGCATTAAACAAATGTTTGTAAATTCTAATGCAGACAGGTACGCGAGTTATGAATAACACTGGTTTTTACATAGGGTGTAGTATTGCCAGATGTGTGAGATTTTCACATAGGTTATAAATTTCATTAGTTATAAATAAATTATGATTCTTTTCAAAAAATTTTTATTGACCTAACTGATGGTTAATTTAACTAACTGAGCATTGAAAAACGGGTCTTACCATCGTAACAGAAACAATAGAAAACAGCAAAAGACTATTATTTAGTTAGGCTTGCACAACTAGCGCTGCGCGCTGTTTACGGGAGGTTCCGATTTATAAAGATCCTACGTACACGGTATAAAGTAAAGCAGTTATTCAGTTTACTTTTTTTTAATGGAAGAACTGACCGAGGTCGGGGCTGACGACCTAAATTTAACTTTTTTATCAACTTTTACTAATATTGGTGTAAAATGATAGAAATTTTTAAATGATAGTTTTATTACTTAAGAAAAGTGCAGGTACACAAGGAAAATAATGGTATAAATACCATGAAAATGGTATGTCTGGCAACACTGATTAGGTGCGTGGTTAGATGTGTGAAGATCATAGGTTACATATGCGACGCTAATATCACAGTTCACATTATGGCGTGGTTGAATTTTTATCATGTAATGGCCTATCCCGAATAAAGTGCTGTTTACTCAAGAAAAAATTGATCTTTTTTTATAAAAAATGACGTATACTATCCTCCTAACCGTCCAGAGTATTATAGAAGAACAAAATACAAACTGTTGGGTATGACCAGTGTAAAAAGTGACAGAAGTGTGTGAAAATACTGCAAATTATTTTCCATCACCTGATATTGTGTTGCACCTTCAGTGTTTTACTCTTAGAGTCCAGTTAAAATAGTAGAGAGCTGATTTATTCCTTGAACACCTACACATTTCAAATTATTGTAATAGCATAGGGTAAGTACCTACTTCTTAAAAATAATAATCCTTTTATAAACTTTTGAAAAAATGAGATGGGAACATTAAATTCCTCTCGAAATTTCCTAAAAAGTTTACTGTTCATCAGAAAATTTAGTTTTAGTTGTACATTCCATATGAAACGCTTAAAAATAAATGTTGATTCTTGCAAGAAAAAAGTCAAAATTGTATATTTCTCACATTGAAAGGTATTTCAAAATGTTTAAAAATTATTTCAAGTGGAGCAATTAATCGTTTAAGTAGGTAATTATTTCATCCAATGTTATTATAAATTCGGGAATGAATTTAATGCTAGGGCTCGGTTTTTCAATCGTGGGTTAGCTAAACTCACACTTTTAGAATTCGAATTTTTTCAATTTACATTTGTTTTGGAAGTGGTTATAGCAACAAATATTTTATGCTAAAGTAACTTTTAGTTGAAGTTTAGTTTGTCTTAGAATCTCATCGATTTTTGTGAAAATATAATGCTAGGTAACCTTTAACTTATGTTAACTCGATTGTAAAATCGGGCCTAGGTGAGAGAATTGCATAAGATATGCGGCAACGTTGCTTCAGTCCATTACATCATTTTTGCTAAGATATAGAATGTTTCCAGTAACCAGCAGTTCCAAACAAATTTCATCAAATTTTTTTGAAAGTCAATAACTCAGTTACACGTGGGAATTAAAAAAATTATCAGAGGGTTTCTATAGATGTCAAGAATCGGTGGTTTAAATATAACTACACACTTAAGACTCACCCTGTGTATATATTATTTGAGGTAAACTTAGAAATCACGTTAATAAAATTATAATGGTTCACTTCAGATTAACAAAAAGGCCATCATTAGATTAAAATTATATTAGGGAAAGTAAAATAAGTACCTGTAGTGGAAATTCCACAGTAGAAAGACAGGAACATGTGTAGTATAATCGTAGGAAATCTTTAACGTAGCACAATCTCGGTTTCTGTAAGGTGAACATTCATATTGTAAGTTAAATACAGCCAGAACTTTAACACCAAGGACATAATGTGTTGTGCATTATCTGAAATGTAAGCAATAAAAATTAAACGATAATATGTCATATAAAGAACGGTTTGTGTCTCAAAATCGATACAATATTCGAACAATTTAAAATTATGTAAATAAACTCAAAAAAATTAAAACTATAAGTAAAAATAAGTAAAAACCTACCTAATAAAGCGCGCCAATATCCTTTTGGCTTGATGACGATCTCGGATGCTAGGGCCAGGCAGGACTATTGCCTTTTTACCCTAGTCATCGCTGTAGACCTGGACCGGCCTCGTGCAGGGCGGGTTAGCTACTTTACAAACGGCCCCACTCACAAATGTGAGCGGTGCCGAAGATTTCGGCCAACCTCCCTGGGTCCTGGCTGATGAACCCTGCTGGCTAGGGCCTCTTCTGGCGCTTTTCTGTTTTCGTCTTCTTTCTTCGCCAGCTTGTCACCTCCTGGGGTTGTCATCTGTCTGTCAGGGACTGTGCGGATATTTTTTGACTTGTGATTGACTGCCAGTACACAGTGTCAATTGACACATTGTCGTCTGGATCATCGGACAAGGTGAGGATGAGCTCTGTAGCTCTAGGAGGTGAAGGCCTAAGTGCTTTCTTAGCACTTTCGTCCTTCACGGAGCCAGGGGGGCAACTGACACTGACCGGCGCCCGCAAGGTCTGTGGGAAGGTGGTTGGTTATGTCGTGTCTTTTCCGTTGTTTGGTCCATCTGTAAGGAAAGGATTAGTTATACTCACCCGTTATCCAGTAACTGTACTTTCGGCCTCTTGTGCCTCGGTGCGTCGGCCGGATCATAGGAGGTGGCCTTCCTGATCAGCGGGTTCCTGTGCTCCTCGGCCAAGGTGTACAGTTTCTTCGCTCTATCCCGGATGATTTCGGTGACTGGTGTGTACTCCAGGTCCCTGAAGATGTCAGCGTTTCTAACGTACCATGGTGCGCTCACCGCCGTCCTGATGGTCACGTTTTCCACGGCTTGGATCTTCTTCAGATAGGTCTTCGCTTGGTATCCCCATGCTACGGAGGCGTAGGTCAGCTGTGGTCTGATGAGGGCTTTGACTAGCAGAAGCTTGTTCCTCAGACTGAGCCTGCTCTGGTTCCCTACCATTATTGGGTAGATCAGAGCTCTCGTCTGCTTGGCCTTTACCACGATGGCTTCGGTGTTCTGTCTCCATGTCAGGCCTTTGTCCATGATTACGCCACGGTATTTGACGGAATCGTGCCATTGGATGTCTTCACCAAACATGGAAACATGTCCTGTGTGGGTTTCCTTGCGTCCTTTCCTGAAGAGAATCGTCTGGCTTTTCTCCGCGTTGACTGCGACTTTCCACTTGATGTACCATTCTTCCAGAAGAGAGGCTGCCTCTTGGAGACTTCTTTTGGCTGTTCTCACTCTCCAGGATCTGGCCGTGAGGGCCGTGTCGTCCGCATAGAGTGCCATAGCGGTGCCTTCGGCCCTTGGGAGATCAGAGGTGAAGACAGCGAACAGATGGGGTGACAGCATAGAGCCTTGGGGGACTCCGGCTTCCATCGGTCGATAAGTGGATACACAGTCCCTGATCTTCACTCGCATCTGTCTCCCGTGCAGGTATGATCTAACTAGTTTGACGAGTGCAATGGAATAACCCATACTCACCATTTTAGCTAGTAGACCATCGTGCCAGACCCTGTCGAAAGCCTTCGTAACGTCCAGGAGTAGTGCCGCCGTGACCTGTCTTTGGTTGAAACCCTTGGTGACTTCTTCAGTGATCCTGAGTACTTGGAGTTCCGTACTGTGTCCTGTCCTGTACGCGAACTGTTCATCCGGGATGATTTGGAGCTTTTCGGTTTCCTCTTCTATTCTTCTCAAGATGACGCGCTCGGCTACCTTGCTTACAGCTGAGAGTAGGCTGATGGGCCTGTAAGAGGAAGGAAAGATTAGATCCTTACCTGGCTTCGGGATGACTATGACGTCGGCCTTCTTCCATCTGTCCGGAAAGTATCTGAGCCTCAAGATCCCGTTGATGATATTCACCAGGGCTGCTACGCCTTTCCTGGGTAGCTTCTTGAGGGCGATGTTTCCGATCTTGTCACATCCGGGAGCTTTCCTTGGCGTTAAGCTCCTTAGAATCTCCTTAACCTCCTCTGGAGTGGTCGGGCGAATGTGATCCTCGTCTGGCAGGCGGAGCATCCGACGCACTCTGCGTTCCACGCCGTCAACCCTGTCCTCGTCCTCATCATCGAGTTGGTTTTCCCTACACTGCAGTTCCAAGCTGTCCGCAAATGCTTCGGCTTTTTTTCTGGCGAGTGTAGACAATCCCATTCTCTCCGTGGATCAGGGGCATCGGCTTCAGCCTGTTCCGCAGAGCGCGCTGGGTTTTTCAGATGCTCCTGTCCTGTGGGTCCAGCGATTCCAGGTGACGCTGCCATCCTTCTTGACGGTGTTCCTGGAGGGCAGCTTTGACTCTCCTGTTCAGCGTATTATACGCGTTTCTATCCACTGGGAGTCTAGTCCTCTGGGTCCTTTTCTTCGTCCTTCGTCTATCCCGAATCAGCTGCCTGAGGTCCTCATTCAGGTTTGCCATCGGCGCTGGTGCCCTTCTGGTTCCATCTCTGTGGTGCTTTCCTCCATCGCTTTCTGGATCTGGTTTTCCAGGGAGGTGATGGCCCTCTCCACATCTTCTTCGAATTCGATCCTGGGAATATGTGCAATGTTCCTTTGCAGTGCTACATGGAACAATTCCCAGTCAGTCCTTCTTTTAACGAAGGTTCCAGTGTCCACATCCTCCTTCTCTCCTAGGTCCAAGAAGATAGGGTTGTGCTCGGTGGAACCTTCTGTCTTGGTGAAGATTTCCGCATTGAGGGTCATCGCCTTCATTACAGCGATGTCTAGCACGTCAGGTCGGTGGATCCGTTGTCGTGCGTCGGCTCATCCGGTCCTAGTACCTGCATGTCGCCAGCGTGTCGTCCCAGGAACCTCAGCAGATCTCGGCCTTGAGTGTTGGTGACTCTGCTGTTCCATTCCTGTGACTTGGCGTTCAGATCCCCTATGGCAAGCACCTGAGTCTGGTTCTGGAATATTGCATCCAGGTACGTGTCCAGGATCCCGCGTCCGGGAGGCTGATAACAGGATACCACTTGAATGTCGCCGTTTCGTGCCGTTGACACTACTACGGCGGTGGCTTCCAGGTCTACCGTGTCCGGCAGGGTGGTGGTCGATCGTCTTCTTCACCAGCAGGGCTACTCCTCTCATCGGCCTTGGTCCAGCGTAGTCCTTCCTGTAGACACGGTAGCCAGGAAAGTTGGCTGGTTTCAGCGGCGTCATCTTCGTTTCTTGTAGTGCCAACACGTCAATGTCGAACCTGGCTAGGAGTTCCTCCACTTCAAGTTTTCGTCCTTTTAGCCCGTTGACATTCCATGAGGCAATCTGCAAAAGTTCGGCTTCATCTAAAAAGACATTACACATTAGAAAAAGATGGCATTTGTGCAAAAAAATGCGCTCATTGCTGAGCACATTTGTTGCATCTGTTTGAGCACAGCGGTAAGGTTTTGGGTCTCCGCGGGTGCTCTTTGCTGCCTGGCAGGACCGGTGCTCGGTCCTGCGTTACCTTGAGCTACCCTTGCGTAGCTCAGCCCACTTGTGGCGAGTCTTTTGGCCGTCCTCGGTAGTTGTTTCCTAGGTGCCTGCTTCTGGGGGGGCCGCGGGCTTCTTCGGATACTTAGGGCATCCTTTGTAGCTGGCTGGGTGCGCTCCCTGGCAGTTTGCGCACCTCGCTGGGGCGTCCTGCTTCTTCTTGCAGTCCGCTGACCTGTGGGCCTCACCGCACCTCACGCACTTGGCCTATCCGGTGCACCTACCCTGTGCGTGGCCGAAGCGCTGGCATCGGTGGCATTGGGTGACGCTCTGTTGCGTCCTTTGTCGTTCGGTGCGAACTACCAGGTAGCAGCACCTAGTCACTTCGAGGATCTTCTCCTGATCCAGTGGCATCTGGACCAGTACGAGAGGAATCTCCAGCTTCGTCCTTCTCGAGGTCATCCTTTGGACAGAGCTTGGTGAGAAGCCTGTTCCTCCAAGTCCTTCTTGACTTCCTCGCAGCTCACGCCGCTCGGGATGCCGCGTATCACGATCCTCAGGAGTTTTTCCTCAGGGAGCGCGTAAATGTGGTACTCCCTGTTCTCCTGCGTGAAGATCCTCGTGATTTTCCTATAGTCGTCGCTGGTATTTGGTTCTATGGAGATGCCTTCTCCAACGACGCGGGCCTTCTTGAAGTTGACGCCTGCCTCTCGCAGACATCTACTTACCGCCGTCCAGGTTCCCTTTTTCCGTAGGACGACTGGCGGTATTTTCGGAGTCTTGGCCTGTTCTGTGGGGGCCGGTCCTGGATTCCTGTCCAGTCCTAATAAAGACTCCTAAGGGTAGACCACTAGGTTTTAACATAAATTAAAGTATTAGTATTAAAATAAACTTTGTAATGTTTGACATTGTACGATGGACAAATATCCATTAATAAAATAAGTAGTTCGAGGAAATATTGTACTGCATTTATGTACAATAGGTCAGTAAAATATTCTTTGCAGTGGAATTCTATAAGTGTGTACCATATAAGAAGGACAGTCCTGGTTCTTAAGGACATACCCGATCTGAAAACAAAAATTACAAATTTGTTAATATTTATGTAAAAATTACATTGAAAAGTTAGTAAAATAAGCAAGTTGTACTAAGTTAAGTATTTTGTACTAGTTATAAGGTGTTTGTTGCTAGTTTAACAAAAATAATTATAATGTGCTCCGAAACTCCACCGATCACAAAATTTTAACATAATCAAGAGTATAGCACACCAAATTAAAGAAGATTTTACCAGGATTCTGAAAATAATAATACAATGCATATCCAATGAGGCATAAGAATTCTAAATTTAAAAATGAAAATTTTGAAAATGAAAATCAAGATACCCAGTTCTAAGTTGTTTGTTTCCAAATTTAGCATTTTTTGGATAAATCAACTTAGATTTTAGTCACCTTTAGAGCAGCAAAGAAGGTGAATGTTATTGAAAAGACATAACCTTAAATTTTTAAAAGTTTATGAAGTAAAATAAATATATATATATATATATATATATATATATATATATATATATATATATATATATATATATATATATATATATATATATATATATATATATAAAATAGGAAGAAAGAATCATGGGTAATGCCCGCAAAAAAAGGATGAATCCGCCGACACGTGTTTCCGAGCCACTACTAGTTATCAAGACAGCTTTAAGTTGTAAGGATAGGCACAACTTAGGTTCAACAACACAAAGGAAACCACTGACAGGAGCCAGTCACTCATTTGTAGCCGCAATTGAGAGATCCCGTGTTTACAGGGCAACAGATAATATTGCCACGAAGGCAACTATAGCTACCTGGGTGGTATTCCCTACCCAAGGTTAGAAGTAACAAAGTATAGAAGGTCCTTACAACTTATAGCCGTCTTGATAACGAGTAGTGACTCAGAAACACGGGTCGGCGGATTCATCCTTTTTCGCGGGCATTATCCATGATCCTTTCTTCCTATTATATCTTATTCCGCAGTAACCTTCTATACTTTATATATATATATATATATATATATATATATATATATATATATATATATATATATATATATATATATATATATATATATATATATATATATATATATATATATATATATATATATATATATATATATATATATATATATATATATAGACATTCATTTGAAATCACCTTGTATAAATTTATCTGAGTATATAAAATTTATATCTACTATTTTACCAAAAATTCAAATAAAAAAAGATTTAATTCAGATATAACAAATTATAAATTGTGTTTTATTTAAATATGAAATCAATTTTTTAACAGCAATGACCCAAAAACCTTAAACTAAATTTATCTAAATAAAAATTCTGTGCTCGAGACTTTATTTAACTATGATTTTGCAAAATAATGTATTTAAATACGACCTGATCAGGATGTTTGGTTATCCGGTTATTGAATAGTAATCCTCCTGTCTCCTTGTTCAGTAATTTCTATGTTTCTCCGATTCCTGATTTACCGGCTCTACTGATAGCTTGTGAAATTTCACATGGACTACTTGTTTTCTTCAAAAACTTTTGAACTTATTTATTGCTTTCAATATATTTTGTAATGTGTTAATTTTGAAATTTATTGTTTATGGATTTCCATAAAAATTTTCGAAGGTTAGTTCCACAAACCATTTACCTTAATATGATTATTCTATTTTTACCACTTTTATATATTTCTTATCTTCTTATTATATGCTTGCTTCCAATTATTATTACTTATTACAACTGTCGTTCTCCTTTGCACCTCGTAAACTCATATATCATATATCAGTAGTAGTAGTTGCACTAACTTTGCTTTATTTGAAATCACCGCTTGCTTGCTTTTGTAAATACTTTTAGTAAACATTTAGATGTTGCCTACTAATAGTAATACCGTAGAAGTAGCTTCCGTTAATTAGTTGTACTTGATATAATTGGTCCCAATTCTCCCATTATCATAACCTCTTGCTTGTTTCTTTGGTTGATATACTTGTAAGATAGGCTAGTATGTACGCTGTATAATAACATAACCGTTTTGTATTTGTTTATTTTTTTTATTTCTCTGCGAATCAGTCTTAAATAATATAGATTAAGTGAAGTTGAAATTCTGCCTTTTATTTAAAGCAAAAGTCATAAGTAATAAATCTTGTCAAAAACCGAGAATCATTTTCGGCAGGTAAAGTTGTCCATTTCTACGAAACCGACAACCATACACACAGACCCCTGGACATACCGTTTCGTCACTGAGTTATCCTACAGTTCGTCAAGTAAGAGTCTGGCCATATAGCATGCGGAGGCCATAATAGTTTAACGTACCGCTGCTGTATTAAAGATTTTGCTGTGTATCGTTGATAAAGTAAACACCGTTTATATATTTAATGTTGTATTTACTTCGACCTATATTTTATACCAGCTTTTGGTTTGTTTGATATGTTACTGATTATGAAAATGAAAAATACCGTGTGTATGATTATCGGTTTCGTAGAAATGGACAACTTTACCAGCTGAACGTGGTTCTTGGTTTACAAACAAATCTATTACTTATACCTTTGTTTTAAATAAAAGGCAGAATTTCAACTTCACTTACTCTATTTCATTTAAGACTGCTTCACAGAAAAATTAAAAAATAATAAATAAATACAAAACATTATTGTGCAACATAAATATTAACTTATATTACAAGTAAATAACCAAGCAATTAAGCAAGAGGTTATGAAATGCAAGAACGGTGATCAGTTACGTCAAGTACATCCAGTACATCCAGTTGGTCGGCGGTTAAGGTAGTATATATATCAAAAATGGTTAGGAAAGAACCAAGCCCTAAATCGCTTAGACCAATTAGCCTGACATCTTTTCTGTTGAAAGGCCTGGAGAAGGTGCTGGACGGATATATCAGGGGGAACATCCTGAATCATCACCCCCCTCAATATCCATCAGTACGCCTATCAGACAGGAAAATCAACAGAACTAGCACTCAATAACCTAGTCGAGAAGATCACCCAATCCCTTCAAATGAAGGAAATTGCTGTGGGAGCCTTTCTCGACATTGAGAGAGCATTTAATAATGCACTGCCCGACTCCTGATATGAAGCAGGGGCTGCCAGAGGAATTGAGCCTAGCGACTGGATTCGTGCTATGCTATCAAACAGAACCATAACAACGTCTCTACAGGGAGAAACAGTTAGGTTTAGAGCCACGAGATGATGCCCGCAGGGTGGGGTTCTCTTCCCCCTTTTGTGGTCACTTCTTGTGGACGACCTACTGGCTATTCTCACACTGTGGAAGGTTGAGGTCCTATCATATGCAGATGATCTAGTTATACCAGAGACAACCCGAGACGTGCAAGTGGATAGAAAATTTTGTCCGATATTAATATTGTTACGTGTTTGCTATCCCCACAAACACCTACACTCGTAGATTCGTTGATTGAAAATCCAGGTAACACTTAATCACTACTTTATTTACTAATTAACAATTAACAACAATAGACTAATTACTGTCTTAACTATAATTACACTTGAACACTTTTAAGTCTCTTTCTTATTACTTCCTTACTCGCTCACGTTCAACTTAAGATTAAATCTCGGCCCACCGTGCGTCTTATTTATACATCTATTCTCCCGGTCTAGAGCACTCCAGAATATTCCCGGCCGTTCGTGTACAATTCCAGCCTAATCTAACCAGTCTGCACAGTCCAGTGGCGTAACACTGCCCCCTCCTTAAGCCTGAACGTCCCGATCAGGAAATTCATTGTTCCCTGCATACTTGGCTAGTCTCTCAATATGCACCACCTTCATCTTGGATTTTGGACTTTGCTGAATTCTATATACAACGTCGTTTAATCTGGTGACAACAGTATAAGGACCTTCCCAGGGCGGGTGAAGCTTCGGGGACCTGCCTTTCTTTCGTTGTGGGTTATATAGCCAAACCAAATCTCCAGCCTGGAACCCTCCTGAATTTGCCTTAAGATCATAACGAGCCTTCATGCGATCACTTGCTATGGCAATTCGGTCTCGTACCAGCTCATGGATATTCCTTAGCCGTTCACCTACTTCATCGGCGTAGTCATTTATGGAAAGTCGCTCCTCATCTGGTGTGCCAAACACCAAGTCACATGGAAGTCTAATCTCACGTCCAAACATCACGCGAGCCGGCGTCTGTTTTGTTGTTTCATGAATGGAGGCCCTGTAGGCCATAAGGAAAAGAGGTAAGTGACGGTCCCAATCTCTCTGATGTTTCTCAACCACTTTGGATAGGTGCTCCTCCATGGTTTTATTATATCTCTCCACCATTCCGTCTGATTGTGGATGTAGGGCTGTTGTTCTTGTCTTATGAATTCCCAGTAAGAGACACATCTTCTGAAATACCCCTGATTCAAAGTTTCTTCAAATGCTCCTTAAAATCCCTTCCCATAACCATCACATCATCAAGATAAACTAGACATGTCTTCCAAGTTAGTCCTCGTAGTACCAGTTCCATCAGTCTTTCAAAAGTCGCTGGCGCATTGCACAGTCCGAAAGGCATCACAGTAAATTGATAAAGGCCACTTCCTGTCGAAAAGGCTGTCTTGTCTTTGTCATCTGGATGAAGTCCCACTTGCCAATATCCACTTCGAAGATCTAGAGTGGAAAACCACTGTGAACCTGCCAGCGTACTTAGTGTGTCATCAATTCGGGGTAGCGGATAGCTGTCTTTTCTTGTGACGTCATTCAGCTTCCTGTAGTCGACACAGAATCTTAAAGTTCCATCTTTCTTAGCAACCAAAACTACTGGCGACGACCAAGGATTGGATAACTCCGTCTTTAAGCATCTTCTGTATCATTGCAGAAACCTCTTCTTGTTTTGATAATGGGAGCCTCCTAGGGGGTTGACGAATAGGAGTTGATTCACCAGTATTTATCCGATGTTGCACTATGTTGGTCTTTGTAAGAGCTTCTGTGTCCTTTGCAAATACTGTACTTTCATTTTTCAAGAATTTTAAAGCTTCTCTATGTTCATCTGGAGTTAAATGTTCTAACTGGGCATTTAACATCCTTACAACTTCTTGGTCTATATCTGTAGACGAAGCTCCAATGATTTGTTCTTCACATCTCGCAATCCATGTGACTGGTTCATAAGTGCCAATTGCTTCGCCTTCTTTGAACGTCACTGAGTGTGAATTTAGGTTAACCACTCTAATCGGTATATTGTCTGTAGTCTGTGTTAAAGTCCTTGCCAGGATTACATTGTCTGTCATTTTAATTGAGTCGTCCCTCTCAACGAGGCCAAAGCGGTATCCCACAGAATTTTCCTCCAGGACGGCCTCAATTACTTTCTCTGTTCGTGCAGGAATTTTTACTGTCCTCGAAGTTAGTAGCCTGATATTATGGAATTTTTCATCTGCCGTTGAAAGAATAATTTCTTCATTTCCAATCCTGAGAACTCGTTCTCCAACGTCAAGTACAAATCCATATTTTTCCATAACGTCTAATCCTAATATGAAGTCATCTGTAATGTCAGCTACGATAACTTGGTGTTTAAAACATAAGGCGGCCAATTTGCAGCTCCATGTCGACTTCCCCATGAACCGCCGCCCTATCTCCCGTAGCTGTCCGGATGACTAATCCATTCTGCTCTTTATTTACTTTGATACCCGTTATGAATCCTGCCTGTACTATTGATGATGTAGCTCCTGTGTCGATTGTGAACACACATTTCTTCTTATTTATATAACCCTCCAACAACAGACTACTTTGAACTCTCCGAAGTTGGGAAACTTTTATTTCTCGGGGGTCACAACATTTCTTGGCCAGCGCAGCCCCCAAATTGCCAGCCATCTTTAGTTTTCCTGTAGCTCCTCAACCACAGCAGCATTTACCCTTTCTGGGCTGCGTTGACGATAGTTCCTCTTGATATGGCCCACTTTGCCACACCTATAACAACGGATGCTTCCATTCGGCCTCCCACTATTTTGTTGTTGGTCTTGTCTTTGCTGGGAGTTCGATTTTGTGAGTAGTTGGGTGATCATCTTGTGTATATCGGATATCAGATTTTGTGTTGTGTTGTCTGGCTTGTCTTTCTCCACACTCACAGCTCGTACTCTCTGATTTGATTGGGTGGTATCCTTATAGGCAGCCTCAATCTCCAGTGCATGTACTAAAGCCTCACTACTAAGCTTATGCCTGGCTAACTTAAGAATTCGCCTAACTTCCTGGTCTCTTACTCCATCAATAAATGTACCAACTGCTAACTGTTGTTGAAATTCCATTGGTGCATCAGGATAGGCTAGATGGGCTAATCTCTCTACCGCAGCTTCGAACTCCTGGAAACTTTCTCCACCTCGTTGTCTGCGTGATTTGAGCTGAGCTTGATATACTTGGGCGAGATGTTGGTCGCCATATCTTAGTTCTAACGCTGCCTCCAAAATGCTAAAGTTTTGTTGCTGTGCGGCAGGAATTGTTTGGAGCAGGTCTAGTGCTTGGCCCCTTAGTGCTAATACCAATGCTGTTGCTTTTTCCTCATCGTTCCAGTTATTTGAACGTGCAGCTGCCTCAAATTGTCTCTTATATGTTGACCATGAACTTTGGCCGTCGAAGGAAGGTGGTTCTAACCTAGTACCAGACGATAGTACTAACTGGCCACCCTTCTCTCTTAATTGTTGTTTAAGTCGGGCTACTTCTTCCTTAACTTCAGTTATTTCTCCTTCAAACTTTCCTCGAAATTCACTGACTTCTTCTTTAACTTCCATGACTTCAGCCTGTACATCTTCCTTCAACTGTTCAGTGACCGAGAGCATGACTTGATGCTGTCCTTCCATAATTTGTCTTAATTCTTCCTGTCGTCTTATTTCCAGGCCTTCGATCATTTTTATCAAGTCTCCTTTTTCTTCCTGGCGTTTTCTCTCTTGTTCTTCTTTTTCTTCTTGTCGTCTTCTCTCTTGTTCTTCTTTTTCTTCCTGACGTCTTCTCTCTTGTTCGTCCATCCGTTGTAACAATGCTGCAAGCATGTCCTGTGTTTGCTTCTCTGCCATACTTCTTGTTGTTGGCATTCACTCACGACACGTAAATTAGTTCAAAATAAAGTTTATTACACTATAAAATCCGTAAAGTGTTGATATCACGTCTATTTTAATAATAGAATGTTCCAGAAAAATCTCGAAACAGCACTAGAAAGTCTTATTTAGAGTCTATACCTCTTTTGTGTTGACAAAATTCACTTATCTCCACTAATTGTCCAATGGAATGTTCGAGAATTTTCACGAAATATCACTAATAAGTCTTGTTTTGAGTCTATAACACGTTTCCGTTAACACAGTCTACGTATCTTCTGTGGTTTCCAAATCGAATGTTCTAGAATTGTCACTAAAAGTCACTTATGGTCTTGTTTTTAAGTCTACAACACGTTCCCGTCGACACAATTCACGTATCTCCTGTAGTTTCCAAATAGAATGTTCTAGAATTTTCCCGAAATTGCACTAGTAGTCCTTTTTCTCAGTCTACAACACGTTATTACTAGCGGCACTCGCGTATTTGCAATTATTTCTAAATCGAATGTTCTAGAAACTTCTCGAAAATCCACTTTAAAGTCACTATTCAGTCCAGAAATAGTCCTCCAAACACTGTCCAGTAGCTTAATTCTCCGTGTTACCACTAATTTCTGAGAAGAACACTGTAGAACCTTTTCGAATACTCCAGAAATTTCTCTTCCAATCCACTTCTGACACCAAATTGTTACGTGTTTGCTATCCCCACAAACACCTACACTCGTAGATTCGTTGATTGAAAGTCCAGGTAACACTTAATCACTATTTTATTTACTAATTAACAATTAACAACAATAGACTAATTACTGTCTTAACTATAATTATACTTGAACACTTTTAAGTCTCTTTCTTATTACTTCCTTACTCGCTCACGTTCAACTTAAGATTAAATCTCGGCCCACCGTGCGTCTTATTTATACATCCATTCTCCCGGTCTAGAGCACTCCAGAATATTCCCGGCCGTTCGTGTACAATTCCAGCCTAATCTAACCAGTCTGCACAGTCCAGTGGCGTAACAATATTTATTCGCTATCTCTATTTAATATAAGAATAGTCAAATATAGCTGTCCTAGTCCGATAAAATGGAAGGTGAAAGTAGAGGGAAGCACTTGCACTGCTGTCATTTCTGTTCTATCTCGCGCTTTTTCTGTGGTATTTATCTGTCAACTTGAACTGACGAAAGAAGTGTGTTATTTTGTCGTGATTTTGATTATTTCTCGTTGTATTTTGTGATATTTGTGTGTTAAAGACTATTTCTCTTCTTAAAGACTACCAATTTCATATAACTGGTAAGTTATAAAATTATAAATAATTTTATCCGCTATATCTAACCTATATATTAATCAGAAAGGATAAACAGTATTAGAAAATGTGCTAACTGTATCCTTTACCTATTTCATTCCTCATAATAAACTTTGAAATCGGTTGTAGGTTATTTTCTGTTTAAGATGGCCACAGAGTCACGAATTAGATTGTGTTATGTGTGTGGTTCTTCGGAGGACGATGTGGCAAAACTTCATTATTTTCCTTCAAGGTTGGAAAGATAAATTAAGGCCTGCACTAAATTAACAACACTTCTAACAGTACAGTTTTTTATGTTTTACAGGTCAAAAATTTGGCAAGAGAATATGGGTATACATTACACTGAAAAAAACTCTTCAAAATTATAGGATATGCTCCTGTCATTTCACTGTTGAGAGTTATGTCGACCTAAGTAGTCATAGGTTGACCCGCAATGCAGTCCCCACACTTTTTCCATGTCATCAGTTGGCAACATACCAAGTGCAAGCAGGTAATATGTGTTTTACAAAATGTTGGTGGTGAGGGGTCCTTAGATATCAATCCATAGTTGTTACTAATTAGCTTGGTAGAATTATCGCAGACTTTTTACTATTATTTAATTTATTCAAAATAAAGAAATATAGATTTGAACCAATAAACATGGTCGCTAATATCTATCTCATTTTACTTCAGATCTAGCCTCAAGCGAGACCTCAACTTCAAAGAATATACCTTATGAGTTGGCGGATGAATTTCCTAACATAGTGAAGGCAGCTAGTGAATTTTTGGAGGAGATTCCCAGCACTTCTGCATCAGATCAGAATGTCACCGTTCGAAAACGACCAGTGTTTAGAGGCATTGGCGATCTTTCAAGGACAACCTTTACTCCAATAAAAGTTAAACTTATGAACATGATTTGTCAGAAGGAGGACCATATACGGAAGTTGAAAGTCATATGCAAGCAGAGGGCTCATGACATCAAATCTCTATCAAATTTAGATGACTCATCAGTAGTCAGAAGTATATTTAAGAGGATGTCAAATACTACAACCAACTTCCTCATTTCCCAATTACGCTGTGCCAAACGCGATCAAAAAAGGTAGGAGATGGACTATCGAAGAAAAGGTGATAGCCTTGGTACTTCTAAAAAGGAGTCCAAAGTGTTACAAACTATTGTCAAAGATCATCGCGATGCCTTCAAAAAGAACATTAATTCCACTATTGGAAAAGGTCCCATTCCATGTTGGCATTAATGATCACTTATTTAGACACATCAACAACAGTTTAACAAATGGGCAAGATAAACTGTGTCTGTTGCTATTTGACGAAATAGACATTTAGGAAAATGTTCAATATGATGTAACCTTCTAGAAATTTAACTGTGACCAATTTTTTGAGTGGAAAATACATATTTACAGGTCTAGCCCGGCAAAGTGACATAAGGATTTGTAAAGTCTTTACCTTATGTCATTTTCTGTTGACAAAAAAGTATCCGATAACAATTAAAAATGATTATTCCAGTCTTCTTTGAAAGTAAGCGTCTGATGTATGTCAGTTGAATTTTATATTTTATTAAAGTTAAAAAGTTTTTTGAGACTAGCAGGAACCGTTGCAGAAAAAACATTGTACACAACACACCCAGAAAGTGACTTTACTGGGCTCGCTAGGGCTTTTGCAATGGAAATTTGTCAGCTCGCCCAGTAAAGAATCACTTTCCAGTCTTGTTGCATAAATAACTATCATGCTTTCTTAATATTTTCGGTAATATATTGACGAAATGTCCTAAATTTGCTTTTTTTGTAGTTTTCTGATTTTAATAAATTTTGTACAAAATATAATTACCTACCTATTTGTGTTTTGAGTGTTATGTTAATTATCCAATACAAAAACATATTTCTTTTAAATCTTATGTTAAGCAGTTTAACAAGGTTAAAATTAACCTTTTGATTAGTTTAACATAAAAATTAATTGACATCTGGTTTTGTATTCTAACTTTAAAATAGCTTTGTTCTGCAGCAGTTGGTGATCGTTTGTGGATCATCAGAGATAGTCACTCGGTTAGTTTTTAACTTCCAGCGAATAGAATTATTTAAAAACAACTAATCGACTACTTCTGGTCCACAAACGATCACCAACTGCTACAGAAATAAAGCTTATAAATAATATCAATAAAATAATAAAAGGGGGGTTTTGAATTTTCTTGGGCGTTTGCTTCTTGCGCCATCTACTTTCACCTTCCATTACAATCGACCAATTTAATACTGCGGATTAAATTTTAGCACGTACTTGCGCGTCTCGGTTGTCTCTGGTTATACTAGTCATAGGAAACTCTGAAGGAGTAATATCAAATAACCTTCAAGAGACATACGGATCTATTGTTTGGTGGCCGAAAGGATTACAACGGACGGCCAAATCCAAACTCTCTGGACTGCAGAGATTAGCATGCATGGCCGTAACGGGAGCAATTAGCACCACACCGTCAGCTGCAATGAAAGTCCTCCTGGATTTACCTCCTCTTCATATATATCTGGAGAGAGAGGCCAGATTGGCAAAATACAGACTGCAACAAGCGGCCATTAATATGCCGCAGACTAATATCATGGAGCGGAACAGGCAGGCAGTCAGTGCAGCAATACATCCAGGAGCAAGTGGTTACGGAGTACAAGCGTAACACAGCAGTAGGATGTTAGTCCAGGGACAGTCGGTATATGAGACTTTCTAATCGCAGTTGTGCTATATCTTTAGATTAGCTCCTTATATCTCTTATTTAAGGTTTATTGACTACGTTTGTTGGATGGAGCAGATAATACATTACACCCTAGGGCACTTCGTGAGATTCTATCCAAATACAAGTCTTTAAAACCTCACTTATGCCTCTTCGCGTTTACCTAGTGCAGTCTTATCCACAGACAAGGCCTTAGAACGTCATAGATAATAATTAAACTATAACTGAGATGGCACTCTATCCACATATGAGGGATTAAAGTTCTGTTTTCACGTCAACATCAAGTACTGACAGCCGAATATTCTCGATACTCTTCTAATTCTATAGCACTATGGTTTAATTAACCAACTTCTATCTTAGTATAAACTGTCCCTTAAACCAACTAGACCAGAGATATACGTGGATATTTATAGCTGTACGTAGTTAACTTTCGGTAGTGGTGGAAGGCTCGGTTAATACATTACTTCCCGGGCCACCTCGTGATATTCTATACATATACGAGGCCTTAAATTCTCACGTATGCCATTTCGCGTTTACCTAGTGAAGTCATATTCACATACGAGGCCTTAGAATTCTATCTTTACGTCAACCTCAAACAATGACAACCGGATAATCCCGATGTTAGTTGTTGAATAGATAAATTTTACTAATGAGTCACAAAATTTCCCGATTATCCCTGGCCGATCGGAATAACAGGAATACGTAGATAATTGACAATTTGCGGAAATAATAATAACACAGCAATTCGGAGACAATCGTCAAATGACGGCAATACAATTAGTAAATAGAGGAAATAATTTTTACCACGGTTTATGATGGAGCACACTGGATATTTCAAACGGTACTTGCTGAACTGCTGCTGGCTGCTGAATTGGAAACGGTGGAGCTAAGAAGTAAGAAGCACTAATTATTTTTACTGACGCGTGTGGCTTTACTCTCAAATCGTGGCGAGAAAGTCACGTGATTGCGCAATGAGCGGAGTTTTAGTTGATATGCGTGCGTTGAAAACGTATTTTAAACGAGTTTGGCGCACCACACTTTAAACAAATTCCTTGCGTTATTTAATATAAATAATTGTTTATAAAATATTCTGATATTGGAAATCGCTTTCTCATAATTTGAAAATTATGTTTCCAAAAAGAAATTATTAAAAACTTTCACGAATTAAGAGGGCTAATCGAACCAGTGTTTGTAAGGTAATTTTTCAAAATTTATTTCTTCCATACGGTTTGGTCAAGTTACACCAAATTTGGAGGATTAGTAGTTGAAAGTGTACTAGAGGGTACATGTATATCTATTTTAATTAGTTTTCACGTTATGTAGGTAAAATGTATACTGTAAATAAAAAGTGAAATTTGAACGTGATTAGCTCCTGAATTATGATATCAATCGGTAAAATTCGAGGTAAAATTCATATATGTCTTCTAGAATGAATCTTCATAATTATACTCAGCAAGTTTCAAACTTTTATTCCGTACTATTTGGTTAAAATGAATTTTCCAAATAAGTATCTTTATCACTACAAATGGAGCAAGGAAGTGTTACCTCTATCGGGAATCGCACCTCAATGAAGTCGGTGAATAAAACGTCCAGTGCAGGTATAGTCAAGAGCAAAATTATTCAGCGGCACATGTATAAAAACTTTCTAGAGAGTGATACAGCTATCCGAAGCTTTTTCCCGACTAGGCTCCTTAATATTAAAAATAAATCGCTTTTTATTTCATTCTGTAAATTATTTAAAAACAAATAGAAACATATTTATTATCATTAATAAATGCTCGCAACTTGGCCTTAAATTAAACTGAATTAAATTAAAATCCTTTCCTCTCACTTGACTGCAGCGATCGGCTGTTTAAAATAAACACGGTAATTGATTTACCATTAAGACTCAGACTTGTCGTAATTTAATACAGACTACCCTACTACTGACACTATTTTTACTCGGGTGACATAGCAGATCACAATAGATGATTGTTTTATTAATAATAACTTTGCATTATCCTACACTAAATCGACAAATAGGATTTGAAGTTCTCCATATAACTCCTTTTTTTTAATTGCTCTCGTCCACAAAGACAAAACAACTTGAGTTGTATAGCGCGTAATTTGTCTGTTAAAAGGTTCCACAAACGTCGCTGGCGGCCACGACCACGGTGGTGTTCATTCAATCTCAACCTGTACAAACTTATCGGTGTCTTCACATCGACGCGACGGCGCGCGGCGGCCAGGTGCTTGCGATAGTTGCCTGTTCAGTATTCTAAAGTACGGTTGCGGCCAAATGTAATTTGTTCAGTTTGAAAGTCGACCGCGTTATAAAAATGACTTCAATATCAGAGCTAATTATTGAAGAAGTAAAATTATATCCGATCTTATTTGATTTGTCTCATCCAGGCTACAAGAATATTACACCATATACTGCACTTGCCGCGCGTTTCGCCAACAAAGTTACTTTAACAGCTTTAATCATCTCCAGATGATGCCAACTTTGTCGACGAAACGCGTGTCGAGTGCAGTATATGGCGTGTTTTGTGGAATACTACGTTAGTATTATCTTCACATCAAAAGTTCCCACACACTTCAGGACTACCTTTCCTGTATATTTTCTTCTGCTTCCAACAAGACTGCTAGAAGTAGCTTTTTTTGAAGTTCGCCGTTTTTGTTTGCATTCCTATACACGTTTTTATCACTATTTTTAGAAGCTTTCTTACCACCGGTTTTTAAAGTAATATCATATAGTCTAGGTTTGATGGCAGACTACTTATCACTGTGTTTTTTCGTACTTTAATAGACCACGTCAATTTTGCTAGTGGTTTTAAGGATTTTCTCATACGTCTATTTGTCAGTCCCACCGATGTCGGAATTACTATTTGTATGATAGCCCGCTGGCTTTGTATTTAATGTCTCTACACTTAATATTGTGTTGTCTCTATCAACTGTTTCATTGCACCTTGCAGTTTTTGGGTTTATTTGACTTTTTAAACTCGCGTTTACTATGCGAAATTTCGGGATGTGATTCTTCAGTTTCTTCCACTTTGGCGCCTGCTATTGAATTGACCCCCGCAGCCACTCCGGTTTGTAGACACCTTAACTCCGTCAATACGTGCGTAAAGCAAATCCAACGCCTGCGCACTAAGCGGCCAGGTCGCGACGGTCAGGGATGTCGCGATTAGGATATACACGATCAAGAACCTAGAGCAGCCAGCAAGTGTTTATATTCAGTAAGGAAGAAAGGATAAATACGCTACACTAGAACTAGTAAGTTTTAACACGTGATAATGTTTCTGTATGGATTGTACTGTACTAGCCGCTGTGTAGTCGACTGCTAGTGCGCGGTCACCCATTACATTCTGTATAAACCACCGACCGTGCGGCCAGGTGGCCGCGTGTGCACCGCTCATATTCATGTTGGCCGTCGCGACCAGTGGGCGGTGGGACATATAAGGTTTGTACCAACAGCCGCCTCGGACCAGTTTGAAACCGTCAGAAATATACGCCTAATTGCCTCGTATACGCTTAGCTCACTGTATTTACATTAATACTTAACTGGGCGAATATTTCTGACGGTTGTAAACTAGTTCGAGACTGTGTTGGAACAAACCTATAACTCTATAGAAACCACTGGCCGTCGAGACCTGACCGCGGGGGGCTCTATTGTGCAATGTTAGCAAGAATAATACGATTTGTGCGATGCGTCCGATGTATTCAATGCGTACAAGTGTGCGTAATTTATTTAAATCCCTCTTTACAGATAAACTCCCATATAAAGCGAAGAAAAACTAGTCTTCTCTCGGTCCTCTCTCTTCAATGTATACGATACGTACATATGTTTTATTCATATAAATATTCATAAAATACTTTTAATTCGCACTGCGCTTTTCCAACATGCATCTAATGACGCGAATAAATATATTTTTTTAAATATGTAGTTTTCATAATTTTACCACTATATTTTACGAAATCTCAAAATGTTGGCTTTTTAATCGGTCCTATCCTCACTAAATTTTCCTACGATTCCATGACACGATATTTCATTTCAAGATCACTGGCAATATTTTGTGCTCTTATCGTACATGAATCACGTATAACTACATAAACTATTAAAAAAATGGTACCGACTCAAACAATTGTCTCTAATAAATGCGTCACTAAAAGGTTGAAATAATAAATAACAAATTAAGTGCCAATATTGATTTACATCAATTATCTCTGTTAGCTTTAAAGTGATATAATGGATTACTAATTTGCAGAGTGTAGATACTGTGTTACGAATACATGGTCATTTATTGTAAACTAAATTACAAAATAAAATAACATTTTTCAAAAATTATTATATTTTCAGTTGGTCATAAATCTTACAAATTAATTAATAAATAAACAACAGACAAATCAAAATTTCAGAACTATTTGCTAACTGTTGGAACTAGTTTCAGCGTAAAATTATATGTATACCACCGTAATATACAGTGTGGAAATTAAGTAACGCATAAATTCAGTAATTCCGTTGACATTAATTTTTTTGGAAAAAATCTCGAAGGGGTATAGCGATTTTAACTTCGGCAAATATTTTTAGTCTAATTTCAGTTTCTTATGTCATTTATTTTTTAAGTTATGACGTCATCGACTTTTTTTTTAAATGACAACCTATATTTTTTATTATTGATTTTGGTAGTAGATTTTATTCTGGTTCCGACCGTATAAAATTTTCAATATGTTATTATTTGAAAAAAATCGAGAAAAACAGTCTTATATTTCAAATAATAAAAATTCATTAAATTGGGTAAATTTATCTAGTTGCCTAAGTTTGACGGAAAGTTATCGACGGCACATTCGTTTTTATTTTGAAATTATACAAATAGTTGAAAAATCGAACTAGAAATTTATTATCTGCTCAATTCAAAGTTAGTAATAACGATAACTTCGTGAGGCAAACATTAGTATAAAAAGAAACTAAATTGCTTAACCAGAAAAAAATCTAACAATATCATCAAACACAAAAATAAGCACAGAAATAACAGTTGTTAAATTACATTTACACTAAATGTTCAAATTGACGACCCTGTACCATTTGACAATACCCAAGACGATTATAAAATTCATTTCTCACATTCTGAATAGTTTGAGGCGATATTAACCTAATCTCATGTTGAATTCTTTGCCTGAGATCGTCAAAATTATTGGGTCGATTGTTGTACACTTTACTTTTTAAGTACCCCCCATAAAAAAAGTCTAATGGCGTTAGATCAGGAGACCTAGGTGGCCATTCTATCTGACCTCTTCTCTCTATCCATCTTGCTGGGAGAACTTGGTCCAAGTAGCGTCGCACAATAGTTGCGTAATGAGGCGGAGCGCCATCTTATTATAACCAAATAGTATTATTTGGTAGGTCAGGGTTATTTGCATTGGGGAATAATGCAGCTAATGCAGGCATCAATTCCAACTGTAAAAATTGCAGGTATCTATCTCCAGTCAAATTGTTTTCAAAAAAAGGATGGACCTATAATTCTGTCACCAATAATTCCTGCCCAAACATTAACTTTCTGAGGATATTGGGTATGACTTTCCTGCATCCAATGGAGATTTCCCCCTAGCCCAATATCTACAATTCTGTCTATTGACATGGCCATTTAAACAAAATGTTGCTTCATTCGAAAATAAAACACGCTGGAAAAACATGGGATCGCAATTGCAAATTTTCATCATTTGTTCGCAAAACTCTTGCCTACGATCAAAATCATCTTCTGTCAACTCATGAACCAAGTGCACCTTATATGGGTGGAATTTTTGAACTTTCAAAAGTTTTAGAACTGTAGTGTGGCTTATATTGTGGTTCAAAGCAATGCTTCTACTAGTTGAATGTGGATTGTTTTCAATTTCTAGTAGCACATCAAGTTGTGCATCTTCATTTAATGTCGCCGGACGTCCAGTTTTTGGAATATTCTTTACAACGCCATGTTCCAGAAATTTTTTTTCAATCCTACTAATTGTTGATTGATTTATGGGCTGATCCGGGTATTTTTCTCTAAAAAGATGACACACTTCTTGTTGTGTTCTAGCTCTGTCGCCATAACCAATCATTATTAACACTTCAATTCTCTGTTTGTCGCTCAACTGTACCATTCTTATTAATAAAATAGTTTTTCTAATTTAGAAAAAGCAAAATAATAACACTTATTCTATTGTGACATTTACAAATTATTTAAATCTGACAGCCGTAACTAATGTGATACACCGGCAACTAGATAAATTTACCCAATTTAATGAATTTTTATTATTTGAACTTTAAGACTGCTTTTCTCGATTTTTTCAAATAATAACATATTGAAAATTTTATACGGTCGGAACCAGAATAAAATCTACTACCAAAATCAATAATAAAAAATATAGGTTGTCATTTAAAAAAAAAGTCGATGACGTCATAACTTAAAAAATAAATGACATAAGAAATTGAAATTAGACTGAAAATATTTGCCGAAGTTAAAATCGCTATACCCCTTCTAGATTTTTTCCAAAAAAATTAATATCAACGGAGTTACTGAATTTATGCGTTACTTAATTTCCACACTGTATAAAACGCAGTGACGTTAAATTTTTCAATTGATGGTCGTATAAAATGCAACTTTACGTTAAAACAAAGTTTATTTCACGAAAGACCCAAAGCTCTATCCGTCCTCATCTATATTAAAAATTGTCTGTAACCAAAACTGCAAAATACTAACCGGTGTGAACTTGGCAAACAAAAGTTAACAGCTAAAATGTCGGAAACAGCCGAAGGTTCAGGGGCGTGCGTCCAGAATAAAATAGGTGCTAATAATTTTAGAAAATGTAACTGTTCATTTTATTTATCAAATAATTAACCCGCCACCCATTTTTGAAAATTGATTTAATTATTTCACCAAAAAATATCCCCAAGGCAATAAAATGCTTAAAACGAAGAAAGTGTGTTAAATTTTCGTAATTCATAAACTCAGCAAAAATTAATTATTGTTCTTAACGCTTCATACGGTAATCGTTCAAGGGGTTGAAATGCACCCCTAATGAACATAAAAAAAGATATGCGGCAAACGACTTAGCATTCAATACTTATTGTAAGTAGAAGGTAACATATGAAACAACTAAAAAAGGTTTAATTGACAGGTTCAAGGATGCGAAATACACCCTCGATTAAAACAAACATTTTTAAAGTAGCTGAACAAAACGAGTTATCATCTTCAAATTAATTGAGGATATATAAATTAATACAAGAAACGACACATTAAAATATCATTTACTTGCAAGCCGTCCAAGGGTGTGAAATGCACCCTCGAATGAAATCAGTATTTACAAAGTACTTGAACAAAAGGAGTTATCACTTTGAAATTTATACCGAATGTACAAATTATTATAACAAACTATGCATTATAATGCCATTCACTTGCAAGCCCTCCAAGGGTGTGAAATGCACCCCCAAATGAATTTAATATTTACAAAGTACATGAACAAAATGAGTTATCACTTTTAAATTAATACGGAATGTACAAATTATCATAAGAAACGACACATTAAAATATTATTTACTTGCAAGCCGTCCAAGGGTGCGAAATGCACCCTCGAATGAAATCAATATTTACAAAGTACATAAACAAAATGAGTTATCACTTTGAAATTCATATGGAATGCACAAATTATTATAACAAGCGACGCGTTATAATGCCATTCACTTGCAAGCCGTCCAAGGGTGCGAAATCCACCCTCGAATGAAATCAATATATACAAAGTACATGAACAAAAGTAGTTATCACTTTGAAATGTATACAGAATGTACAAATTATTATAAGAAACGACATATTAAAATATCATTTACTTGCAAGCCGTCCAAGGGTGCGAAACGCACCCTCGAATGAAATCAATATTTACAAAGTACATGAACAAAATGAGTTATCACTTAGAAATTTATAAGAAATGTACAAATTATTATAACAAACTACGCACTATGATGCCATTCACTTGCAATCCGTCCAAGGGTGTGAAATGCACCCTCGAATGAAATAAATATTTACAAAGTACATGAACAAAATGAGTTATCACTTTGAAATTTATACGGAATGTACAAATTATTATAAGAAACGACACATTAAAATATCATTTACTTGCAAGCCGTCCAAGGGTGCGAAATGCACCCTCGAATGAAATCAATATTTACAAAGTACATGAACAAAATGAGTTATCACTTTGAAATTCATACGGAATGCACAAATTATTATAACAAGCGACGCGTTGTAATGCCATTCACTTGCAAGTCGTCCAAGGGTGCGAAATCCACCCCCGAATGAAATCAATATATACAAAGTACATGAACAAAATTAGTTATCACTTTGAAATTTATACAGAATGTACAAATTATTATAAGAAACGACATATTAAAATATCATTTACTTGCAAGCCGTCCAAGGGTGCGAAACGCACCCTCGAATGAAATCAATATTTACAAAGTACATGAACAAAATGAGTTATCACTTTGAAATTTATACGGAATGTACAAATTATTATAAGAAATGACACATTAAAATATCATTTACTTGCAAGCCGTCCAAGGGTACGAAATCCATCCTCGAATGAAATCCACAGTTTCATAGTCCATGAACAAAACGATTTATCATATTGAAACTCATACGGAATGAACAAATCATTATAATAAACCACACATTTTAATGCCATTTACTTGCAAGCCGTCCAAGGGTGCGAATCGACCCTCGAATGAAATCAATATTTTCAAAGCACATGAACAAAACGAGTTATCTTGAGATTAATAGGTAAGTAACGATCGACCGACTTCCGTCGAGTAATATTGCGAACAATTTTGAAATGTGTATAATAGCAAGTCTCTAAAATACTATCTAGCAACGAATATGGATTTTGAGAAAACATTAATGCTGAGGATGCAATATTTGCGGTTACAAAAATATTATATAACTCTGTGGATAGTGGTTAGAAACAGATTGCATTATATTTTTAGATTTAGCCAAGGCGTTTGATATGGTGTCACACGATATATTAATTAACAAACTAGAAGATTATGGAATACGGGGAATCCCAAAGAACCTTTTCAGAAGTTATCTAGTAGATTGAGAAACCTGTCTCAAAATCGGTGAAGCAAAAAGTTGTGTCAAGAACACACGATTTGGTATTCCACAAGGTACAGTTCTTGGACCTGCACTATTTAATGTATATGTAAATGAATTGCTATATTTAAATTTTGATGGTAAAATAGTTGCTTATGCCAATGACGCTGTTCTTTTGATCCAGGAGTTCCCTTGGGAGGCGGTGTTTTATAAAGCGGTGGTAGAATTTTTAAAAGTACAACAGTGGCTTTCCGAAAATTTATTAATATTAGATATAAATAAAACAAAGTTAATGTATTCAGTCTCTATGACAAGTATATTCCACAAATTAAAACTCTAAACCTACATACTTTGAATTTCAAAGTGATAACTCGTTTTCTTCATGTACTTTGTATATATTGATATCATACGAGGGTGCATTTCGCACCCTTGGACGGCTTGCAAGTAAATGATATGTTAATGTGTCGTTTCTTATAATAATTTGTACAATCCGTATAAATTTCAAAGTGATAACTCGTTTTCTTCATGTACTTTGTAAATACTGACCTCATTCGAGGGTGCATTTCACACCCTTGGACGGCTTTAAGTGAATGGCATTACAATGAGTCGCTTGTTATAATAATTTGTACATTCCGGATGAATTTCAAAGTGATAACTCGTTTTCTTCATGTACTTTGTGAATATAGATTTCATTCAAGGGTGCATTTCACACCCTTGGACGGCTTGCAAGTGAATGGAATTACAGTGCGTCGTTTGTTATAATAA
The DNA here is from genome assembly GCA_029963845.1 of Rhamnusium bicolor. NCBI lineage: Eukaryota > Metazoa > Arthropoda > Insecta > Coleoptera > Cerambycidae > Rhamnusium > Rhamnusium bicolor. The sequence goes on from JANEYF010002324.1 coordinate 84,191, forward strand.
TTTGTACATTCCGTATGAATTTCAAAGTGATAACTCGTTTTCTTCATGTACTTTGTAAATATTGATTTCATTCGAGGGTGCATTTCGCACCCTTGGACGGCTTGCAAGTAAATGCTATTTTATTTCGTCGTTTCTTATAATAATTTGTACATTCTGTATGAATTTCAAAGTGATAACTTGTTTTCTTCATGTACTTTGTAAATATTGACTTCATTCGAGGGTGCATTTCACACCCTTGGACGGCTTGCAAGTGAATGGCATTACAATGCATCGCTTGTTATAATAATTTGTATATTCTGTATGAATTTCAAAGTGATAACTCGTTTTCTTCATGTACTTTATAAATATTCATTTCATTCGAGGGTGCATTTCACACCCTTGGACGGCTTGCAAGTGAATGACATTATAATGCGTCGCTTGTTATAATAATTTGTACATTCCGTATGAATTTCAAAGTGATAACTCGTTTTCTTCATGTATTTTGTAAATATTGATTTCATTCGAGGGTGCATTTCGCAGCCTTGGACGACTTGCAAGTAAATTATATTTTAATGTGTCGTTTCTTATAATAATTTGTACATTCCGTATAAATTTCAAAGTGATAACTCATTTTGTTCATGTACTTTGTAAATATTTATTTTATTCGAGGGTGCATTTCACACCCTTGGACGGCTTGCAAGTGAATGGCATCATAGTGCGTAGTTTGTTATAATAATTTGTACATTTCATATAAATTTCAAAGTGATAACTCATTTTGTTCATGTACTGTGTAAATATTGATTTCATTCGAGGGTGCATTTCGCACCCTCGGACGGCTTGCAAGTAAATGATATTTTAATGTGTCGTTTCTTATAATAATTTGTATATTCCGTATAAATTTCAAAGTGATAACTCATTTTGTTGATGTACTTTGTAAATATTTATTTCATTCGAGGGTGCATTTCACACCCTTGGACGGCTTGCAAGTGAATGGCATCATAATGCGTAGTTTGTTATAATAATTTGTACATTCTGTATAAATTTCAAAGTGATAACTCATTTTGTTCATGTACTTTGTAAATATTGATTTCATTCGAGGGTGCGTTTCGTACCCTTGGACGGCTTGCAAGTAAATGATATTTTAATATGTCGTTTCTTATAATAATTTGTACATTCTGTATAAATTTCAAAGTGGTAACTAATTTTGTTCATGTACTTTGTATATTGTGATTTCATTCGAGGGTGGATTTCGCACCCTTGGACGGCTTGCAAGTGAATGGCATTATAACGCGTCGCTTGTTATAATAATTTGTGCATTCCGTATGAATTTCAAAGTGATAACTCATTTTGTTCATGTACTTTGTAAATATTGATTTCATTCGAGGGTGCATTTCGCACCCTTGGACGGCTTTGCAAGTAAATAATATTTTAATGTGTCGTTTCTTATGATAATTTGTACATTCCGTATTAATTTCAAAGTGATTACTCATTTTGTTCATGTACTTTGTAAATATTGATTTCATTCGACGGCTTGCAAGTAAATGATATTTTAATGTGTCGTTTCTTGTATTAGTTTATATATTCTCAATTAATTTGAAGATGATAACTCGTTTTGTTCAGCTACTTTAAAAATGTTTGTTTTAATCGAGGGTGTATTTCGCATCCTTGAACCTGTCAATTAAACCTTTTTTAGTTATTTCATATGTTACCTTCTACTTACAATAAGTATTGAATGCTAAGTCGTTTGCCACATATCTTTTTTATGTTCATTAGGGGTGCATTTCAACCCCTTGAACGATTACCGTATGAAGCGTTAAGAACAATAATTAATTTTTGCTGAGTTTATGAATTACGAAAATTTAACACACTTTCTTCGTTTTAAGCATTTTATTGCCTTGGGGATATTTTTGGTGAAATAATTAAATCAATTTTCAAAAATGGGTGGCGGGTTAATTATTTGATAAATAAAATGAACAGTTACATTTTCTAAAATTATTAGCACCTATTTTATTCTGGACGCACGCCCCTGAACCTTCGGCTGTTTCCGACATGTTAGCTGCTAACTTTTGGCTGCCAAGTTCACACTGGTAAAATACTAGACAATCTTTAATATAGAGATGGACGGATAGAGCCCGGGCGATTTTTCTTAAACTTTACGAACGAGATTCTCTCGTGAAATATATAGTTTATAACAAATGGAAATAAAATTCTAAAATCTTAGATGTTGTATTGTTTAATTGTTAATTTATATTTACAAGATCAATACAACCCTGGGCACCCACATTGTGTGCAAGTTATGTGAAGAAGGATTAAGACATTGGAGTAATGGCACTAGAAAATCACTTTCTTTTGTGATACCAATGATCTGGAGAGAACCCACTTTTGTTTATGTAACGTATTTGGATATAACACGAAAAATCTAGAAAACATTATATATCCAAGAATTCAATCTAGAAATAGATTTGTTGCACATAAAAAATAAGAAGAATGACAGTGCCGTAGTGACAGCATCGACATGTGGGGACAGTTTCTAATCCTCAGGTATTTTCGCAATCAGAACTTAATGAGTTAGTCAGGAACTTAGGGCTTCCCAAAGATCTATCAGAAATCTTGGAATCTAGACTTAAAAACAAAAATCCATTGACCTCAGATGTTAAAATTTCTTTGTATTGAAACAGGGTATCTCAATTTGAAAAGTTCTTTGCTTACTAGTCTACTGTACTAATGTTTCTGACCTTATAATTCAACTTTGTGCATTATAACCCTAATGAATGAAAACATTTTATTGATTTTTTTAAGAGAAGCTTTATGACCGTTCTGCTCCATAATGGAAATATTTTTGCATTTTTGTACATCTGACAGAAAATTACGAAAACCTAGTAGTACTGCTGGAAAAATCAGTTACAAAGACCATAACTTAATGTTATGTGGCGACCTAAAAAATTTAGGCTTATTTATTAAGGCAGCCATCAGGGTATACAAACTATCCGTGTTTTTTGTGCGAATGTGACAGCAGGGATAGACAGCGACATTAGGAGAAGACGGACTGACCCCAAAAAGAAAATCTAACACGAAGTTCAAAAACGTATTGCATACAAATCTTGGTGATTCAGGAAAACTTATTTTGCCACCACTGCGTATTAAGTTAGGATTGATGAAGCAGTGTGTCAAAGCACTAGATAAAAATGAAGATTGCTTTAAATACTTATGTGGCAAATTCACAGCTCTTTCCCAATCAAAATTAAAAGAGAGTATTTTCGCAGGACCTCAAATAATAAAATTGACCAACAGTTTAAAAAGATAATGACATGTGAAAAAAGAAGCATATACGTCATTTAAAGATGATCAACAATGTTTTGTGAAGTCATAAAGATCCACAATATGAAAAGATTGTCAATACAATGCTCGATAAGTTTAAACAACTGGGTTTTAATATGAGCATTAAAGTTCATTTTTTACATGCATACCTCGACTACTTTCTCGAAAACCTTGTTGCTCTTAACGTGGAGCAAAGTTAAAAGTTTTATCAAGATTTAAAGATATGAAACCTACAGGGTCGATGGGATGTGACCATAATGGTAGATTTCTGCTGGATGCTTAAAAAGGGATAGACCAAGAACTAACTATAAAAGAATGAGGTTCTTTGTTGGAGAGGACGAGATTTTTCAAGAAAGAGTTAAATTAGTGATTCAAAATGTTGCGTTCCGTGAGATTTTACTATTTTTGTCTTAATTTAAAATGATTAATAAAGATAATTTTTAATACTAAGATATTTTTTCTTTAATTCTTTATTTTTGCACATTATTCAATTGTTCAAAACATTTAGGTGAAAGGCAGAAACAGAAGTTAGATTCGAAATCAGCATGATTAAATTAGACAAAATCACCTGTTAGATCGAAATCAACTTTCAAAAAATGAAAAATTTAACGTGTCATTTTCAAACGGTTCTAAAGTAAATAAATACATATATAAAGGGTATTTTTTTAGGTGGGTTGATCATAAGAATTTAACAAAATTTTTCTTTTTTTAACTTATCGACGTTTCACTAAATTTATTAGCTTCTTCAGGACACTAGAAAACGTATAAATAATAATACAAACAATATGATTTTTTTTAGATACGTTGTTTTACATTAATAAATATAGTTTAAAAAAACTAAAAAACACGCTTTTAAAGCACATCAAACTAAAAAAGTGAAAAATAATTATTAATATAAACTGAAAACAATAATGAACGAAAAATACTAGTATTATTGTGAAAAAAGCGTGGGGTGCTTTGTGCCCTATTTTTCGTATATCGAGCAACCCACGCTTTTTTCACAATAATACTAGTATTTTTCGTTCATTATTGTTTTCAGTTTATATTAATAATTATTTTTCACTTTTTAGTTTGATGTGCTTTAAAAGCGTGTTTTTTAGTTTTTTTAAACTATATTTATTTTTCACTTTTTAGTTTGATGTGCTATGAAAGCGTGTTTTGTAGTTTTTTTAAACTATATTTATATTGCTTATTGATGCTGATATTATAACGATCCAACAGATATTTCTGAAAAAAAAAATATTTTTTTATTTCAGCCATGGGATTTGAACTCACGTCCGAGGAGTCCGTCGTTTCGCGTCGACTAAGACTTGCCCGCTCGGCCAACGACCGAACTGAGAATCACGGAATATACTTACAATATTAAGCCTCTTGCTCTCAGGATACGTGAGGAAAGGACCGGCAATCATGATCAGGATAATGATATAAACTTATCAAATTATTGTATTGTTACCGGTTCTTCGTAAGTGTACAAAGTTTCAATTAAATCTGTCCGTTTAAAGTGGGTCAAAATCGAGTCCAAAGAGTCGGTTACAAACAAACAAACATACAGGTGAAGCTAATAAAAGCGTGTTAAAAATAGATATAAAAGAGAGTAAGCACTTTCAACTTGGAAAATGTAAAAATATAGAAAATATACAGAATGATAAAAAAAATTAGAGAATATATATGTACATATAAAAACTTTCGGTTTAATTAAAATTTTGTGTGTCATTTTCTCAAAATATTTACGGGACATATTATGTACGTAACTTTTTCTTAAAATGTCTGTTGTACAGTAACAACATAAATATAAATGCTATGTTTGGCGATTGAAATAGCACTTTCATGATGCTATTATCTTATCTTTTTAATTTTTTTATTATTATTATTATTTTTTTCATTGTATTAGAGAATGCTTTTTAGGTGGCCAATAATGTTAAAGTAAGCGCTGTTTAAGTTTTCTATATCTGTTTTTTTATTTATACTGTTAGGGTTCTTTTGTATACAGATTATTTCGTTAAACATTCTCTTTCTGTAGTTGTTATTTTTGGCTATTATATTATTATTATTAAATACAAAAGTGTGGCCCTTTTGAATGAAATGTTAACTAATTGAGTTGGATTTTTTTTCAATTTTTTCAATTTCAATTTCAATTTATTAGGTAGAATAGTACAATGTCATTACACTTTGCGATAAACTACAACTTAAAATATATTAGAATTACAATGTACAATACAATATATAATAATAAGTAACACATGTAAATCAACATCACCAAGCCGAGATGAAATCACTTAAGCACAAAATGCTTGTTTTGTGAATTTCATGTCTTCCTGGTTGGTGAGTAAATTAATTGTATAGTTTTTTTATATTAAAACAGAAATGAACAGAGAGAGATAGGAAAATATTATAACTTAATAATTGAAAAACGAGACTGTGAGGATTTATAACAGCAACACACGGCAGTAAGTTGTACATATAATACCAAAATACTATAATTGGGAAGATTAGTGGATATATATATATATATATATATATATTTTTTTTTTTTTTAAGACCAATTAAAAGTTAAGCTGGGGGCTAATAAGTATAAGAATTTTTCCTTTTTATATATATATATATATATATATATATATATATATATATATATATATATATATATATATATATATATATATATATACAGGGTGAGTCTTAAGTGCGTAGTTATATTTAAACCACCGATTCTTGACATCTGTAGAAACCCACTGACACATTTTTTTCTCTTAATTCCCACGTAAAATTGAGTTTTCGACTTTCAAAAAAATAAGATGAAATTGTTTTGGAACTGCTGATTACTAGAAACATTCCTCATTTTATCTGAAATAGTGCATTGACCTTTAGCAGTGTTGCCGCATTTCATATACAATTTACCACCTAGCAGTAAGTTCGTTCCGGGACATAATTTTGAATGAAATAATTACCTACTTATGCGATTAAGTGCTCCATTTGAAATAATTTTTAAACATTTTAAAACACCTTTTAATATAAGAAATGTACAAGTTTGCCTTTTTCTTGCATCAATTAAACTTTCTTTCAAGTGTTTCGTAAACTAAAACAAATTTTCCGATAAACAGTAAACATAAAATGCTACTGACAATTTTGATTTCGTTTTTTCAAAGTTTATAAAAGAATTATTATTTTTAACAAGTAGTAGTTACTTACCCTGCGATTATAATAATTTGAAGTAATCCTGTAATTTATTAATAAATAAATCGTTTTCCAAGTCATATGTTCGGCTGGTTCATTGACCTGATATGTACGTCAGTGGGCGAGTTACACTAACCTATCTTTTAGGTACATTACATTACCAACCAATTTATGATTCAAATTACAGACATCAAGGATATTCCTATGAATTAAGATGGAAAATCTAGTTCAAATCAGTAACTAAAAGTCACTAAATAAAAACAACTACGTAACTTTATTTGTAAACAAAATCCAAGCTTTGACGAGAACTATTCTAATAATAAAAAGCACTTTTAGGCACTGTTAAAATATCGCAAAACTGAAATAAAAACAAGCACAAAGAGAACAACACGCACTTAAATCGAAACTAAACTTCGATTTACCTAACACTTAATGTCAATGACGCTAAAGACGTTTACGTAAATTCACTCTGAACGATTTCCAATTATTATTTTCTCTATTGCTATAAGAATAACAAAGACAGCGAGAGTGAGTTGGCCTCTCCAGGTATATTTTCGTAAACCGCTATGACCGATAAAGAAACAACAATTTGCTTGTTTACATATCAACATAGATTTATGAAAGGGGGAGATAGAACATAATTCACGGCGCACGCTGCCAATTCTCCCACTACTGGCACCCACCAATCACAGGCAGTGTGTCGGTATCTTCGACAGTTCGATCGCATCCATATTGTATTTCGATGTTCGTTGTGGAAGTGAGGTTTTGATTCAGTGACTATTTTTGTGACTATATAGCGTGAAAAATGCCCAGGTGCCTTATAAAAAGTTGTGTTTACCACAAAACTGCAAACTGTGTGAGGGATAAATCATCTATTCATTTATTTCAGTAAGTTACTTAATAAACATGTTTGTTTTGGAGGCCATATTCGATTGTTTAAGGAGACACAGAGCCGTATTTCCCATTTCCATGAGATTTGCAAAGATAATTATTAATTATTGCAATAATGTGGATTAATCAAAGGGGATGAATATATTTAATGTTGACAGTAGCACGTTTTATACGATTTTACATAATAGGTACTTTCAGATTGTATTATTTTTAGTGTTCCAAAGGATACTGAGAGAAGAGAGGCTTGGAGAGTATCTTTAAATTTGGAAAAAGAAGATATGTTTGTGAATTCCAATGTATGCCACTTACATTTTACCCAGGAGTCTTATGATTTTGAGAAGTCACCTTTTTCACTCCATTTAAAACAAAATGCTTTACCTATTATGGACATTACGGTAAGTAGATTCGAAAGAAATATATAATATTAGTTTATTCAGATCACTAAAATAATTATTATTAAAATACAGTACCTACCTACTTAAATTATTAAACAAGAAGTTAATAGTGTCCAAAAAATTACCTTTTCCGAAGTTCTCAAATATTTACTTACATAAAATTTTATAAAAATTAGAAACGTATTTAAAATTTTGTGCCTAAATTATTTTTACAATAATGTATTTATTCATAACTTTTGTTTATTTACTGTTTTCATATGAGCAGAAAAATTATTTTATAAATACCTATTAAATTTATTCGAGAATATAATTAAAAAATTGGTGTGTATTATTTAGGTATACTTACTATTATTTTCAAATATATTTTTTCGAGGATTTATTTTTGTGATTTTCTTACAGAAAAACAAATCGATATATAGAAAATGTAAAATTTTCCAAGGGCCTTTAATTTTTTTTAAATTCAGGTGAATGATGTTCAATAAAGCAGAGGGATAGTTCAATTAGAAATTTTACATTCTCAATATTCATTTATTTTTTTCTGATTGCAAATTATGAAAATTGAAAAAAATCCATAAAACTTAATATTTTTCGATAACTCCTAAAATGAAGTCTACAGGGGGCTCGACAGGGGGAGTGTCAATATATGAAGAAAAACCCTGTAGATAAAATATCAAAAGGATTTAAACAATATAAACAATAACACGTAGGTATAATACATCTTATTTTTTATAGGATACTAGTAAAAGCTTGACCGAAACTATATCTGTTTCGTCTCAACCATCGACGAGTGCTGCTATATCTTTGTTAAATGAACCACGGCCATCAACAAGTACTGGATTTTATCAGGACATAGAAAGGACAGAATTGCCACAAAGGTCATTTACTAGTTTGGGTTTTGTGGAAAATAAAACACCCCCAAGTTCTCCTATTCGAGGGCATTCTAAAGTAAGTTAACTAAGTAAAATTTATTAATGATTACTATTACTAAATATTTTAACTTATTGAAAAATAAAGTATACTTATTTAAAAAAACATTAAATAAGTTGTTCAAATTGTTCAGTCAGCATTGCCAGGGCCTTGATTATTTAATATTGGCATTCAGTAAGTAATAGAAGTATGTTAAATAAAAAAAAATAATAAACATCTTACGAAAGTAAGTCTTCATTCAATCTATAATCAAAAATCAATAATAGTGCCAATATTGTTTATTAATTATGTAAATTTTTTTTAAGGTTGAAACACCCCGAAAACGAAAACGGAAGTCTCAGTTGACTAAAGCTCGTAAAAAAATTAAGAGGCTTAGGACAAGTCTTCGCCATTTTAAGAAAAGAGTTGCTAGGCTTGCTGAGGTGATTAAATCACTCAGTGGCAAAGTCACCGATGAAACATTAGAAACTTTGTGTAAGATACGACCTAATGAAGAATTTTTGCAGACAGATGTACCATAAACATAAGTATGGCGAACAGCTTAAAGCCTTTTTATTAACTCTTCATTATTATTCTGTTAAGGCATACCATTTTGTTCGTAATACTTTTAATTCGGCTCTTCCTCACCCAGACTATATCGAGGTGGTACAAAAATATAAATGGCGAGGCCGGATTTACAGCAGAAGTTTTCGACCTATTAAAAATCAAAGGACAGAATACAGATTATAAACTTATTTGCAGCTTAACTGTAGACGAAATGGCAATTCGTCAGCATGTGGAGTGGGATGGAACGAAGTTGTAGATTTTGGAGTAGAAACTGAAACTGACTGTCATCCTGTAGCCAAGGATGCACTCGTGTTCATGCTAGTTTGCATTAATGAGTCATGGAAGCTTCCTCTTGGATATTTTTTAATAGATAGTTTAACCGGTCAACAAAAAAAATTAGTGCTACAGTGTCTAAAGTTAGTCAATGAAACGGGGCTACTGTTGGTTTCGATATGTTTTGATGGAGCTACGAACAATGTTACGTTGGCCAAACAGTTAGGGTGTAATTTTGATCCCAAAAATATACAATCTACATTTGTTGATCCCAGTTGTGGCAGAAGAATTGCAGTCTTTTTTTACCCCTGTCATATGATTAAATTGTTAAGAAATTTGTTAGGAGATAAAAAAAATATTATTGATGATAACGGTGATATTATTCAGTGGGAATATTTAGTAAAATTAATGAAATTGCAAAATGAAGAGGGTGTTCATTTATCTAATAAATTGAGAAAATCACATATATTCTTTAAAAACAAAAAAATGAAAGTTAAATTAGCCACCCAACTATTTAGTACTTCTGTAGCACATGCTTTGGAGTTTTTAAACGAAACTTTAAAATTAGAGCAGTTTAAAGATTGTGAAGCTACAGTAAAATTTATTAGATGTATCAATAACTTATTTGACATCTTGAATTCCAGAAATATATATCAGTATGGTTACAAACAGCCTGTTAACAAACAATATTTTGAGGGTTTTAATAAATTTTTGTCAGAAACAGCAGACTATTTAAAATCTTTGGAATTAGCGATTGGCAAACCTGTTTGTGAGAGTGTATAACATTTCTCTATAACAATATTATTGAAGAAAATCAATTGTTGTATATTCCTACTTAAAAAATTAGCCAGGATCATGTTGAACTTTTTTTTGGGCAAATCAGGGCAATGGGGGGTTGTAACAACAACCCAACAGCTAAACAATTTAAAGTCGCGTATAAGAAAATGCTTGTACACCTTGAATTGAGAGATTTTTTTTAAAGGAAATTGTATTCCATTGGAAACAATTTCAGTTTTGTCTCCTTCTGATATTATTTATAAATCGTGTGGTAGACAGCGAATAGCAGAAGATATAAACGAACCAGAAATGGACGATGACATGTATTACCACATTCTAAATATAGAAATATCAGAATTTAAAAATGAAATTCTTATTTATGTAGGGGGGTGATATTGTAACCAAACTCTTGAAAATTCTAAAATGTGAAGAATGTGTGGAAGCATTGTTAGGGGACAGAGCTGACTTTCTTACGTCCTTTATAAATCAGAGGTCAACTCTCGTATCCCTCCGAAGATGTAATATTTATATGTCGAACTTCAGAGAAAATCTTTCAAATTTATATAAATAAAAGAAATAATTTAATAAATGTCAATTTATTAAACATAAAATTGTTAGGTTTGTTAATTAATCAAAACTTATTTAAAAACCTAAATAATCATTTTAAAGAACAGACTGCGTTTACCTGTCAGTATAGCAATTTAATTAAATTAATATCATCTCTATATTTTAAAATTAGAATTCACCATTATAACAGCAATATGTTTGATAGAAGTAGAAGCATGAGATATGTTTATAATAAATTAATATTATTTAAAGGACAATAGTGTATGTATTATTTTATATAAGTACACTATTTTTTATAATAAGTAGATGCACATTTACATAAATGATTGTTAGAAACTTTGTTTTTTTTAATTATATTGAGACATAGGTTTATAGAGTACTATCTATTATTTAAAATACACAATGCATAGGTTAGCTAGTATAAAAATTGTTGTTTTTTTTTCAATAAAATCACTTTATTTTCAATACTAATTTTTTTATTTGAATTATATTTTAGAAGCCAAAATAAAAAATGTATATGGTTTTAATAAAAATATTTAAATAGTCTGAATGTTCTTTATTGTGTTATTTAAAGAAATATACCCAAAAAAAACTACAAAAAAAGCATCTTATATTTGAGACACAAAAGATTACATCTAGTTAAATAAAAAAATAAATATAAAGCTAAAACTTTCTTAAATACCTTATTTTTTTTAGTTCTTGCAAAGAAATTAGGAGTCAAAATGTTTTGTTTCTTGTTGTACCTCTACAATATAATTATATTAATATATTATTATGTTGTATACATAAAACCGTTTTATGGCATTGTATTGACTAAAATACCCAGAAGAATACTATATAATTAAAATAATGCTGAAAACTAAAACAAAACTGTTAATGATGCTAACCTCTAAATTGTATCAGTTGTAGTTGTTCGTGTTTACAAGTGCAGTGATAACAATTCAGTGGCGGCTGGTGGATTTAGGCTAAACCATATCTCAATATTCGAGCATGTAATCCAAACATTATTTTAAGGCACGACTACCAGTACTGAATGAAAAAGTTTTGCAAAAAAAAATTAAATAAAAATTGAGAAAAGGTTACAAAAATACTCTGCCGATCCAGATAACTTCTAGACCATTAGTAAAATATTTGCAAACTATTCTTTTTTCCTAATCAGAAGGAAAATTTATCACCCCGGCTTTTTGGTTTTCGAAAATTGTGATTTTTTGTAAAGTTACGACATTTTAAAATTTAAATTCTTCATTGTGTAAATTTCAAATTGTCATAACTTTACAAAAAAATCAAAATTTTCGAAAACAAAAAAAAAAACGGGGTGATAAATTTTCCTTCTGATTACGAAAAAAAATAGTTTCCAAATATTTTACTAATGGTCTAGAAATAATCTGGATCGGCAGAGCATTTTTGTAACTTTTTTTCTATTTTTTTTTTCAATTTTTTTTGCAAAACTTCTTCGTTCAGTAACTGGTAGTCGTGCCTTAAAATATTACTTGGGTTCCATGCTCCAATACTGAGATATGATATAACCTAAATCCGCCAACCGCCACTGTAACAATTAATGTTCATCCGTGGGAAGATTGCAATGAGTAAAGTTGTGACATTGTAAGTGTGATATTTTTATTAGTGATTAGTGATGCTCGGAAACTGTGATATCATTTAATAGTTATTAGTGTGTGTTTTAGTCCTGTGTTTTTAATTATTGATTATTATTAGTGATTTATTTTTGCTGTTATAGAAGAGATTATTTTATTTCAATTAGGTACGTGCAGAATGCCAATTTTTTATTATTTATTTCAGTATTAGAATTTTTTATAGTTTAATTTATTTATTAAGGAGTTTAAGTTTTTGTTATCAGAATTTATTGTTAATTTTACTAACATAGCCTCACCCAAACTAACACCCCAACCACTTCCTGGCAGGTAAAGCTCATACCTCCACGTGGTACTTACTGGGCAACAATAATAATTTCTTATTTAAAATTTTTTTTGATGGCTAAACTGGGCAAAAAATAATTCTATTGTGGATGGATTATAGCAATTAATAATTTAAGTGTGTAATCGTACTTAATTCATTATTACAAAAATATTAAATGATCTTAATACGGTCCTGTCCCACCAGACTTGGACGTTTGATTGATTCATGGAACCAATCAGTTTCTCTCAAAAAGTGAGACAGACAACTTATAACCTCGCATTATACGAATTGTCAGCAAGGAACTTGTTAGATGACAGAGAATATACTTGCCTAGCATGCGGGTTCGAATCACAAACTTATTTTATTTTTTTTTTTTAAATAAGGATTTTTTTAGTTCGTTAGTAAGATTTATATGAAGATTAAATTTTTTCCTTGCCCTTTATTATAGTTTGTTTATTTTTACTACATTTTTTCCTTGCCCTTTATTATAGTTTGCTTATTTTCAGTTAAGTAAACCAATCTACCTTTCCGTTCTTTAAAGTATATGCTTCTTTATAAAATGATTATTTTCAATTTTGTTTCATTTTTAGTAGTGAAACCAAATTACCAAATGTGTACTAATTTAAAATAGATTTGTGCGGAACGCTGACAGTGGCAACACTGCCTTAAGTTACGTAATTTCTATGAACGGTGTTTACACAGATATCCAGTGACCACCAAAATGTCGGTTGCCGGAGGACGAAAAAATTATCAGAAATTCAAAATTTTTTTTTGTTTAAAAAAAATTTTTTAACAGTGCCAATCAATTGTACTCGACGAAATATATTGAGGGTTAAAATATAACTACGCATTTAAAACTCACCCTGTATATATATATATATACCGGGTGAGTCACGAATTGCGCTCGCCCCGATATCTCCTAAAATATTTGGAATAGAAAATTGAAATTTCGAGGGCTTATTATACGACTAAAATGCCATCTTTTCAATAAAAAAATCAAGTTTGGTGCACATCCGGTTTGACCGAAAATGCCCACAACTTTCGATTTTTAAATGAAACACCCTATATATTTTTACATTTTTGGAATCTAGAGGAAATTTTGAATACAATACATCCATTTTGGTCACGTTTTGATAAACATTAAAAATTTTATTAAAAAATCTATTTCTGAATCCAGAGTGCTGTGGTGCCCAAAATATATTTTAGTTTGTGTGCTACGTTACTATAAAAATAAAAAGAGCAATATGATTGCATTACTTAATTGTCTAGAGGCGTTTAAAATTTTTAAATGTGATTTTTACCACTAACTTGGTTTTTTTAAATGGGAAGTTAATCGTCGACCAACATTTTTAAATACCCCATTTTCATACGAATCTAATGATACCAAAATTTTGAAAATCCGCTCAGAAATATTTGAGATTTCAGCCAAAATACAATGCAACCAAGCTTTTAGAAACATGCGGCTAATAGATTAGTGGGCTTTGGAAACTAAAATGACACATTTCTGTTTAAAATCTGGTAACCTAATAACATTGGAAAAATCATAGTAGCCATTGAATGTAATAAAACAATATCAGCTGCCAGACAGACTCGTGTAGTTATAGGCAATCTTGAGCTATCAAACATTTAATAATTGTGAGCGCAAAGAACGTTACAAGTAAGTTTAGCATAGGTATGTGGAGGTAAACACAATTACATCCACAAGGAAATTAGCAACAGAATGCGACATCAGTACGGTTTTCAGAGTTTTATTTAAATGAACATAAATATCGGGCCTATAAATAAATAAGAATCAATTCCGTTTGAACAATTAAACTTAAACTAGGTAACAGTAGGTATCCATATTAAAATAATTAATATAATTAGACCATAAATTGACATTATAGATATTGTTCAAAATGTCCACCATTTTTTTCTATACACAATTCGGCTCTGCGTACAGTTGCTTGAATGGCTCTACGCATTTCAGCAGGCGTTATTTCATTAAGAGCCCGTACAACTTTATTTTGCAGCTCTTCACGGGTATTTGAAGAATTTATTTTTGAGAGTGCCCCATACATAATAGTCGAGGGTATTAAGTCAGGTGACCTAGGAGGCCACCTGATATGACCTTGATTTGCGATAAGGCGTTCACCATACAAGTTGTTTAAATATTTGAACAAAAAAAATAGTATTCTTAAAATTTTATAAATATAAAAATCATTCCTTAACTTTATAAGACTAGTGAAAAATAAAAAAATAGAAAAAAATTTGATGATCATATTAAAAATTTCTCTATTCTACTGACAATCAACCCGACAAATTTCATTCAGTTACCCTCCTGACTCCACATCGAAAATTTTAAATTTTGTGCAAAATGTATAAGGCGAAAATCCCACTTTTTAATTAAGAAGCAGAAAGTATCATGGGCGAGGCCCGCACAAAGGATGCAAACCGTGGACACATGTGTTTCGGACTTATGGTCCTCATTGGCACAGTGCTGCTAAGTTGAAAGGGTGGGCACAACTTAGGACAATGACACAAAGGAAACCACTGATAGGAAGCCCGTCGCTCATTTATGGCTGTAATTGAAACACCCGTGTTTACATGGCGACATACAATATTGCCACGGTGGCAACTATAACTACCTTCGCGAAATTCCCTACCCAAGGAATGTAGAATAATAGAGGATATTTTTTTCTCGTAGTAACATCTTCCATCCTCCAATCTGACATTTTATTTGCTTCGTATTATGCATTTCTAGAAAAAATAATAAATTAATTAATTGAATATTACATAAGCATCCTTTCAAACCTAATATGTTATTGATAACGATAGGATAGCAATAAATTACCTACAGTTTCTTATATTTTACACTGGCATTCTTATCTGAATGCGCTAGTATAAACGTTTTAGGTAGGTAATAAATTAGACACGACACTTAAAATAAGTTTTATCGCAGAAACTATTAAAACATCTACTTTACACTATTAAAACACCTACTTTACCTAAATAGAGGATGACATTAGATTAAATAATAATATTTTTACTCGAGTAATAAAAGCAAAAAAAAAAAAAAATTAAAAAAATGTTGACTCGCCAAAAAGAAAACTTATGTTTATGATTTCCTCCAATTACAATACAAAATCATAAACCTGCTAGACCTCTGCACAACGTCTTTCATTCTAACACTTTTATACTAGCGCATTCAAAATGCCAGTGTAAAATATCAGATAACTTTATTGTTATCATTATTAATACCATATTAGCGTATGATTTCTCACAGAGAAATATCAGTCAATGGCTTACGTACCAGTAGTACGCACACACATACGAAATAATTATAAGAAAAATTAAAAATTTTAAAACACTTTTATACTCATTAATTTTTAAATCATTTATTTTGTTTACTATTATAAGAACATGTTGCTTAGTTTATTTAATCTAATTGTTGTAAATGAGAAAACCAAATAAATGTTTGTGGTATATATGTACATAAGTAAATTTTATTTCCCTTATTAAATGCATCCTGGGAACACATGGAAATATTGCATTGTTCTATATTTCTTATCCCAGTAAAAAATAGAAGCCCGACCCTGTTCATTACATGGACAGGCGGTAGCAACATTACTTGTAGCCCACAACAAGTTCTTTTTTTTATATAATTGTTAATCATGCATTCAGAGAATGGAAATTTCCACAGCTCTCTTACAGACTGCCGGTTACCCATAAAAGAATTTCACCAGTGGCAGTACAATTCTTATAATACAAAGAAATACTTTTTTATAATTTGCAATCAATACCTTCTACATATTTACACTGTAGAATTTAATAACTACTTTAGACTGATGTAGATTAGCTTTCTCCATACGATATATGCAGTCATGATAAATGAATACCTATGCTAATTTTGCTGCATCACCATTTGCCAAATTTTTGTTCTTTTGTGTTTACTAATAGACCAGTCAAATTAATGGTTTTTCTAAACGATAATTTCCAACCATTCCCGACCAATACCATTCGACTCAGTATGTTTTTTGAATTCACATGGTCAATTTTGCCGTACGTTATATGAGCAAGAATTTAATTTATAAACAATTAAAGTTGTGAAAATGATAAAAATCGATGTTTCTGAATATTCAACTTCAAACGCTGCGAAAACGGCAACAGATAGAGAAAAACTGATCAGAGCATTTTTTTATAGAGCGTTAAATTCCCTTCAAAAAAGTCTGCGACGGCATATCTCTACGATGAATAGTTAAGGCGTTACAATGAGTTAAATATTTATTATTTTTCTGCTGTATATCAGTCAGCTGTACAAGTAACGCGCATGCGCGATCAAAAGACTCTTACGCCGCGTAATGGCCTTGCGCAGAACATTTTAAAGTAGACTTGCTGTAAATATTTCATAATTTTTATTTATTTATTTATTTATTATTATACACTACCCAACAGAACATGTTCCAATTACAGGGTAGGAAAAATACACAATAACAAATGCATAACATTACAAAATACACAATATAACTAATTTTCAATGAGTATAACGTACATAGGTTTTGAAATAATTAATTACAAGCACATATAACCTCTCTAGCAGCTTGTCATGTGGAAACCCTATTGGTGGATAGGTTTTGTCCTCCTTAAATGCCATAAATTTTAAAAATCTTCTATGAATTTATTCGATAGCTTTACTATGTACGGCGTAATTAGGATTCCATACGACAGAGCCGTACTCAAGTTTAGAACGCACAAAAGACGTAAATAGAATTTTTAATGTGTCGATGTTGTTAAGCTCACCGGAGTTTCTAATGATAAAGCCCAGGGTTTTGTAAGCTGATGATACAATGATATTGATGTGCTGGTTAAAGGTCAGCCTATTATCAAAAGTTATGCCTAGATCTTTAAATACCTCAGGTTTATTTAAATGTACCTGATTTATAGCGTATTCATACTGTACAGGATTCAATTTCCTAGTGTAGGTGACTGCGTTACATTTGGCAGCGTTGAGAGGTAGGAGGTTTGAAGTACACCAGTCGTTTATTAGATCCAAGTCAGCTTGTAGTAGCAAACAGTCAGATTCATCCTTGACAGCTAGATACAGTTTGAGGTCATCTGCGTATAATAGACAATAGCAGTTCAGACCAAGTACGATGTCGTTTATAAATAAAATAAAGAATAAGGGGCCCAACACTGACCCTTGGGGTACCCCAGAAGTACAAACAATTCTTTCAGATTTATGCCCGCGATATTGAACATATTGGTTTCTACATTTTAAGTAGAAGGAGCAAAATAGAACTAAATCTCGGTTAAAGCCGAAAGCAGAAAGCTTCCTTAGTAAAATACCGTGGTCAAGTCTGTCGAACGCCTTTGAGAAGTTCGCATAAATGATATCTACCTATCCATTGCCATCCAACACCTCCGAGATGAATTGTGTAACACAAACCAAGTTGCTGATTGTCGACCGGCCTGCCACAAAGTCGTGCTGATTAGGGCAAATTTGTTCATTGACATGTATGTGGAGCTCCTCGTATAGAACGAATTCAAAGGCTTTACTAAAATTATTAATGATGGTAATGGGACGATAATTTTTTATGTCAGTCCGATTATCTTTTTTAAAAACGGGAATAATTTTGGAGTTTTTCCATAACTCTAGGAATGTATTACTGTTAAGGGCTAAATTAAATAAAATAAGCAAAAGTTTCGCTAAGACACTAGCACAGTCTTTGATAAGAAATGCGGTATACTATCAGCACCAGCGGTAAATTTGTTTTTTAACTTCTTGATAGCTTTACATATCTTGTCTTCATTCAGTTGGACTAACAGTGATGGTTTATTCTCATCTCTGGCAGTGTTGTCAGATTCTACGTAGTCAGTTGATTCTATAAAAGCAGTTTTAAAAAGATCAGCAAATGCGTCGACAATTTCTTGAGAATTGCCCAAGGAATTATCTTTGTAGGTCATATTATTTGGGATTGTTGTCGTATTCTTTTTGCTGTGAATATATGACCAAAAAGATTTAGGATTCGTGTTAAAGTTATTTTCAACATGGTTGACATACTGTTCATGCGCTAGCTTAATATCATTTTTTATTTTTGATCTTAGTGTTTTAAACTTTTCAAGGTCCTGAGTATTGTTGAATTGCTTATATATACATACTGAATTTTTTTCCCTAATATCATAGATTATGTCTCTGCTGTACCATGAAGGATACCGATGACTTTTGGAATTTTCTTATTTTTACAACGTATACAGCTGACCAGTACGCAGTAGAAAAATAATAAACATTTAACTCATTGTAACGCCTTAACTATTCATCTTAGAGATATGCCGTCCTGGACTTTTTTTGAAGGGAATTTAACGCTCTATAAAAAATGTTGTGAGCAATTTTTCTTTATCTGTTGCCGTTTTCGCAGCGTTTGAAGTTGAATATTTAGGAACATCGATTTTCATCATTTTCACAACTTTAATTGTTTATAAATTAAATTCTTGCTCATATAACTTACGGCAAAATTGACCATGAGAATTCAAAAAAAAAAACTGAATCGAATGGTATTGGTCGGGAATGGTTGGAAATTATCGTGAAAATGGGCCTGATTTTTGCTTAATTTGATTGGTCTATAAGGTTTTCGAGTTATCTTATGCCTGATGATAATAAAAACAAATATATTCTGTTGATGAAAAAATGTCTTTTATAATTTATAAAACAATCATGTTTCTGGGAAGACTAATGTTATCTTATAAAATCAAAGGCAAGTTGCGTCAACAAATAACTAATTATTTTGCAAAAATTATTTTTTTGTCTTTTATTCGCATTTTACTTAATTTATCTTACCGAATTTTTTTTCAAAAATAAACAGACTATAAGTCATAACGAAAACCCTCAGAAATTATAAAAGTTCTTTCATTCTTGTTGGAAAGGTAAGTGCAATTTTTTCAAAGCTCATTTTCGCAGTAACAATATGTTTCAATTCATATTCGTCACACCCAAAAGTCTCTTTATAATATATATTTCGTTAAAACGTTGTGCTATACCAAGAACAACAAAAAACACGATCAAGGGCATTTATGAGCTTTTAAACTAATGTCTTTGATTAGACTGTTAATACTGTAATTTCATTGTTATATCAGATTGAAAGTTAAAGTAGGGTTAAGCTAGGAAAGAAATGCGTAATGAACATAATACGAATATCTTTTGTTTACCAATCTTAGTAGTGTAGTGAGCTAGAGCGTTAAGTGACAAACGTTGCTGGTCTTACTGTCTGCTGACTCCCGGGTTCAAATCCCTGACAAAGTCGAAAAGAGTGGTTATGTGTCCTCGTTTCTTCAACAATGTAGATTTGGGGGTAGTCTAATTTATGTGATGGTGTGTTTTTTCTTTTTATTAAATAATTTAAGCACTAAATAAGACACTATCGACGAGTAGACAGCAACAAAAATTACAAATAATAAGAATATGGTAATAAAATACAACTATCTAAAATGTTATAAATATAATTTTAACGTAATTTTACCAATTACTATTTGATTAATTGTAAAATGAGGAATAAGTTCAAACAACGCATATCACCGGTTGTATAGTGACATAATAGGGAATTCTGCGCACACATTCAATTAAAACCTTGACGGCAGTGCTACAACCCTTTTTGTGGGCCGTGCAATGATTTCATTGTTCAGGCTTGAAAGTTCCTCTATTACGTCACAGCTAATAGAAAAGCTTGGAAATTTGTGATCATTTAAACTGAGTTTAAAGTTTATGATTTTTTTACTATAAGATGTTATTAAAAAAAAAAAAAAATGTGGTCAATTGTGTAGATATTATTAAAATAATAATAAAAAATAGTCCACTTACCTATTGTTCGAAATATTGCCTCCCGTCTGCAAGCAAAAACACACTCGTTTCTTCATTTTTCAATCATTGTGCAACACCGCTAGAGTAATTATTCCGATTTCTTCTGAAATTGCATTTCACAATTCTTGGAGATTTTGTTGATTTTTATCGATATGGCTTTTCAAGTGAAAAATCGGGAACAGCGATTCGGGATGGCCATAAATGTTGACCCACTATTCTATCTTCGTAAAATTATTTTACAAATTTGATTGTGATACTTGAGATGTGTGCTGTAGCTTTTTCCTTTTAGAGATATCCTCGAGTGAGCTCATGACTACTAAGCCACAGAGACAAATTATTATCGTGTAATTACTGAATGAACGCACTCAACATGTGTTGAATATAAAATTTGCATTCACGTTTTGATCAAAGAAAGTGAAGTAAATTTTTCTCCGCGAAATCCCAGTCAAGACCCATTTTGCGGGGACACAGGGGTGTTTCAATATATTCGTGAGGGTTTTCTGCGGTCCAAAATTTCATATTCTGACTATTTACATAACTACTCAGATGAAATCATGCCTCGTCAGTGTAAAAGGTAATGCCCAGAATATCATTACTGTTTAAACTGTCCAGGAACCATTTACAAAAATTCACTTGCGGAACGAAGTTTCATGGCAATATTTGATGTAAATAAATTTTGTATGGAATAAATGCCGATCCTTTAAAATTGCTTGACATGTTTGTATGACGACGATGACAAATACTCTGTTGGCTCAACCTCAACCCAATTTTGAAGGATTGTTTCCCCATCATACCTCTATTATTATTGATCATTTCCCCTGTTCGTTTACTTGCCTTCCAGAACCTATTTTCCCTCCAGTGATTTTAGATTTCACAACAAAATCGGAAAAGCGCTCCCTGAATTCCTCGAAACAGTCACGATGTGAATATGTCCGCTCACTGTTTTGATTTTTTGGACCCATTTCTAAAGTAGGATTTTTAGTAAAAATGTTTTTTCTTCTTTTTCAAGGAAAGCATTTTGAACGTGAGAAATTTTCCAAAAGTTATTAACCAGTTCAACCAAGAGTTCAACTTAGACTTTGACAACAGCTGACACAACAATACACTCACAAGTTGATTTCTTTCGTGTCATAAAATGTAAATATGTTTACGTGACCAATGATCATATTTCATGTTTTCAAATATAAGCACTATGTGCAAGGTAATTAGAGAACTATCAGAAGTACTGGACCACTTTGTCCACGAATCATTGACACGAATGAAAGCAGCTATTATTAACAGTTTGATCAAAGGCATGCGTTCACAAATACATAGGTGCTCTTAATCGTGTTTTTATTGTATTATGTATATATGTACAGGGTGAGTGAATAGTGTGTTCTCCTTCGATACCCTTTAAACTGTTAGTGATACAACAATTTATTAAATACAAAAGTTTTTTGGGTCGATAAGATCTATTATACAAAATTATTGTGAAATCTACAGGTTGCTTAAATTTTCTGTTACATACAAAAAATACTTTTTTTTAAATGGAACACCCTGTATATTTTGTCACCCTTTTTTTAAATGAAAAGAGTACAATGATATTTTGTTTTTTGGATTTGCATCCAACGTTGCCAAGTTATTTAACATTTTCTGAAAATTTAAGGATTTATAAAGGTCCGTTTAATAATTTTTATTTACCTATGAAAACAAGCTGGGTAAGCAAATATTATACTATTCATAGTTCATACTACACGCTAAGCATTAGTATATTTTTTACATTATTCTATTTTACAGGGTGTCCATGACGGCATGTCAATTAATGCGAATTTCAAATGGGAAAAACTGCTTTTTTAAATGGAACACCCTGTATTTTTTTACATGGTTGGATTTCTCCTTCAAATTGCTTTCTTTCTTGTATAACACTTCCTATACCTAACTGTTGAAGTTTTCGTGAAAATTAAGGCTTTCTCTATAACCTCACAATCATACTAAAAATTAATACAATTTTATCAAGAATGGATTTGGAAAAACAAAAATTGCGGTCAGGAGAAAAAATTATTTTCTATAAAATCGTAAAGAGAACAGTAAAAGTAGCAAATTTATTGAACTTGAATGACAAAATTTACACCTCAGGTTACATAACAAAATAAAAGTGTAATTTTTAACGTAACCAGTAAATAGAAGAGAAAAAGTAAAACAAGTTACAAAATATGCTCAACGTGACCTCCTAGTTGTAAATTACAAATTCTGACTCTATGAGGAAATGAGTCACTTACATTTTGCAATATGTTAGGCGTGCTGGTGTCGAACGCAAGTCAAATTATTTGCTGCATGTCTTCTCTTGTAGTTGATGTTTTGTACATTAATGCTTTAATGTACCCCCACAAAAAAAGTCCAATTTCGTCAAATCTGGCGACCTTGGTGACCATTGGACTGGTCCTCCTCGACCTATCCAATTGTCACTAAATGTAACATTTAAAAAGTTTCTTACGGCAATACTATAATGGGGTGGAGCTCCGTCGTGCTGGAACCACAACCTCTGTAAGACATTTTGAGGACACCCGTTTAACAATCCTCCCAGTACATTTTGTAAAAATACGAGGTACATAGTCCCAGTCAAGTGACCATTAAAGAAATGCGGTCCAATTACATATTCACCTACTATCCCTGCCCACACATTGAATGACCATTGGTGTTGATTATCTACAGTTCTCGTAAAATGAGGGTTCATGGTATCATAGTAGTGTAAGTCATGTCTATTAACACAACCTTTTTTATGAAATGTGGCCTCATCAGTGAATAGCACAAAATCAAAAAATTGCGGCTGTTGGTGAATGTTATTGATTGCCCACTCACAAAATGTTACCCTACGATCGAAATCATTTGGCTCTAGTTCCTGAAGCAGTTGAATATGATAAGGATGAAAGTTTTGTGTCCTCAATATTCTTGTTATAGAGGATTGACTTATATCAAGTTGTCTATTAATTTCTCTCGTACTTTTATGCGGATCTTCAACGACACTTAATGTAACTTGAAACACTCTTTCTTCATTTGTTGCTAGTTTTCTACGTTCATGATTTTCATAATTTACATGTCCAGTTCGTTCAAACCTTTCTCGCAACCTTTCAAATGCAGAATGATGAGGATGTCTTCGTTCTGGATAACGCTGAATATAAATTCTTGATGCCAATAGCGGATTTCTCTCCCCTTCTCCCAATGTATAAACCATGTCGATCAACTCTTCGTGTGACAAATTCATAATTTATTTAACAAAATAATTAACTCAACTAGGAAACACAGAAGAATCACCATCAAGTAAAATTAATTACGTGTAAACCACAAAATATCAGTTTGACAGCACAATTTTTTGTTTTTCCAAAGCCATTCTTGATAAAATTTTATTAATTTTTACTATGATCGCAAGGTTAAAGCGAAAACCTTAATTTTCTCGTAAACTTCAACAGTTAGGTATAGGAAGTGTTGTACAAAAAAAGAAAGCAATTTGAACGAGAAATCAAACCACGTAAAAAATACAGGGTGTTACATTTAAAATAACACAGTTTTTCCCATTTGAAATTCGCATTAATTGACATTGCGTCATGGACACCCTGTAAAATAGAATAATGTAAAAAACATATTAATACTTAGCGTGTAGTACTAAGAATAGTATATTTGTTTACCCAGCTTGTTTTCATAGCTAAATAAAAATTATTAAACGGACCCTTATAAATCCTTAAATTTCCTACATAATACTCTTCATTTAATAAAATGGTGACAAAATATATAGGGTGTTCTATTAAAAAAAAAAAAGTATTTTTTGTGTGTACCAGAAAATTTAAGCACCCTGTAGATTTGACAATAATTTTAAATGATTTCTTAGGAATATGGTTATTGTTTTAATAATAATTTTTTAGATTATGTTGGAATTCATTTATTAATTTCTTTTTCCGTATAAACGTTTCGGTATGGATTTATACCTTTTTCAATATAATCTTAAATTTCGATTCTCAAATGTGGCACTAAAGTAATTTATTAAAGTCTTTTTTTATGGTTTACGTACACTTTTTATATAAAGCAGAAAGGTAGTCTTGATTGACTAGTTAAGGAAGAAAAGGTAATAATTTTGAGGATGCAGTCAAAAGGGTAAGATATCTAGGCCAGAGCAAAGAAAACTCTTTGTTACTTGTCAAGCTTTCGGAAAATTTTATTTCCTTCTTTAGGACATCTATAAAGTTAAAATACTTATATAGAAAATAATTACAAAAAATTATTTATTAAAACTACTTACTAACTTGAGGTTATTGTCTATAAAAAATCACAGTTTTAAGAAGTACAGACTTTCCCGTCGAAATGCAGAAAAACAAGCATTTTCACAAACTTTTATGTAACAAACATTAGTGAAAAATATAATCAAAATGGACGGAAAAACAATTTGAACAATTCATCACGTTTAAAGTTAAAATGAAATTGCAGCCACATGTTATCGAGTTCGAAAACAATAGGCCTAAAAAAATTTCTTAGAAAAACGGAAAGATATAAAAACTTTTACATTTAATATTTCGTACACAGACTAGTTACTATAATTATTTTTAAACTGTATTGCCAACTTATTTTGTGGTGGGAAAATTTGAATTGTCTTATTTTAAAAAAAATTTTGAATTTCGGTAACTATCCAAATTTTGCTTAAATTTTCTATGTCTGATTTTTTATTTAAAAAAATTTTCTTCTTTATTTATATATAACATTTCAAGGAAAGTTCTCTTTTTTGCAGTTTGTTTCAACCGTCAAAACTTTGGCATTTTCATAACTCATTTTATGTCCTGTATTGATGACATGTTCTGCTAAAGCACAAGATTTAACATTTCTTTTGCAATCACTTATATGTGAGGTTACACGACCTTTTAGTGTCCTTGATGTTTGTCCTATGTATGCTCCATTACAATTGTTACTTTCAATGCGGTATACGACATTAGATTTTTCATTTGCCTTAAGGGGAGTTTTAATTTTACTGTAAAGCGTTGATATGGTTTTTATGTTTTTGTTTGCTATTTTAATATCTAAATCTTTGAATAAATTTATTAATTTTGGAGTTAAATTTTCAATATAGGGTAGTGAACGGAAAATATTACTATTATTGTTATTTATATTATTGTTATTCTCATTATTATCTATAATAATGTTGTTACTATTATTGCTATTATTTCTATTAAAGGTTATATTAGTGTTATTATGTAGTACATTTGTACTTCTTGAATTTTGAGGAGTGTTAAAAAAGTAAACGATTTATTAGTGAGTGTGGGTAAGAATTCTCAATTAAAATATTTTTTAATTTTTTAAGGGAAATGTTTCGGTAATAAGGATGGGAGACCTTAATTACTCTGTTTTTTAAAGCTAAAATTAGGTTGATATTCATGCGATGAGGATGGTAAGAATGATAGTTAATATATCTATCACTGCTCATTGGTTTTCTATACCAACTTGTACGTAGAATGTTATTTTCAGTTCTGTGTACTCTCATATCCAGAAAAGGAATATTATTTTCCATTTCTTTCTCTACTGTGAACTGTATATTTTCGTCATAGCTATTAAATATGTTTAATATTGCATCAACACTGTCAACTGTAACAGAAAGTAAAAGGTCATCAACATAACGTTTAATAAATGGAATGTTAAGTGGAATTTTAATAAGACAATCCCTAACCAAATCATCCAATACAAAGTTTACTAAAATAGGTGACATTTTGGAACCCACAGGTGTCCCAAAAATTTGTTTATAGTAACAATTATTAAATTCTAAATAATTTGAGTCAAAAACGAATTTTAAAAGTGTAATGAAGGTATTTAAATCAAGGGTACAATATTGAGAAATTGTGTCCCAATTATTTGTTAAAGAAGAAATTACTAAATTGAGTGGTAGATTGGCAAACAAAGAAATCACATCAAAGCTAACTATTAGGTAATCCGGGGGAAGTTGAAAATCATTTATAAACTCACTAAAGGCAAAGGAATCTTTTATATAAAAATCATTATCAGTGTTATATGCGTTGGTTAATATTTCTGTCAAAAATTTTGCTAAATTGCCATTGGGACAATTAATCGAAGACACAGTTGGTCCCATAGATAAAGTTGGTTTATTAATTTTGGCTAAAGCATAAAATCTAGGAGCTACTGAGTTATAAAAAGTCAAAGTCTTGGCTGTAACTTCATCAATTAAGCTATCTTTTTTTAGTTGAGATATTAACTTATTAGCCTTCTGTTGTAAGGTACATGTCGGATCATTTCTAAGTTTTTTATAATATTTTTCATCATCTAAAAGTTGTTGGCTTTTGTTAATGTAATCCTCTTTGTACATGACAACAGTGACGTTACCTTTATCACTTCTGACTACATACAGTTCAGGATGTTCTTTTAAAAAAATATTACACACTTTAAACATATCAATCAAAAAATGTTTGGAACAATGGTTTTTATGTAGAAAATTTGTAATGATGTTAGTGTATTGTGATCTATAACAATTCTTTGATTGTTCATTTAGATCTTGAATAATTAATTCTAAGTCAGCTAACAAATTTGAAATTTTAAAGTCCTGTACTGTAGGACATAAGGTGAATTTTGGACCTAACGAGAGAATTTGCTTTACTTGTTTTGGGATTATTACTGTAGTTAGATTTTTGATCCATTTATCCTGTGTATTTATTTTATCTATTTCATTGTTTTTTAATTTATTAAATTTATTTGGATTAGAAGTTTTAATTTTATGGAAAAGTGTATTATATTTTATTTTTTTGCCGTCTATTAAATTCATCCGTGATTTGTTTAGGAACAGTTAATTTTTCTTTAATTGTTGTTAGTTGCTTTTCAAAGTTTTTTAAATCGCAAAGTGTTATACTTATCTCTAAATTAATAATTTTCTTTCTTAACCTTATATTAAACGAGTTGATTTGTTGTGCTATTCTTCCTCTTTGATGATGGATTAAATTATTTATGTTGTATATTATTTATGTTGTGTATTCCATTGAAATGTAGAAGAGCAGGTATTTTCCCAAACCACATAGTGAATGGAATACACAACATAAATAATTTAATCCATCATCAAAGAGGAAGAATAGCACAACAAATCAACTCGTTTAATATAAGGTTAAGAAAGAAAATTATTAATTTAGAGATAAGTATAACACTTTGCGATTTAAAAAACTTTGAAAAGCAACTAACAACAATTAAAGAAAAATTAACTGTTCCTAAACAAATCACGGATGAATTTAATAGACGGCAAAAAATAAAATATAATACACTTTTCCATAAAATTAAAACTTCTAATCTAAATAAATTTAATAAATTAAAAAACAATGAAATAGATAAAATAAATACACAGGATAAATGGTTCAAAAATCTAACTACAGTAATAATCCCAAAACAAGTAAAGCAAATTCTCTCGTTAGGTCCAAAATTCACCTTATGGCCTACAGTACAGGACTTTAAAATTTCAAATTTGTTAGCTGACTTAGAATTAATTATTCAAGATCTAAATGAACAATCAAAGAATTGTTATAGATCACAATACACTAACATCATTACAAATTTTCTACATAAAAACCATTGTTCCAAACATTTTTTTGATTGATATGTTTAAAGTGTGTAATATTTTTTTAAAAGAACATCCTGAACTGTATGTAGTCAGAAGTGATAAAGGTAACGTCACTGTTGTCATGTACAAAGAGGATTATATTAACAAAAGCCAACAATTTTTAGATGATGAAAAATATTATAAAAAAACTTAGAAATGATCCGACATGTACCTTACAACAGAAGGCTAATAAGTTAATATCTCAACTAAAAAAAGATAGCTTAATTGATGAAGTTACAGCCAAGACTTTGACTTTTTATAACTCAGTAGCTCCTAGATTTTATGCTTTACCCAAAATTCATAAACCAACTTTATCTATGAGACCAATTGTGTCTTCGATTAATTGTCTCAATGGCAATTTAGCAAAATTTTTGACAGAAATATTAACCAACGCATATAACACTGATAATGATTTTTATATAAAAGATTCCTTTGCCTTTAGTGAGTTTATAAATGATTTTCAACTTCCCCCGGATTACATAATAGTTAGCTTTGATGTGATTTCTTTGTTTGCCAATCTACCACTCAATTTAGTAATTTCTTCTTTAACAAATAATTGGGACACAATTTCTCAATATTGTACCCTTGATTTAAATACCTTCATTACACTTTTTAAAATTCGTTTTTGACTCAAATTATTTAGAATTTAATAATTGTTACTATAAACAAATTTTTGGGACACCTGTGGGTTCCAAAAATTCACCTATTTTAGTAAACTTTGTATTGGATGATTTGGTTAGGGATTGTCTTATTAAAATTCCACTTAACATTCCATTTATTAAACGTTATGTTGATGACCTTTTACTTTCTGTTACAGTTGACAGTGTCGATGCAATATTAAACATATTTAATAGCTATGACGAAAATATACAGTTCACAGTAGAGAAAGAAATGGAAAATAATATTCCTTTTCTGGATATGAGAGTACACAGAACTGAAAATAACATTCTACGTACAAGTTGGTATAGAAAACCAATGAGCAGTGATAGATATATTAACTATCATTCTTACCATCCTCATCGCATGAAAACAACCTAATTTTAGCTTTAAAAAAACAGAGTAATTAAGGTCTCCCATCCTTATTACCGAAACATTTCCCTTAAAAAATTAAAAAAATATTTTAATTGAGAATTCTTACCCACACTCACTAATAAATCGTTTACTTTTTAACACTCCTCAAAATTCAAGAAGTACAAATGTACTACATAATAACACTAATATAACCTTTAATAGAAATAATAGCAATAATAGTAACAACATTATTATAGATAATAATGAGAATAACAATAATATAAATAACAATAATAGTAATATTTTCCGTTCACTACCCTATATTGAAAATTTAACTCCAAAATTAATAAATTTGTTCAAAGATTTAGATATTAAAATAGCAAACAATATATAACTGTATACTATATTTCTTATCGAAATGTACGAATTTTAATCAAACCAAATCATGTCTGTGATATGTCGTATAAATACTTTTAAATTTCATAAGTGGGTACACTGTCAGAATGATGCAACTATAAACTGGTGGTGTAACAATTTATAATTTGTAGAAAAGTTAATGCAAAATGCCATTTGGAATATATTATGATCTTATTGTCGAATGGTATATGAAAATGAGTAAAAATAGAAAAAAAATATTTATAGTTTTAACACTCGATATGAGTATTCTCGAACGGGTCTGTTTTGTTTTCTTAAAATGTTTTCTTAACCGCCTCTCAAGTCATCGAAGTAACTTCCAGAAAATCCTAGGATTTTATGTTGAGTAAAGAGAGACGACGACTTACAATTTATTGTGGAGTTCGAACCCCATAGATTTAACATATAAAAAATGAAGTAGAATTCAACATTCAATTGGGAACGGGAATTGATATCCAATAGCACAAACTTCAGCAAATTCCCTGGAGCAGATTGATCAAAGAAAATTATTACCACGAGAAAGGATATCCTTGTTTCCACCAATGGAAATATAACAAAACGGTTCTTCAGGATGGCGATTTTAGTCTCATTTTATACGAAATCTCCTGACTAAACTGATTTTTTTTAATTATATAATATTTTTATAACTTTATAGCTCTATACAGCCCTCGTGTAATATTATTAACAAGAATATTTCGAAGATTTGAGGGAAATGAAACTAGAATCCGGATTCGAATATTAGATTTCAAGGACGGATGCACTCGCAACAGGAATTACCGTCTATTTTAATCCAAAATTAAACGGTATAAATTTTTGTCAATTAATTTAACTTTTTAAGTTCTCATAAAACGAATCCACTCTTTTTTACACATCAGCAACTTAATAACGCACTCCCTATTACAACAAACTAAAGAAATAAGCAAATGAAAAATAACAATTATTTTAGATATTTAGCACATGTACAAAAATAATTATTTCTTTAACTTATATAGATCGGGAGGTAGTGATAATGACGTTAATTCATTAGGTGTTTATTATATCTACATAAAGCACAAAATAATATCAATTTAGAAATAAGCAAATGTAGGAAATAAAAAGAGGACATTTTTTATCTAGGTCAGATTAAAAGTGCGTTTTCACCAAGTGTCCAACTTAAATCTATAAATTGGTGTTAAATTTTTTCCGTTAGTAATATTAAAAAAACTCTCTAATCTAATTTCAGTAGTCAATCTGTGAACGCTGCTAGTGTAGTATATACTTTTTAAATCAGAGAATATTGCCGTGGAACATTTTGAAAATGTCGCATCCATTTCCCCTCGAAGAATTACTGTAGAACGATGGATAAAGAATTTTCCGGAGCTACTGTTTGATGGTACAGAATTTTGGTGCAATATTTGTGAGATAATACTGCATTAGACAGTGAAAACAGAGGTTTTACAGAATGTTGCAGTTAAAAATCATAAAACACATGTGAGTAGTAGTATGAGTACTACTGAAAGACAAAAACAATTTAATTTGGATTTGGTTAAAATGATGGAGGCGTGTAACTTCCGTAGAACAAACTAGATAACCCTCATTTTAAACAGATTCGGCAAAATTGTGTTATTGGAAAGTACAATCTTACTGTACCTGTAGAATACACATCAAAGAAAAATTATATATAATAGTGTGCAACGAAATTGAAGCATAAATTGTTTCTGAGTTGCATGACAAACATGCAAGGGTTAATGTAGGTGAAACCGCCGATGCTAATGGTCAGAAAATCGCAAATGTATTGGTTGAGGGGATTAATGAGACAGTGATTACCACGGTCTCATTCAGCCTGCTTAATATGAATAAAGGTGTTAGAATGCACACATGCAGAAATGATATATAAATGTATTGATAGCAGTCTTAAAACACTATGGTGCGAGAACTATGAAAATACTAAAGGACGTGTCTTGCTGTTTGTAATGGATGCAGCTTCATATATGTAGGCGGCTAGATAGCGCGCAGCTCTTAAAATACGTCTATTTTAAACTGGTATATGTAGTATGGTTATTATTTCTGTGCATGTATTTACACCGGTATCCTGGATCTGCCCCTGATATTGACGTCATACAATATTCGGATCAGGACTCTAATGATACCACACAATCTTCTATTAAAGCGGGAACATCTCATTGATGTGCTACAGAAGAGGTAGAAGCTATTGTTGACGTATTTATTCAGAACCCCAATGTGCTACATTATTTCCAATACTGTTTCTTTGATTATTTGTCTTTTAGAGCAGCTAATAGTTGAATCGAATACCTATTTACGTACCTACGATTAACATAACAAAAACGACTATAACCGAGTCATCCATTCATCGGCAGGAAGCAAAGTTGCCAGATCTACTGTTTTAACAGTAGACCTACTGCTTTGTAACTTGCTCTACTGTTATACTGTTCTAGATATCTACTTAATTTTTAAAATAATGGGAAAAGTAAGTATAAACATTTAAAATGTGCTAATATAAAATTGCCATAGTCGACAGTCTGCCGTTGTAAGTTGTAATTCTGTAACCAACCGGTTGGGCATTTACTGTCGCTCCGGTGCTTCCCCTCACTCGTGTCAGCGTGCGTACGTTTAGAATCAGTAGCTGCTTTCGCTCATGCCTATGACTCGTGAACAAAGTGATCATGATTTGTTCCAGTAGTTCTGACAGTTCCCTAATTACCTTGCATATAGAGCTCGTATTCCCTTAACATAAAGTACGAAATGGAATCATGATTACTTTGTTCACTACGAACGGAAGCAGCTAGTGAATCCAGTTCAGTGTTCAGTGAATCTTATATTCTTACATTGTATACGCTAATCGGATATTTGATTCCCCATTTTCATTAATGTTATTGTACATTGAAATAAGGTGTTTTTAAATTATTTTATTTATGTAATTTATGTTTTGTAAAAAAAATTAATTTTCGTTGAAACAAGTATTTTTTATGCTGTATTGTTTTTGAAAAAAAATTCTACTGTTTTTATATAGCAATCCACTGCTTTCCTGTCAGACTTTCCACAGCTGAAAAACGATCTGGCAACACTGATAGGAAGAATTTCCAGTTCTTTCATTGAAATACAAGTTTAGACTTACCCGAGGACACATCTTATATGTTTATCTCTTTTATTTGGACTGGGGTTATGCGTTATAAAAAAATGAGTGCACTGATTCAATAGACTATGCTAAATTTTCTATACAATTTTTAATATTTAACACTAACCGTGGCGGTAAAGCAATGATTAAATTTAAATAAAGGGATATATTCGTCAATGCTATGCTGTTAATTTTAATCACTTATAATAATTATACGAACTCACATTTTTTATTAACATATTAAATACATATTTAAAATTTTCATTGTCTTCTTACACAACAATAATAATAATAATAATCAAGTTTTCTTAAGGCGGAATTTTCACAAATTATCCAACAAAAAACTGTTTTGATGATAACATTAGCAATCAAAGAGCAAAACAGTTAACAAATCAGTCTAAGGCCGGTTTTTCCACGTCCCATCAATCTACTTGGTGATTAAGTTCCATTATTATAAACAATTATCGATATTGATACAAACTATATCCAAGGAAAATGTTTACCAACAAACTTAACAAGATGGAAACAAGATGGTAGATAGTTTCCTTGGATACAATTGTATCAATAAATTGTTTTCATGGAACTTATTTATTAAATAGATTTAATGGGAGAAGAAAAAACCCTGCTTTTTTAGTATATTAAATTGCAGGCAAAATTGGTGTGTATTTTATTTTATTTGTACGAAATATAATTTAAATGATTTTTTTAGTGTAATTTTACAAGAGTTACTTTTCAGACAAATCAAACAATTTGTAGATGAGTTTCTGTTGTAAAATATACTTGTATTCCATCAGGCGGGCAGGCTTGGTTAGGTTTTTCATGGCCGGATCAAGATGAAGAAGAATTCTGACTAATCTGACTGTTTTTAAGTGCTTATGCATACAAAAATATTTTAATATAAAAAAGTCTATTGCATAGTTAACCGGTGCGATTAACACAAAAATTGATACACAATTTTGGCAACATTTGTCTGTTTCTATTCTTAGTAATAAAATTCATTACTTGTATAAACTAACTACTAACATAAGCAAAGATAATGCATCCATGCATTATCTTTATCATAAGCTACAAGAACAATATTTATGAAACGAAGTAGTGGACACAAAACTTAAAAATCAATCAAGCCATGTGAAACCGTATTAATAAAAATATTCAATCTAAAATCTGTATTAAAAACGAAAAGTTTTAAATTTGTGTTTTTTTGTATTTCATCTAGTTTTCGAACGGGTACGCCTAAAATCCTCGCATTTGTACGCGTGATTAAAAGTATATGTCTATGACACGAGATAATGTTTATAGGCGTCATCGCCGTCATCATACATTTAGATAGATAGTACTTAAATATTAGATAAGGCATATCAAGAGTTAGTATTTAAATTCCTTACATTTTATATATATATATATATATATATATATATATATATATATATATATATATATATATATATATATATATATATATATATAAAATGTAAGGAATTTAAATACTAACTCTTGATATGCCTTATCTAATATTTAAGTACTATCTATCTAAATGTATGATGACGGCGATGACGCCTATAAACATTATCTCGTGTCATAGACATATACTTTTAATCACGCGTACAAATGCGAGGATTTTAGGCGTAACCGTTCGAAAACTAGATGAAATACAAAAAACACAAATTTAAAACTTTTCGTTTTTAATACAGATTTTAGATTGAATATTTTTATTAATACGGTTTCACATGGCTTGATTGATTTTTAAGTTTTGTGTCCACTACTTCGTTTCATAAATATTGTTCTTGTAGCTTATGATAAAGATAATGCATGGATGCATTATCCTTGCTTATGTTAGTAGTTAGTTTATACAAGTAATGAATTTTATTACTAAGAATAGAAACAGACAAATGTTGCCAAAATTGTGTATCAATTTTTGTGTTAATCGCACCGGTTAACTATGCAATAGACTTTTTTTATATTAAAATATTTTTGTATGCATAAGCACTTAAAAACAGTCAGATTAGTCAGAATTCTTCTTCATCTTGATCCGGCCATGAAAACCTAACCAAGCCCGCCCGCCTGATGGAATACAAGTATATTTTACAACAGAAACTCATCTACAAATTGTTTGATTTGTCTGAAAAGTAACTCTTGTAAAATTACACTAAAAAAAATCATTTAAATTATATTTCGTACAAATAAAATAAAATACACACCAATTTTGCCTGCAATTTAATATACTAAAAAAACAGGGTTTTTTCTTCTCCCATTAAATCTATTTAATAAATAAGTTCCATGAAAACAATTTATTGATACAATTGTATCCAAGGAAACTATCTACCATCTTGTTTCCATCTTGTTAAGTTTGTTGGTAAACATTTTCCTTGGATATAGTTTGTATCAATATCGATAATTGTTTATAATAATGGAACTTAATCACCAAGTAGATTGATGGGACGTGGAAAAACCGGCCTTAGACTGATTTGTTAACTGTTTTGCTCTTTGATTGCTAATGTTATCATCAAAACAGTTTTTTGTTGGATAATTTGTGAAAATTCCGCCTTAAGAAAACTTGATTATTATTATTATTATTGTTGTGTAAGAAGACAATGAAAATTTTAAATATGTATTTAATATGTTAATAAAAAATGTGAGTTCGTATAATTATTATAAGTGATTAAAATTAACAGCATAGCATTGACGAATATATCCCTTTATTTAAATTTAATCATTGCTTTACCGCCACGGTTAGTGTTAAATATTAAAAATTGTATAGAAAATTTAGCATAGTCTATTGAATCAGTGCACTCATTTTTTTATAACGCATAACCCCAGTCCAAATAAAAGAGATAAACATATAAGATGTGTCCTCGGGTAAGTCTAAACTTGTATTTCAATGAAAGAACTGGAAATTCTTCCTATCAGTGTTGCCAGATCGTTTTTCAGCTGTGGAAAGTCTGACAGGAAAGCAGTGGATTGCTATATAAAAACAGTAGAATTTTTTTCAAAAACAATACAGCATAAAAAATACTTGTTTCAACGAAAATTAATTTTTTTACAAAACATAAATTACATAAATAAAATAATTTAAAAACACCTTATTTCAATGTACAATAACATTAATAAAAATGGGGGAATCAAATATCCGATTAGCGTATACAATGTAAGAATATAAGATTCACTGAACACTGAACTGGATTCACTAGCTGCTTCCGTTCGTAGTGAACAAAGTAATCATGATTCCATTTCGTACTTTATATTAAGGGAATACGAGCTCTATATGCAAGGTAATTAGGGAACTGTCAGAACTACTGGAACAAATCATGATCACTTTGTTCACGAGTCATAGGCATGAGCGAAAGCAGCTACTGATTCTAAACGTACGCACGCTGACACGAGTGAGGGGAAGCACCGGAGCGACAGTAAATGCCCAACCGGTTGGTTACAGAATTACAACTTACAACGGCAGACTGTCGACTATGGCAATTTTATATTAGCACATTTTAAATGTTTATACTTACTTTTCCCATTATTTTAAAAATTAAGTAGATATCTAGAACAGTATAACAGTAGAGCAAGTTACAAAGCAGTAGGTCTACTGTTAAAACAGTAGATCTGGCAACTTTGCTTCCTGCCGATGAATGGATGACTCGGTTATAGTCGTTTTTGTTATGTTAATCGTAGGTACGTAAATAGGTATTCGATTCAACTATTAGCTGCTCTAAAAGACAAATAATCAAAGAAACAGTATTGGAAATAATGTAGCACATTGGGGTTCTGAATAAATACGTCAACAATAGCTTCTACCTCTTCTGTAGCACATCAATGAGATGTTCCCGCTTTAATAGAAGATTGTGTGGTATCATTAGAGTCCGGATCCGAATATTGTATGACGTCAATATCGGGGCAGATCCAGGATACCGGTGTAAATACATGCACAGAAATAATAAACATACTACATATACCAGTTTAAAATAGACGTATTTTAAGAGCTGCGCGCTATCTAGCCGCCTACATATATGAAGCTGCATCCATTACAAACAGCAAGACACGTCCTTTAGTATTTTCATAGTTCTCGCACCATAGTGTTTTAAGACTGCTATCAATACATTTATATATCATTTCTGCATGTGTGCATTCTAACACCTTTATTCATATTAAGCAGGCTGAATGAGATCGTGGTAATCACTGTCTCATTAATCCCCTCAACCAATACATTTGCGATTTTCTGACCATTAGCATCGGCGGTTTCACCTACATTAACCCTTGCATGTTTGTCATGCAACTCAGAAACAATTTATGCTTCAATTTCGTTGCACACTATTATATATAATTTTTTCTTTGATGTGTATTCTACAGGTACAGTAAGATTGTACTTTCCAATAACACAATTTTGCCGAATCTGTTTAAAATGAGGGTTATCTAGTTTGTTCTACGGAAGTTACACGCCTCCATCATTTTAACCAAATCCAAATTAAATTGTTTTTTGTCTTTCAGTAGTACTCATACTACTACTCACATGTGTTTTATGATTTTTAACTGCAACATTCTGTAAAACCTCTGTTTTCACTGTCTAATGCAGTATTATCTCACAAATATTGCACCAAAATTCTGTACCATCAAACAGTAGCTCCGGAAAATTCTTTATCCATCGTTCTACAGTAATTCTTCGAGGGGAAATGGATGCGACATTTTCAAAATGTTCCACGGCAATATTCTCTGATTTAAAAAGTATATACTACACTAGCAGCGTTCACAGATTGACTACTGAAATTAGATTAGAGAGTTTTTTAATATTACTAACGGAAAAAATTTAACACCAATTTATAGATTTAAGTTGGACACTTGGTGAAAACGCACTTTTAATCTGACCTAGATAAAAAATGTCCTCTTTTTATTTTCTACATTTGCTTATTTCTAAATTGATATTATTTTGTGCTTTATGTAAATATAATAAACACCTAATGAATTAACGTCATTATCACTACCTCCCGATCTATATAACCTCTTCAGTCCCGAGAATTGGTTTTCCTCAATTTTTGTCAAATTTGTGATTAAATGTCTTTGTTGGAGTTTAAATAAAGCAAAAAAAAATATTGCAAACATATATTTTATTTTACAAAAAAAATATGACACGTCCAGTAATTTGGACAATGGGACTTACTTTAGTATATCAAGTTATGAATGGAAGTCAAAGAAACATTGTCTTTCTGGAGAAATACATAGGTAAACCTTACATTTTATACAGTAAAACCTAGTTTTCTTAGAGCAGCCAGGATTTCGGCACCTCATATAGGAATTTTTATCATTAACACTGCATATTGGCAAATGTTCATTGTCAGAATTTCTTACATCTTTCGGAGGTATCTCTGCCACTTTGGATATTTTGGCAGGTCGGCTTGTTTCTTCATCATTCTGGTAAGAGGAATTTCCATGTCCCCCAACTTTTTGGGCTCGTCCCCCAAGAGCAAGAGATTTACCAATGTAAAGTTTAAATTCAAGTAAATCCATAACAGAATTCTTTCTGTCACCACGTGCCAAGCAATCTTGGCGGTATTCAATCCACGAGTTAGTAATTGCCAAATCGATGAAATGCCAGAAGACCCGTACCGTCCATTTTTTTGTTCGCATACAAATGCGATAGTAGGAAATTAATCGGTCACATAGATCCACTCCCCCATGCAGCGATTATAATCAACTATTGAATTAGGGCATGGAACCAGAATATATTTTGAGTTTTTTCTTGTCCCATCTGCGAACGTCTGTTACTGGTGCAGACCTCGATGATGTTGATGCCATTGTAACCGACCTGTTATCCATCCATTTTAACAAAGACATTTTTTTGTCTTCTCTTACCCATTCATCAAATGAACCACGCTTCTCTGACAACAGGTCTTTGTCTTTCTTCATATTGACTCTAACATTCCTAGGAATCCGTTGATTCATAATTGTTCCTACACCTAATATGCGTTTGTTTAGTAAATAATCTAGTAGATTGACTGACGTGAAATATCGGTCAAAATAAATTATATGACCTGGAGATAAGTCGGTTGAAAGCTTTTTTACCACAGATCCACCGATTCCTAATTCTTTATCGGGAATACCGTCTGGCCAAGTTTTAGCACCTTGGTAAATGAAAAAGTCTAATACTAACCCAGAAGGTGTAGCTAAAACAAAATTTTTTAATCCAACGGGATTTGGTTTATTTTTGACATACTGACGTAGACTTGTAGTACCGGTAAAAGGGATCATTTGTTCGTCAACGGACAATTCTTTGGTTCTTTGTAAGGTAGTACACTTTCTGCGAACAGCATCAATGATGGGTTGCACTTTCCATAGCCTGTTTGATTTTTTAGCTTCATCTGGAACGCTGAGGTTATTAACTACATGTAGAAAGTTCCTTAATTTGAAAATTCGGTCTCTAGGTAATTGAGTAATAACTGGTATTTCGATTCCCTTCGTAAAATATAGTCTTAATCTCGGCAGTCCAAGAATGCCCATGAGAACATGAATTCCAGTCAATACTCGATACTCTTTTGCTGTAGACTTCAACAGTTTTTTCTCATTTGCCTGCATTGCTCGAATGTTACTTTGTTCTGACAAGTTTTCCCAGAAGTCATCAGGAAAATATTGCGAAAAATAATCAAGTGGTGTCCAAAACTCGTGATCGTCATTCAACTCCCATTGTGAATCTAGAAAGATCTCTTCCTGTTGATCAAATGATTCTCTTTTCCATTTTTATCTTTGTTTTTAACTGTTTTCTGTTGTATTCGAAGCAGCTCATCTCTTACTACAGATAAGGGCACATCATCATCCGACTCATTTTCTGCAGACTCAAAAATCAAGTCCTCTTGGTGAACCAGTGACTCAAAATCAACTACATCGACTTCATTTGTGCCATCAGGTTCCTCTTCATTTGTACCATCAGATTCCTCCGTGTCCACCTCTTCATCGTCGCTCAAATAGTAGTCGCTATCTGCTAATATTTGTTCAAGTTCTTCATCGGTGAGCGGTCGTTTGAAATCTGAAAAAAGAACAAATTATTTGCATCAACTAAACTAAGTCCCGATGTCCAAAATGCTGCACAAAATGTTTAGCCGGTCAGTACGTAACTATTACTTACTATTTCTGCATGCATTTTCATCAGGGGAATTATTTAATACATATTTTATTGATTTCTAAATAATACCAATCAAAATAATTTATTAGAATGATAACTTACCCCTTTTCAGTTTGGAAGCCATCCCTAACCTCAAAACACGTGTACCGGCATAACAGAACTAAACGCGAGACTGACGTTGCCAAATATTTCTCGCTGAATATTTTATTGCGGATAGTAGGTGGTCCAGTGGGCTGCACAGTAGGACGAAAACAGTGCTAAAGCGTGCGGATACCGTATGAAAATTACAAGA
The DNA here is from genome assembly GCA_029963845.1 of Rhamnusium bicolor. Taxonomy (NCBI): domain Eukaryota; kingdom Metazoa; phylum Arthropoda; class Insecta; order Coleoptera; family Cerambycidae; genus Rhamnusium; species Rhamnusium bicolor. Next base: position 124,320 of record JANEYF010002324.1, read on the forward strand.
AAAAATGTGCAGCGGGCTGGACAAATGGAATGAGGAGGATAAGTTAAAGAAATAATTATTTTTGTACATGTGCTAAATATCTAAAATAATTGTTATTTTTCATTTGCTTATTTCTTTAGTTTGTTGTAATAGGGAGTGCGTTATTAAGTTGCTGATGTGTAAAAAGAGTGGATTCGTTTTATGAGAACTTAAAAAGTTAAATTAATTGACAAAAATTTATACCGTTTAATTTTGGATTAAAATAGACGGTAATTCCTGTTGCGAGTGCATCCGTCCTTGAAATCTAATATTCGAATCCGGATTCTAGTTTCATTTCCCCTCAAATCTTCGAAATATTCTTGTTAATAATATTACACGAGGGCTGTATAGAGCTATAAAGTTATAAAAATATTATATAATTAAAAAAAATCAGTTTAGTCAGGAGATTTCGTATAAAATGAGACTAAAATCGCCATCCTGAAGAACCGTTTTGTTATATTTCCATTGGTGGAAACAAGGATATCCTTTCTCGTGGTAATAATTTTCTTTGATCAATCTGCTCCAGGGAATTTGCTGAAGTTTGTGCTATTGGATATCAATTCCCGTTCCCAATTGAATGTTGAATTCTACTTCATTTTTTATATGTTAAATCTATGGGGTTCGAACTCCACAATAAATTGTAAGTCGTCGTCTCTCTTTACTCAACATAAAATCTAGGATTTTCTGGAAGTTACTTCGATGACTTGAGAGGCGGTTAAGAAACATTTTAAAGAAAACAAAACAGACCCGTTCGAGAATACTCATATCGAGTGTTAAAACTATAAATATTTTTCTATTTTTACTCATTTTCATATACCATTCGACAATAAGATCATAATATATTCCAAATGGCATTTTGCATTAACTTTTCTACAAATTATAAATTGTTACACCACCAGTTTATAGTTGCATCATTCTGACAGTGTACCCACTTATGAAATTTAAAAGTATTTATACGACATATCACAGACATGATTTGGTTTGATTAAAATTCGTACATTTCGATAAGAAATATATTATACAGTTATATATTGTTTGCTATTTTAATATCTAAATCTTTGAACAAATTTATTAATTTTAGAGTTAAATTTTCAATATAGGATAGCGAACGGAAATATTACTATTATTGTTATTTATATTATTGTTATTCTCATTATTATCTATAATAATGTTGTTACTATTATTGCTATTATTTCTATTAAGGTTATATTAGTGTTATTATGTAGTACATTTGTACTTCTTGAATTTTGAGGAGTGTTAAGTAAACGATTTATTAGTGAGTGTGGGTAAAGTACAATTAAATATTTTTAATTTTTTAAGGGAAATGTTTCGGTAATAAGGATGAGAGCCTTAATTACTCTGTTTTTAAAACTAAAATTAGGTTGTTTT
>JANEYF010002325.1:1200000-1506143 GCA_029963845.1 Rhamnusium bicolor
GGACATACAATTCCTTAAGTAATTAACTACTCAGTCTTAAAGCTCTATTTACTAGGCTCCATATGGGCATATTCTACTTCTTTTACTGAAACCTTACTTCCGTGACTTCAGCTATTTGAAATAAATTTGAAAAATATGTAATACGAACGCATAGCTTGCCTTATTTAGTGACATACAAATTTAATTTACTTCGATTCAGTAAAAAAATCATTAAAATAGGACGTTATGTTGAATAAAAGTTTTAAATTTTTGTGCAGTAAGTTAAGGAGCTAAGCAAATATAGCCCATATTTCCAAATATACTGTGCCTGGTGTTATACCTAGTAATTTCTGTTTTGAAATTCATCTAATTAAGTTTTGCAGTGTGTCAGTTTGTAATCAAATCGATTTTAAATATTTTAAATATAAGAAATTCGTTAATATTTTTAATTTCCTACTGGTTTGTTATTTTGCACTTATTAATATTTTTACCTATAACTTTTACATTTTATGCTTAAAGGGTTGTTTTATGACATGAGTATATGGTTATGGCAAGTATATTTATAACAGACACAATATTAAATATCGAAGTTGAAGTATTTTTCCAATTTTTTTATTTCCAAATAACCATATATTCTTCTTCTAGTTTAAATTTTGTATGCTTACGTCCTCAATTAGCATTTTATCTAGTTTCAATCTAAATTTGGAAGCTCTGATGTCGTTGATATGGCAGATATATTTTTTTAAAAACACCGCTGTTCTAAGTGTTCTGTAAATGGCTTTTAAGTCATTAAAGAATTACTGTTACCGTAGATATTTCTGAGTTAGTAATTATTCTAATTTTTTTTGTAACTTTTGACTAAAGAATTTCTTGAATTTATAACATTTGTTTTGAAATATCCCGTATAGAAACTGTGAATATGTTAAAACAACTTAGTCGCAATTTTACATAGGTGTACTAGTTGTTTGAAATAAAATGGAGTTCATTAACACAACTTATAATTACACGTTTTCAATCTTATTGCGAGAATCATTAAGATTTCACTTACATTCACAAAGTGTTGTTTATCTTCCTAGTTACAACTAAATTTATTCCAGATTTTAAAATAAAACCAAGTTTGCATGAGAACTCTTTCATCTATAAAACTTTCTTGCCATGGCTAATGCATTATATTAATAAACTAATATTTCTCTGTATTTCTTTTATATTTCCTTTTTTACAATTCTATATCTAATCAGTTCTTGTAGATTGTTTCATTAATCATATCACATACTCCTTAATATAAATTAAATCATAAATTATTTCATCTTGTGTCATAAATACATACACTATCACAAAATGCTGATTGCAACAAACCACTAAAATACCTTTGATGGATATATTACGTCTTGAAAACTGCAATTTTTTTTGCTTGTGTCAGCACAAAATTCAGAGTTTCTCATGCATAGACATACAGATGTATCTTATACTGAAAAAAAAAAAAAAATCAAAAAATCTAAGCCTACAAGTGCGATTTGTAGTAACTGTTCAGTCGGGCTTTGTTGTAATCAGGCCAGAATTTTTGAACATATGTATTTATTATTTATTATTTAACATAATTTAGCTTTGTCGAAGAATCAAGACGCGATTATTTCGTTTTTCTATTAAACAAAAAATCTTTTCTGATTCCTTCATCTCTTTTATGGCATTGTTATCCTAACTAAATGAAAAAAATAGTCACTTTTACGTATCCACTTTAATTATAGTATAAATTTTTAACACCACAACTTTCTTAACGCAACAATGTACTATTATTATTGAGAAGAAAGCCAATAAGTAGACAACAAACTACTGTTAGGTGTTTCGAATTATTTATGCGACATCCAGATTATTTTCTGTTAAAAGATAGCCGTGGTTGTAACATTTTTTAAATAATTTATGAACTGTTGATTTTTTGATAAGCAATAAATCTTTTAAAAAAAGTCACCGCTCTGCTCCTTGTGAAAACCTGCAGCAATTAAAGCTTGTGTTATAAAAGGAAGATACAATACTAGAGTTATACAAAAAGCTTAAATTCTTTAAACATTAAGTAATAAATAAAACAAATACAATTTATCACGTCTGTTATTGCTACAACTCATCATACTTTTCCAAATGAAGAATTGCAATGTAATAAAATTTAATCTTAAAAATCCGTTCTACTTTTTCTAATAAACAAGTTATTGGTGAAGTAGCATCAGAGAGATATATATCTGGATGGGAACGGATATCAGACATACTTCACAGTGCTGGTTTTGTCTCTATGATCTATAAATTTCATATCGCACATATTGTCAGGCCATCAAAATACTGAAAATTCTCCATTGGAAGTTTTAAATACCTTACAAATGTTTTCTGTTCCCAAGTAAGGAATTATTACACGAAGAAAATATAATATTACAAGAGTCATTTTTCAAAAATATTTTGCAGAACATGCATGCAAAAATTATTTGCTTGGTAGGTCGTGAAATTTATTTTGAATTCAATAAATATTGCTGCAGTCTGATAAACTATAAGAAGTTTATATTTAACTAATCAAAATAAAGTGATGAAGGCAATAATGATGAAGCGGCCAGTATTATAACACTATTTTATCAAATTTGGTCAAGCCTGGAAAGCACCATAAACTATTCTCTTAAACTTAATGATTGTTTTGATGATTAACTAAATGACTATTAATTTTAATCATTTTAAAGAGAGTCAATATAGTAGTTAGTTATGTTGCTGCTACTTGTACGATGAATTACAACATTTTCATTAAAGGCAAAATAAGCTTCCGGATATAACCATTTCTTTTCTATCGCCTGTCAATACCAAAATATGTTTTACAAATTTAGAATGGGCTTGTAGTAATATCTCTATAAACTTTCTATATTATTATATCCTGACTACATAATTAATAATTTAAATAAGTCTAATGCTTTGGATGAGCAAAAATGATGTATTAATTGAAGATGGGAATATTAAAATAGGAAGATGTTTGTCTGGTTTTTAGATTCATTACGAAATATAAGCTTTCACCTATTTGTTTTAAGTTTTTCTCTTATTTATGGTTACATGCAATTTCTTCTATTTGTACAAATCGTGCTAAACTAAAGAGTGTTGTACATATATTGTCACGTCGAAAATACATTCATAGAAATAATGAAAAATAATCATTAAATACTTTGCCGTCCATTACATAAGGCTTCATTAGAGAGTCAAATAAAAGAAAAGTGTTGTGTACACTTCGATTTCCCACAGCACAAATTATTATTTTGACTGAAATCATAGTGTTTATACTAAGTTTTTATTGAGGTAATATTTTAATACATTTGTAACAATGATACAAGGAGTGGGCCAACATGAAAACTTTACACCAATGTTGTCAGTTCTAGAATAGAATATTATTTACTACTGAAACTGACAGGTGTAACAAATTGTATGAGAAACATTTTAGTAGATATACTGAGGTTAAACCTATCTAATGAATTAACCCCAACTTTTCAGTGAATAAAACAGTTAGTACCACTTTGACTTTAACCGTAATACTTTTATATATTTTTGAAACCTGTATCAATCTCGTAAAAGAGCATTTAATTTTCTCCTTCCCGCTTCTGTTTCTTCTTCTTCTTCTGTCGTTGTGCATCATTTTTTTCTTCTAACTTCTCTTCTTCTTCTAGTTATTTATCTTCTTCTACCGCTACTGCTACTATTTGGTATCTGCCTTCTTTAAGAATACAACTTGATTCATATGGTTTCATTTATTTTAGACCAATCATTTTATAGCCAAAAATAATTATTTTCATATTCATAGCCATAGAGTCAAACTAATGTACAAATTAAATAAAAAGTACGTTCATTATTATAATATTATTTTGATTATGTAATTTCAATAAATCATTATTTCTTTTGCCAAAATGTATTTATTAATTTTTCAGTGAATAAAACAGTTAGTACCACTTTGACTTTAACCGTAATACTTTTATATATTTTTGAAACCTGTTTCAATCTCGTAAAAGAGCATTTAATTTTCTCCTTACCGCTTCTGTTTCTTCTTCTTCTTCTTCTTCTGTTCTTATGCATCATTTTTCTTCTAACTTCTCTTCTTCTAGTTGTTTATCTTCTTCTAACGCTACTGCTACTATTTGGTATCTGCCTTCTTTAAGAATACAACTTGATTCATATGGTTTCATTTATTTTAGACCAATCATTTTATAGCCAAAAATAATTATTTTCATATTCATAGCCATATAGTCAAACTAATGTGCAAATTAAATAATAAGTACGTTCATTTTTATAATATTATTTTGATTATGTAATTTCAATAAATCATATATTTCTTTTGCCAAAATGTATTTATTAATTTGTCATTATTTTTGATTCTAACTCTCTACTATTTATAAACTGTATTCATACCATTAAAATATAAATACACCATAAGCTTTATTAATTTATCTACTGGACCTTCTATTATACTTTCCCTTTTTTCGTTGTCATTCTAATTATTCACTATCTTTCCTTGCATAAAATGTTAATTGTTGTTTCATACTTTCTCATTGTTTTAATTTTTACTAAATATGATTTTTAATTTCTCCTCTTTTTATGTATAATAAATAACCTATATTTTCATTTTTAAATTTCAGTTCCTATCAAAATAATTATTTCCATTTCTTTCACTAACGAATAATTAACGTTTTCATATACAGTGTGGAAATTAAGTAACGCATGAATTCAGTAATTCCGTTGATATTAATTTTTTGGAAAAAATCTCGAAGGGGTATTATAGCGATTTTAACTTCAGCAAATATTTTCAGTCTATTTTCAGTTTCTTATATCATTCATTTTTTAAATTATGGCGTCATCGACTTTTTTTTTAAATGACAACCTATATTTTTTTTATTGATTTTGGTAGTAGTTTTTATTCCGGTTCTGACCGTATAAAATTTTCAATATGTTATATTTGAAAAAAATCGAGAAAAACAGTCTTGAAGTTCAAATAACAAAAATTCATTAAATTGGGAAAATTTATCTAGTTGCCTAAGTTTGATGGAAAGTTATCCACGGCACATTCGTTTTTATTTTGATATTATACAAATAGTTGAAAAATCGAACTAATGTGATACACCGGCAACTAGATAAATTTTCCCAATTTAATGAATTTTTTGTTATTTGAACTTTGTAATGCATAAATTCAGTAATTCCGTTGATATTAATTTTTTGGAAAAAATCTCGAAGGGGTATAGCGATTTTAACTTCAGCAAACATTTGCAGTCTATTTTCAGTTTCTTACATCATTTACTTTTTTAAATCATGACGTCATCGACTTTTTTTTAAATGATAACCTATATTTTTTATTATTGATTTTGATAGTAGTTTTTATTCCGGTTCCGATCGTATAAAATTTTCGATATGTTATTATTTGAAAAAAAATCGAGAAAAACAGTTTTAAAGTTCAAATAACAAAAATTCATTAAATTGGGAAAATTTATCTAGTTGCCGGTGTATCACATTAGTTCGATTTTTCAACTATTTGTATAATTTCAAAATAAAAACGAATGTGTCGTCGATAACTGTCCGTCAAACTTAGGCAACTAGATAAATTTTCCCAATTTAATGAATTTTTGTTATTTGAACTTTAAGACTGTTTTTCTCGATTTTTTTCAAATATAACATATCGAAAATTTTATACGGTCAGAGCCGGAATAAAAGCTACTACCAAAATCAATAGTAAAAAAATATAGGTTGTCATTTAAAAAAAAGTCGATGACGTCATAACTTAAAAAAATAAATGACATAAGAAACTGAAAATAGACTGAAAATATTTGCTGAAGTTAAAATCGCTATACCCCTTCGAGATTTTTTTCAAAAAATTAATATCAACGGAATTACTGAATTTATGCCTTACTTAATTTCCACACTGTACATATATTTTTACATATTATCTTTTCTACACTTATACATTTCCTTTACTCATTTTTCTATGTGCAAATATTTATTTTCCTTGCTAGGAGCACCCGTTACAAGTTAACATAAACCAAACGAGTGTGTCAAATAAAAAATAAACCAACATTGCTTATGCTAATAATAAACATTTCAGAGAGTAGCTAGGCCTTATCTGTGAAAGATCTGAAGAGCGTATCATTTACTGAGTCAGTTAAAAAGTAGCCTTGAGGCTTTGGCGCACTTCCTTCAAGAACTAGACTAGCTTGAGTTTTATGTTTTATAATGCCAGGTACCAATCTTGAGATGACCCCAGCAAGCAGATGGCTTGCATATAGCGAGCATTAAAATAAAATAGAGCAAAGAGTTTGAAGGAAGCTTAAAGTGCAAAATTATATGTGGTAACTAGTAACTACTCCATTGCAGAAATAATACTGTTATTTATGCATGTCTCACTCTACATCTTATTTGATAGCTTAGAAATCTTATTACTTATATTATAAGTTGCCTCTGCTTTATTTATAATTTTTCTAAAATTATGTTTTGTGTAAAAAACACGTAGTTCAATTACGAATAATATTAAAATTTACTTAACTTAATTTGTTTTTAAATTATTTCATTGACCCTAAGGGGTATTTCCGCTATATAATTTCAATTATTCTGTTCTCTGAAGCCATTAATGTTTATTACATTAAGGTTTACAAGTTTCCTTACTTTGGATTCTTTAAATGTGCTGGCTACCCTGATGACGCTATGGCAAGCAGAAACACGTGTCGGTAGATATTTTAAAGTTTTTTTAAAGTGAGTGTCAACTGGTGAGTACCTTGTGTTTTATTTATTTTTGGTTTTACTAGACAAAATAGTTGAAATTAAAAATAACATTATTGAGTCAGTAGTACTACTGAACATAATGTGCATATTATCTTTTTGTAATCCAAGTTTCAGCGTTTTGGCAAATAGCCGGGAAAATAATTGTTTAAAAAGATATATGTTATACTACTTATCTGTGATAAGATTTGTAAAGGTTAGTAAATAATAATTAACAAAAAATTTTCAGTTAATATTATTTTTCATTCCACTTTAAAATTTACTTTTCTTCATTAAAGTTTTTTTACGAAAATTGGCTACCTGGTTCTGAAACATTACTATAGAACACTGAGTAATGTTGTACATAACACTAAATTAATAGATTCTCAACTAAACTTTTAATCATGTGTTATTGAATTTGTAAATTCATAATTTCACAAGAAAAAATTAAAAATATAATTTTACACTCTGCATATTGCAAAATGTTTATTACTTGAACTGTATGCAAAAGAGCTCAGTCGCTCAAAAAGCATGTACATTATAAGAACATATAGATCTCTATGGTTGTTCCTGGAATGTTAATATGGTTAAAAATAAAACATTTAAGGAATATATAGAGCAACAGCTATATGATATTACACAAGTTTCTCTAATCATTTTATCTAATAATAAGGCGATGGCTAATAATATATATATACACAGATATAATTGCCAGAAAAATTATTATACTAGGTTTATTAAAAAGGGATAAAATTTAGAGTCAAAACAAAACCTTTCAAAACTTATAAATTAATGCCGAGGGTAAGTACTTTATTTTGTACCAAACATATTAAAGAATATTTTAGTAATATTCTGTTATGCCCCACTATATACAAACATATTCTCCAGTAAATTTTCTTGTCATAGATCATTTTTACCTCAACATTATACATCACCTCAACATCTTACTACATCATATCAACATCTTACATCACCTCAACATCTTACAGCATCTCAACATCTTACACTTTTTCACCATCACAACATCTTTCATTATTTTGCCAGTTTATTAACATTTCATTTATCCCTATTATGCTAATTTTAACTTTAATATCATACTATTTAATGTTAACGTTATACGGGGCATTAGAACATGGCACAAACTTTAGATAATAAAAGTATTTAATTTACGTGACACAAAAATTGAATATTTTATATTAAAATACATGATTTAAGAGAAATTTTATTCTAATTAAGCATTAATATTTGGTCAAGAAAAATACCTAGTTAAATGAGAGATAAAACGGTACTTCAAATGAAAAACCAGCAGCACTTATTTTGAAGTAAATTAGAATCAAAGGTGTAAAACTGTTCCTTGTCCGATATGCTTAACTGTTCTTAACAAAAAACTGATTATGTCAAATAACATAATAATGATGTCTCTATACGATGGCAGAATTAAGTCAAAGAAATATTTTAGTCGTTCACTACCAATTCAGAAAATTATATGTTCTTCGTAATTATCTGTACAACATATAATTTTCGGTTGGGACTAAATAAAAAGCCTTGTATCTTTTCAAATAATTTAATGTGAGAATATACTACATCGTTAAGTATTACAAATACTTGACTAACAAATAGTTCGACACATATATGTCATTAGCGAGTTCTTTTGAGCAATTACCTTGAGTTGATGATGATATGTTGGTCTTATACGAACAGCATCTCATTGTACGTGTGAGTGTGTACAATGGTCATTAAATAGGTGTAATGTGCTGTACGACTCACTTATTCATATAACAATTCTTTTATTGCTTGTTAAAGATCACAGTGTTAATAAATTTATAATATTAGTACTACCGGCAATAAATAACTAATGTGCATAGATAATACACAGAGGTTTCAAATTTATTTATCTTTAATTTTATTATTTACATTCCTATAAAGTAAATAATATTTTTGTCTAAGATTCTTATACACATTCTACAATATTTTATAAACTGTTTATTATTTAATCATAATATAGTTTTCTTCTTTTTAATCGTTCCTCTTCCTCTTTACTTCATCTCGAAAAGAAATTATTTTTAAATTATAAAAAAAACCGCTGCCAAATACTTGGGGATTAGAACTTCCTCACCGTAGTAAAACTCGACGTGTGGTGTAGTTTATGATAAAAGCAATTTTTTGACGTTCTAAAAAAAGTCACATTTTGACATTTCAAATAAGTCACATTGGTGGAATGTCACTAATATTTTTTTTAGATATTGGGACAGATTTTGCTCATCAATGAACTTAATCTCTTCCTTGACCTCTAGAATGTGTGTACCAAATTTGAAAGCTTTATCTCACAAAACTATAGCTGCTGTCGCGAACTACACAGACAGACACACAAACAGAATTTTTTTTTGTCTGAAATTTTGTGTATCGTCATAATTCGTCCAGAAATGCAATAAACAATTTAAAAATTTTTTCACGAATGAATAACTTCCTCACTTTGAGGGGTGAGGAAGTAATTATGAAAAACTGTATGTTAAAAATTATTATCTTTTGCAAACAAAACGAATGTAGGATATACATTGTTTTCCCAAGATCATTGCTTCAGAGATAATAATTTTTGTAGTACGACTAATATAATTTTTTACACATTTAATATCAACAAATTCTTATCCGTCTCATTTTCTTCTTTTTTCATTTTCTCTTATTTTTATCTATTACACTTTTTTTCCTTTTCTCATATTCTCCTTTTTAATTCATATATCTTTTTCAACTTGCTTTAACATCGACTTCTCTTTTTTCTATGTTCGCCTCCACAGCTGTGTTTTGTCATCTTCCTTCTTTCTAGTTGCACAATTGCTTTATTTTTTTTCCACTATTTCTTTTACTATATCTTTCTCACATTATTGTATCTCTTCTTCTTTCTTCTTCTTTGCGAGGAACATTATCACTATTAGTTCTATCCGTTTTACTTTCTTCTTTGTTCTTCTCATTTGCTCTTATTGCTTCTATTACTTATTCTTCCTGTATTCTTCCTTCTTATCATTATCATAGACATATCCTTCCCAATTTTTTGTATCTTTACATTTCTCTTTTTTTCTACTCCCGCCTCCATAGAAGTGTTTTTTTCGCCTTCTTCATTTTTTATTTCTTTTCAAACTTTTTCTTGATATATCTTCACATTTTCCTACCCCTTTCTTCATTATCTTGACATTTTTAGAATGTTATCACTAATATTCTTATTGTTTTCACTTTTTGCTCTATTTTTCCTTCTTATTCTTTTTCATATTTCTTCTTGGCTTTTTTCGTACTCTCTCTTTTTAATTCACCATTATCATTCATGTATCTTATTTTTATTTTTCACATCCTTCCTCTTCTCTCTTTTTGTTTGCTTCCACGAAACTGTTTCTTCATCTTCCTCCTTGTAGCTCAATTATCTGTATTTATTTTTACACTATATTTTTCAGTATCTCTTCATCAATTTTCCTGTTTCTTTTCACTTAATTTTTTATGTTTTCTTATTGTTCCTAGCACTGTTTTATTCTTGATGCTATTATCTCAATCTATATTTTTATGATTCATTTTTTGCTATATTTTCTTTACTCTATATTTTATTTCTTCTTTATATCCCTTCTTCAGTCTCATCACTCTCACACTTCTCCCTCTTCGCTCTTTCTGTAACTTATTTCATTTCGCATTATATATATATATATATATATATATATATATATATATATATATATATATATATATATATATATATATATATATATATATATATAAATTCAAAAATAAGAAAAACATTAAACTGCTTTTCTTCTTTTCCACCCATTCCCCAGTCTAATTATCTCTATTTGTTTACTTTCAGCCTAGTCTTATTTTTTTTAATTTCTTTTTATCTTTATTTCTTCACATTGTTTCCGCTTTTCCCTACTTCCGGTCAATTGTATTAAATTTCCTATATTTTCTTGATCTAATTTTCAAACTGGCCAAATTTTTATCTCCTTCTTTACAAATAATTTTCTTTCTTTTCACTTTATTCTTATCTTTATTTGATATGTATTTCTTCTCTATTTTTAATATTCCTTTCTTTATCTCTCAATGCCTTTTTCTTCTCTCACTTTTCCACTTTTGCAGTTATTTTTATTTCTTATTTCTGTTTAATATTTTCCTTTTTATTCATCGTTCTCTCCCATATTTTCCTGATTACTAATAAATTATTTACCTACGTCATGTGAAAAATAATCCTTGCTATTATTTTTGTACACATTTCATTCAAATGTGTTTTTCTTCTAGTTGTAGGACATGTAACTCTAATAGTTTCATGAACTATTATTGTACTTCAGTTGAAAATGCTTTACACCAATGTAGTAATTTTTTAAAGATTCGGTTTTGCATTTTGATATTTTAACAGAAATTAACAACATAAACAATATTTTTCTTATTATACTTTAAAACATAATCTTTTATTAATATTTCTTCTGTAGTAAATTATATAATTATAAAATAACAGCACGTGAAGTATAAATAATACTAATTTGATAGATAAAATCTATTCATATTTCTTTCACTCTGAACACTAATACGACCCAACCTACAAATACAGCACATGCCACAAAATATGATTTCTTGTATACTTTATAATATATACAAGTAGTCCTTGAAATATTCGTGACGTTTGGTATTTAAATTCAGTAGCTTGACAGAATTAATTTTTTTTAATTAATGGTTTTTATGATAAAAGCTATTAATTCTTATTGTTTTAAATAATAGTTTTATATAACACATTTTATTAAAAATTTAAAATATATTCACAATTTTTTAAGTTTATTACAGATATAATGACTATATAATTATGTAATAACTTGTAGTTTAATAACCTTATTTATGCAAAAATTTGCATAAATATGCGACAATCAATGGTTTAGTCCTTTCATAAATAAAATTTTAATGATCAGATTTGTGTTACATCATATACAAAAAAAAAGCTATCAATAGTATCAATTATTGTTTATAATAATAACACTAAAATTACAAACGATGTAAACCTAAATATCAATGAATTTTAAATTTGAAATCAGTTCTTCTCTTCATTGCTCTTTTATATATATTTGTTACTTTATTTTCATATAGTTGCCAGTATCCTATTTGACCTAAAATTCAACTTTTCAACTTAAACTTACGAGAACTCATAAACCTTTAACCACCTTGTGAACCTTTTAAACTTATATTGAACAATGAATTATATCAGACTTTACCAATGATAAAATTATCATTGAATTTGCTGCGACTGTACGCTTGAAGTATATAATCTAATTAAAAATAAATCAAGAAAGAATAATAACTATTTTTTACTGTTAGTAATTAGTAATTCATTTGTTTTCAACCCGAGTGGATTTTCTATACTTACGAGTTTTCCTGAGACGTTTAGCAAATTGTTGATATAATGTTATTGATGGGTGCCTACCAACGCAAATTTGCGTCAGTTTTATTTTTATTTATATTACAACAAAATAAGGTAATTAGTTACATATTTATTAAACTCGCATTGAAGGTGGTGAATGCCGAAATCTATCAGCATTGTTAAAGAAATGCAAATGTGTTTAAACGCTGTGATTTTCATTTTTCGTATATGTCACATTCTCTTACTAACTTCTTATTTGTGTGTTTGCGAGTTTCATCAGCCTCTACCATTATATCATCATTAAATAACAAATCACTTACTTTACGTATCGAACGTAATATACTTTAGTATTGAACTTTAATTAGTAAATAGAAGTAAAACACAGGAAACAGTAAACTCGATGCAGATAAGCAATAAATACTCGAATCTAATATAAAAGCCATTGGTGGAACGGTCGGTATCTGTAATCTCTTGTAGATAAGTACAGAAAACCGCTCTGTGAGTATTAGTTCACGATAGTGCCGAGAGGGAAGGCGTGTCCTAGTGGCACTTTATAAATTACTAAATTGAGAAGGTATTGCAAATGAAAACATAAAAGCGTAAATAAATGTTAAGTTTAACTTCTTCTCTCTCATTTTAAGTATCTTCTTTTTGGTTATAAATTCAACGCTCATTTTTATATTGTATATGTGCAATCATTCATATTTTTTTCCTTTATATTTTTAATACTTTTTTCAATACTTATTTTTTTTAACCTTTCGTGTGTTTCTCTTTTGCGACATTCACAAAATTTTCCTTTTTCTTTCTTGAGGCTTACTCCCACATGAATAATTCTATCGTACATTAATTTTGTATCTATTTCACATTTATTTAGATTTCTTTGTCATGTTCCTTTACCTTCCTTCAAACATTTTATTACTTCTGTTAAAACAGGTTTTATTCTCTTCTTTAAATTATATAATCGTGTTATTTATTATCTGTCTCCGTGACATTTTCCATTTTTTTTTTGCAGTTTTATATGCTGAAATGTCTTTCTTTGCATATATTTTTCCACCTATAATATTGCTCTCTTTTTCTTTTTCCATTAATTTTTATTCTTTGTTTTCTATTAAAATTTATTTTTGTATTACCAACTGTTTCTACTTTCTCGCATATATACGTGTTAAACTGTTCTTTTGTCTTCTTCTCTTAAGAAACAGTCCTCGGCCTACTATAAATTCTACTGTATTTTTCCCTTTATGATTACTATTGTCTATTCGTATTATTTCTCATTTCTCTATGCTTACTTAATGTTTCTTTCAAGAAAGTAACGTTTCTCTTCTAAAATATAACGTTTAAATGCATGGGAAAGGAATTGCACTACCTTACAAAGATTAAGTACCTTAGTGATACTTCGCAACTGCAGTTCTATGTAGTTATTCAAGGAAAACAGTGCAATATATTTATTTATTATTTGTGCTGAAGGTAGGATCGGAGTAATGACAACTTGTTATATTTATATGTTTTATAGGATGCATATAAAGCTGATTTTCGAGGATTCATGGTATTTTAATATTCTACTCATATGAGTCATTACATCACATGTTTATACTCATGAGCTTCTTATGGAAATAACGTCAACTTTAAAAGTGAAAAAGACGGAAATGGTGAAAATATAAAAAAGTAATTAAAAGACAAATAATTTGGTCTTTTTGTTTCCTTCTTCTTCATTTATAATAAGTCCGGAGAATTCGATATCCGTAAGTCACGAAAGAATTACGGTCTAGGACAAAACGATTTAAAGTACTTCGTAGATAAATGGGTATTTCTGGTACACTGGTACTTTTTTATTATTATAGACTTGACGACGCCAAGATCAAATTAGAAACACCCTTAATCTTTATTAACTATTTCACCTCTACTTCGTAATATTTTATTTATTTTATACCTGTTTTCCCTACTCCTTTATGACAAAAATATTACTTGACCTCCTCTTTAACTTACTATGATTTTTTAAATTATCTTAAATTTTTTCTTAACTTTTCTTTCTACCTTCTCAATTTTTTCTTTTATCTTTTAACTTTCTTATCTATTGTCTTAATCACAGTTCCAGTTTCTAAATTTTGCTTTCTATTTCCTTAATATTTTTTATCAGCATATATATCCATCTACATTTATTCCCTGATTTCTTTTTATTATCCTTCTTTTTATGCATTACTATTTGTATCTTTATTTGTATTACTTATAATTTTCTGCTCTAGAAACAAAAATTAATAAAACACAATAATTTCATACTTTTTACTTTACTTTTCTTATTTATTAATATTATAAAAATTAATTTTGTTTATATTTTTCAAATGTATGTCCTATTTCTCCAATTTCTTGTTTTCCTAACTAGACAACTATTTCACAAAGAAACTTATTTTCGTTAACAAATCTTCCCACATTAAAATTATTTAATTGTTTCTCTATTTCATTATTTTCTTCTTATGAATTATCAAGCAATATCAACGCAATCAATACACCCAACGCTTCAATGAAATTACAAAATTTAAAACTATGGTGAAGAAGACACCATCCTACAGGGATGGGCTCCCGATGCGCAAATGTCAGATAACAACATATGCCTACTAAGATCAATCTTCGTAGGCGAATGCAAAAATACGATCTCACAGAAGATAAGAAGACCGGATTAAATAACTTTTATTTAAGATCTATCAGATTCCATGGGCAGTAACCTGTTCCTACGCTACCCAGGATTTAATCTAGTTTAAAAGACGTATGTGTAATTTGCTCGCTATCAGATCAAAGTTGGCTTAAGACATATCGAAACAGATCGATGTAACTGTTAAAAGAATCTTGTGCCTTTACAGTATACGTGTTTTTTGCTCTAATCTGGTATGTAGATTAACAATTATATCTGGTACAGACAGATGAGAGTTTTCTCCGTTGTTATATAATTATTACGTATACGTACTCAGTAAATACGTAATCACTGCATATTATATACTTAGGGATATATATGCTCCGTACCGCAAAACTCGAACTTATAGTACAGGACATGTATGCACCGTACCGCAAAATAAGAAAGTTGTGACGGCCAATGGAGTGTATGGGGTTTCATGTCACGTTACACACTGACAGCTACGGCCAACGTGTCACGACCGTGAACAAAAATCCGAGTGGTATTTATACGGCCAGTTGGCTGTGCGGTAAGTTGTTTACCCAGAATGTAATAAGTGGTCGCGCACTAGCAGATGACTACAGATCGGCCAGTACAGTATATTCCGTACATGAACGTTATTACTCATTAAAATTCACTTCTACAAAGGTAGCCTGCTTTTTATCGTTTATTCCTTACTGACTGTACACGCTTACTGGCCGCATTAGGTTGGTCGCGTTCTCGTTCATGTATTTTCTGGCCGCTAATGCGCGGGGATCCTAAGAAAGCACCTTCTTTTCAACAATTTTATTGTCATTTATTTATATTTATATTACCAGTAAATTTAGTATGTTTGTTGATACTAATTTCATGAGATAATAAAGTAAGCTTTGAATTATTTGTATTGTTTTTGTACAATTGCATCCATTGTATTTATGCACATGCTATATTAAAACAAAAATTATAAAGCTTATTTGTTAGCAGTGTACAAATATTCTCAATATCTGTAATTTAAACATTCCTTTTGTTACTAATCTATAACCTGAAGTAAGTAGGAACTTCCGAAGTGACATCACCAATAGTGAAGTAATATACACAAACACTTTAGCTATATTTTTAATGCGTGTTTCATCAACCAGGTCGGTATCATTTGGAGCTGATTAAATCTAGAGCTAAACTGTTTTATTCATCTTCACATGATTGGCGAAATACGGATTGAGTTTAGATACCCACTATGTTGGTGTTTGTGAAAATTACCTCAGTATTAGTATTTTTAATTAATTTGTGTATCCACAAAAACTTTTTACAACTACGGACGTCTTTCAATGTCCGCCATAAAGTCGGAAAAATGCTTTATTATTAATTTCTCAGAAAATTTGATTCTTGATAAATGTTGGTGTATGGAGAATAACTACTTTTGGTTTTGCCAAATTCTAGGTGAGATGTATAGGGGGTGCAAAAAATGTGATTTTGCAGAATTATTTGAAATAAACAACTTTGAAACAGCAGATATAAAACGTACAAAAATTAGAGAAAAAAGCTTTACATGTTTTTTAATACAATGAACATTTCTGCAAAAATTAAAGTCAAAATTGGAAAAATTTATATATTTTAATATTATTTTAGTAAAATTTCTGCTGTTTTAAAAGGGTAGCCAGCACATTTTCAGTTAATATTATTTTTCATTCCACTCTATATTTTAATTTTTATCAAGAAGAGGAACTTAATTTGTTTTTAAATTATTTTATTGACCCTAATAAGGGATATTTCCACTATATAATTTCAATTATTCTGTTCTCTGAAGCCATTAATGTTTATTACATTGGGGGTTTACAAGTTTCCTTACTTTGGATTCTTTAAATGTGCTGGCTACCCTGATGACGCTAAGGCAAGCAGAAACACGTGTCGGTAGATATTTTAAAGTTTTTTAAAGTGAGTGTCAACTGGTGAGTACCTTGTGTTTTATTTATTTTTGGTTCTATTAGACAGAATAGTTGAAATTAAAAATAACATTATTGAGTCAGTAGTACTGAACATAATGTGCATATTATCTTTTTGGTAATCCAAGTTTCAGCGTTTTGGCAAATAGCCGGGAAAATAATTGTTTAAAAAGATATATGTTATACTTATCTGTGATAAGATTTGTAAAAGTTAGTAAATAATAATTAACAAAAATTTTCAGTTAATATTATTTTTCATTCCACTCTATTTTCATATTTTTTTGCAATCCCTGTATATCTCACCTGAAATTTGGCGATAACAAAAGTAGTTTTCTTCATGCACTAACTTTTAGCAAAGAATAAGATTTTCTGAGAAATCAGTAATAACATTTTCCCATATGTTTCCAACTTTTTGGTCGACACTGAATATGTGTGAAGCTTTGTAGATCCATCCACTATTAATAAAACGTTCATTAATTCTAACTGAAACATTAATTTTTTTAATATTTGTAGTATATTTGCAGTGGCTGCCTTTACGTCAATTAACTGTAAAATAATTAAACCTAATCTTACAACGAAATTTGTAATTGTAAATTGTAGTTGCTTTAAACTATTCTTATAGCAGAAGCTAACACTCTAAAGATAATTTGATCTCTCATATTACTCGAAATCAGTATTTAACAACAGTTTGTTCCTTTTTTTAACTAGGACATTGTTCTGTTTATGTACTTTAGAAATAATTCTTAATTTAAGTGTGCACTTGGATATTCTTATAACAACTCGCACCATTTTAACCTAAGAATAAGAATAAAAACTAATAATGTACTCACTTTCGAAAAATGTTATGATAAATTTGTTGTGTTCCTATAAACATGTTTTTAATGTTTTAAGTGCAATTTTGCGTGTTAGTTACCTTAATTAGAATTAATATTAGATGTAAATTGTAAATTATTTTTTGTACAATTTATATTTTTAAAGACTTTATATGTTCAAACTGTAAGCCATAATGTAATTTTGTAGTATATTTACAGTGGCGTTGTGGGAGTGAAATTAAATTTCGCATCCTTATAAAAAATGTGTATCGGCGCTGCTGAGAATTTTAGTCAGACATGGTTACCAACTTTACTGTTTTAAATTTTTACGCTAAAAGCGTCTGTTTAGTCATTTTTTTTGTTGTTGTGTAGAATAAATTGTACATATTGGGACCAATGAGAATGGTATTGTAAATTTGGTATATTTTAAATGTATTGCAAGATATTTAATCTGTATATTTGTATTTTTTTAATTGTAATTGTAATAATAAATGTAAAATATGAATTACGTATTCCTGTTTTTATTTTTCCTTAATTAATGAGTGAATGATTTTAGTCTGTGGATTTTAATACAGATTTGAATGTAATACAGAACTTCAAATAACTAATAAATTATTTGTAACAGTCTTAAATATTATGCATTAAAAGTACGCTGATACGAGTGCAAAAGAGTTGTTACGTTCGTCTGTTATGCCTAAGGAAAAGAGGGGAGGGGTGTTTAGCATAGGGGCTATTCACCACTAAAAGCGTAGTAACAAAAGGAGATTTATTACAGTGTGCCCCTTGTAGGCAGTGGATAGCTAATGATACATTAGCTAGCTCTCTATATTATAACAGGGCAAATTGGGTGTGAGTTCGGGTGGTTATTATGGGAAAATAGACTCGTAGTACACTCATTTGCTCTTTGGCATGTAGAAAGACCGTAAGGTGAGCTATGCACTACAGTTTAAAGAAATTCAATAATAGTACATCAAGTGTTACATTTTTGACGTTACATTTTGTAAACTTCAAACCGCGAAAACTTGCTTAAGTCAAATGGAACACCCTGTATTTACATCAAGTTATGTATATTTACATCAAGTTATGTATAATTAAATTCCCTTTTTTTCTGATATGTATTATGGAGGTTTAAGTTACAACTTTTTGAAATATTTGCGATTTTCTTAAAAATTCAAGAATTTTTAGTAAAAATTTTATGAAATTAGCCATGATTAGAAACAATCAGTAATGTCAGTCCTTCTCTTATGTCAAAAAATGCCACCGCGTTTAAATTACACCCACGAAGACTTTTTGAATTTGTAAATTATTTATGGAAAATGTGATAAAGTAATATCAAGAACCTGTAGTACATTTGCTACTCGATATCCACAAAAAACAGAAACCGTCACCAAACACTGTAAAACGCATACTGGATAATTTTAAAGACTATGGCTCTGTCAAGGCAAGAATTTAAAAGCGGAAGCCTATTGTTGATGACGAAAACGTAGAAATAGCAATTCTGGGATGTTTTCATGCATTTTCAATGATGTCATTAATCTAATCTGGGACTATGCAAGGATTCAGTTCACAGAATCTTAATTAAACATAAATTTCACCCGCTTTCGTTCCAAATTGTTCAACGATTAAAAGATACAGATTTCCTAAGAAGAGAAAATTCTTGTGAATTTATTCTAATAAGGTCTGTAGGCGACGATTCTTATTTGGGAAATATTATAGGGTCAAATGAAGCTAAATTTAGCAAAAATGGACTTTTTAATCGAAACTAGAATAGACATTAGAATTTTATCAGGAAAATTTAAACAGTAAATTATAAATATTTCTACTTCTGCTAATATGTATAGTTATTTTTTTTGTTTTTGTTTTTTTTTTTAGGTGAAAGATATCTAAATCTTTTTTAAAATTTGAATAATAACTATTTAGAAAATTTACCTCTCGCCGAACATAGAAACATTTTTTATCAGCATGACGGTGCTCCCCCACATAACGCGTATTTGATAAATAATTTTTTACAAGAAACTTTTTACGATCAATGGATCGCCAATAATGGACCTTTCCTATGGCCTCCTTGCTCGCCCGATTTATCAATTTCAGATTATTTTATTTGGGGAACTATTAAAAATAAACTTTATGAGAGCCCATTAACAACTATTGAAGATTGTATGCAGAGAGTAAGAAATGCATTTCAAAACTTATCACAGGATTCAGAGCTACCCATGAAGAACTAACTAATCCAAAGGTGCGAAAAATGTGTGGAGGTTCGAGGGCAGAATTTTGAACAATTATTAAATTAAATTGAAATCATGTTTTTAGTTGATTTTATCTTAGCTATTTTAGTTAATGCAAAGTGTCTTCAGTCCAATTAATAGGCATGTTACAGTGTTTAGTGTTATTTCCATTACACCTGTCAAAATTTTTATAAATGTCAAATATCTCTGAAACGACTAGGTTTAGGCATAGGGTATTCTACATATTTCTGACTCAAAATTTTATACTATTTTTGAAAACCCTAAAATATATAGTATGTTCCATTTATAATAAGCAAGTTGATATCGACTTCCGGTATAACCTGGAGTGCCAGATTCTTGTAATTATTATAGTTGGATTGACCACACTGCCGTTAGTAATTCCCTAAATTTCCAAAATTTTCTGGTGTGTACTTTTCCTTATATCGATCTATGCAGTTCCTGGTGAGACACCCTGTATACATATAGTGCCACACCACTAATTCAGTAGCTCCACAACGAGCATTAGCAGTTATCATCGCCGCGAGAAGCTACCACCGAAAGTGGCCCTTCTTATCGTAAAACAAAGAACTGAATATGGCCCCGCCACCTTTTCGGTCGCCGCGCGGGCTGTGGTAAGTTGCACCCGATATTCATGGGTCACTAAATTTTTTTTCAGTTCAAGGCATTGTTGTGTATAAACTTGTGTAGGTATATCCCCTGTCAAGGAAAGTGAACAATCGTTTAATGCTGAAGGTTTTATAATGGAAATTGAAACATTTTCAGCAATTTGGAATGCAAAGTTTGACGATTATATAGTAAGACTGCCAAACGGAATGCATGGGAAGCTGTAATTATGAAAAATTCTGTTGGTAAATACAAAAAAAAATACATAACATTTTTCATCATCTTCCTGCAGATCATCAAACAGAGTGTGAAACAATCCTCGGTTCGGACTTTCTGTAATAAGTGCTGACCAAGAACCTTCTTTTACTTTTTTCATTTATTTGTTTTTAACAAACAATGCTAAAATAAGATCTCTTTCCTTATCCATGATCCGAACAATACTAAATATGTTTGCAAAATGGTCTAACAGTCTAGTAGTGCTTTGAACGGACGGTAGAGGCGCTTCCGACGCTCAGGTCAGTAGCGCTGCTAACGCATGTTTAGAAATCAGCAGTATCACAGATGTTAGTGAGAAGCACTGCAAGTACGCTACGAACAAGCCACCAACTAACGCTGCTCATTGGCTCTGTCTCAAAGAGTTCTTAGCCTTAACAGAGTAGAGAATTCATTTTCCATCTAGCTGCCGCATCATGCGATTAACAGCACATACCGCGCTTGATACGATGCCAAATTACACTCTCTTTTCAATGTACTGTCTAATATTTCAATAGACACAGTGTATGCACTAATGTCACATAATATAAGAAAAACATAAGAATAAATTCCTAGTACACTGCGTTAAATTTTAATGCAAACAAACAATTATTTTAAAACGCTTAAGATATTAAAGGTTTTTATTTACCTGTGTCCCAAATTAATGTCTTTAGATGACTTGTAAGTGGTGTTAAAATATTAATAACAATAATAATAAGAATTTAGCCCAAAAGGCCCTCGACCGAGGTGTTTCAGTCAGGTACAATTATTGTGCGTTACTCGTTAAACAGAAATTGGATCAAATGTTAAAATCCAGGACACTAAGTGTCTAGAAATCTTGAAAGAATGCAAAAGAGGGGGGCTCAAATCCAAGACGACCTTCCAGATTTAAGGATTTTTTTATATTTAGACTTTTATTTCAAATAGGGATTTATCGGATGTTTTAAAATTTTAAAGAATTCTAGGTATTCTCCTCTTTATATAAGATCCACTAAATTTCATATTTCCGTATTTGAAATAAAAGCCTATATCGAGGGAAAAATTTCTAGATCTGGCATTACTGGTCCTTCCTAGTCCAGGACGGTTGGCAACCTTAGGTACAAGTTCAAAGAAAGTAAGTATATCATGTTAGAACTATTACCCATTAAGTGCTTTATACAAATTGAGTTAACCCACCAGATACACGACTAGCGGTATGTGCAGTTCACAGTTGCCATACAAAGTCCGAACGAAAGTTAACGATTGCGTCAAAGCGCTTGCCGAGAAGTGCATACGAGACATAGTAGAATCAGTATCGCTAAAGCCGATGGAGAGTATTGCTTGTTCATCTAAAGAAATCTTTGCGTATTAACGTATTTACTAAAATTATCTGAATATTTCACGATTTCAGTGTTTTTCCGAGATGCCACAGATAGTAAAACACTAAAATAGGATGTTTGACACTATGAAAAATAAATTATTAAATTATGTGATAAGATAATTTGTCGAATAAGAATCAGAAATTATCGGTTTGTATTCACAGAAATACGAGGTTGATTTATTATTTTAATTTTAAAATTGCAATATTTTAGTCTGTGGATGACATGTCACAGAACGCTACCCATCATGACTGTGGTTTTAAATGTGATGTCACTCTAGTAGTAAGCAAAACCTCAGGTTATCTTATCGTGACTGCTTTGTGAATATTTGGACTGATTCCGTGCTGTTTTTTAAAGTTTATAATAATTACTCATGGATGGATGTTTTTTAAAAGCGGAGAGTACGAATTTGCAAAGTATTGACAGAATAATGGTGGCTAAATTCTCTGCGACTAATCCATATTTCTGTTCTGCCGGATTTGAAAACATTAAAATATCCGGGTAAGTATATAATATTTGTTTACTTATAATTTTAAAGCTAACTAGGTACTTATGTTTGTAAAAGTGTATATAATGTAGGTAATTCGAACATTATTTATTAGACAATCTTCAACATAACCTCAAAATTACAAACATGACAGATATGTGAAAGACTTCACTTGTTTGCTGTAAAGTACAAGCTACTGAAAGTATAAGACAAAATAGTACTTCCATCAATGTGATCCTCACAAGAATACAGTATACTTTTACTCGATAATAATTTTGGTTCTCTCCTGGCAAGTTGCGACCAGGTCTTTCTCATGTTAATATCATTTAGCAGATTTATAAATAACTTCTATATCGTCTTTACACTCTTGACATTCGACACCAAACACCGCATATAACGATGGGAACACATTATTTTACATGACAAATAAAAAAGCGATACCGAGCATTACTTGCACTTGTGTGATTACTGACGTCATAGTAGATAGTGTTATGGCGACTCGTGTTTTCGCGCCAATTTATATATTCGAAATTTTGAATGCTATTTTATTCTATAAAGTGATTTAATTTAAGCGTAATAAAAATTCCTGTGGACTAATATTACGATACGAACATTTTAAGACAATTTAAAAATAAGAGTCAAATAGCCTATGAAAAAATATCCGAATATTGATTTTCTTTCAAAACAAAAAAGTAAATCTAAAACATAAATTAATATTCTAATAAATAATAACGGAAAATAATACCAACTCTAAAAAATTAAAATAATACGTAAATAAATAAATTAATAAATCAAATTAAATGCTAAAGAAGATTTCCTTGAGAAAGACAATATCCTAACCTACTGTAAAAGCACTTTCTGATACTTGCGCTGGAACAGACGGGCGACTGCAAACTGCGCATACCGCTAGTCGTATATCTAGTGGGTTGGCTCGACCTGTATATATTTAAGCACTAAAATGGTTCATATTAATTTGCTTCGTATACAGATAAAACCAAGAAGAGGCGAAGGTGGTCATTAGTATGCGAAATTTACTATTATCCGTTGAATATAGTGCCGATGGTGTATTATACACCAGAGAATTACCGAATCATTACAATAAAGTGCAAAGCCAACTGGACAGTGTTGCCATTTCAGTTCAATTGTACTAAATTTAGTACGATTTTTCTTCATTATATATAGAAATCTACATTAGCCTTGCATGAATCTGTATAATTACTCTTCTGACCGGTAGGTGGCATATTAATGATGAGCTACCGCTTAGCGACTGCGGATCTTCCTCCCCTGCCAACGGTCAAACGTAAATTGCGCATACTAATGGCAGTGTTCACATCTTCGTGATTTTATCTGTGTTAGTTTGTGACATTTTGCACAAATCTTTTCAAGACATATTTCGTTAGACAATAATTTTGTAATCAAGATATAAATGGTACACTTTTATCCTGTTGTAGAAACATAGAGCATTGCTTTTAGAGTCGAGTCGTGCGGATAACTAATTTCGCACAAAAAAAAAATCACTTATGCCCTTTTGCATATGCAGCAACGAATATATCTTCCATTTTATTTATTTTTTTGTTTGGAGCAATTAAGAGAATATTTAATTTTCCCACAATAATCCTTAGAGGTGACAATTTATTTCATTTAGGAAATCAATATATTTACAGGGTGATAATTTTAAGTGCATCACTTGTTTACATTGCTTGATTTTCATCTAGAAAAAAAAAATTCAAAACTGTACTAATGTTTTTTTTTTCTAAGGAATCGAAATTCGGAAAGATAAATTAACTGAACGTAAAATTTTTTTTTTAAGTTTAAAGAAATTTTTTGTCTTAATTCAGCAATATATTGTAGTTTAAATTTAAAATAATACTAATGTAACTTTTAAAACAAAAGTCGTCTATGAAAACACCAGAGAAATTTAACAACCTCCGAAATCCAAATCTGAAGCTGTCTAGTGAGGGTTTACACTTAGAAGAACGTGGACATACTACCATTCTCATCAATATTGCCAGAGCTGGTGGTGAGATTCGAACCCGCAAAATTACTAGTCACGTGCTACACCACTGAACCAGGCCGAGCCATTTAAATAATTTATTAATTTTAAAATTTAAAGTAATTGCATAGATTCTATTAACAAATCTTCGGAAACATATTACCATATTTCTGCAAACAGAGACTTTTGATCAAATTCTCGCTGCATCTTCCTAAAATGATGGAGTGTTTAATTTAATCTATTTGTTGAATTTTGGATTAGATCAAAAATACCTTCGCTTCCGTTTGCAGCAACATAGTATGTTTTCCAATATTTATTTTAAATAAAACATACAGAATTATTTTTTGAAACAAATAAAATATTTAAATGTTTCTAATTGTTTTCATCGACGACTGTTTTAAAAGATAAATTGCTGTTATTTTAAATTTTCATGTTTTCTTTTAGGAATTGTATTATTATAAATGATTTTTCAGTTCTATGTCCGTCTATGTCCATATGCGGTGATTCTGGGGCGGCAACGGGCCGG
Organism: Rhamnusium bicolor; assembly: GCA_029963845.1. Taxonomy (NCBI): domain Eukaryota; kingdom Metazoa; phylum Arthropoda; class Insecta; order Coleoptera; family Cerambycidae; genus Rhamnusium; species Rhamnusium bicolor. The sequence goes on from JANEYF010002325.1 coordinate 1,224,962, forward strand.
GTGTCCGGAGTGAGCAATATACATTGTTTTTTATTTTAATTAAAATAAAATTGTTTTGTTGTTGTTGCTAAAATTTTCATAAACATCTGGCTTCGTGGTCGAATGGTAAAGACTCTTGCCTTTCAGGAGTTCGATCTCCGGTCGAGGCGCTAGGAATTTTTCGAGACCAGAAAGTTGTCCTAACATCCTCAGACATTGGATGTGTGTTCATTAGCCCTAAATGTGTAGCCCTCTCCAGGACAAGGTACCTTCAGGGACATAGGGGCTGTATTACCTGCGGTGTTTAATTAAAAAAAATAATTTAATCCAAAAATTGAATCGGTGAGTTGGAGAACAGTGCAAGTCCAAAATGTAAGTTTTGAGGAAAATCGATAAATTAAGTTTGTCAAGCAAATAAATCTAAAGATTTAGGAGTTACCGATTTTGTGTCCAATGATGAAATATAAGCAACATTATTAAGAACAAAGTGAATAGTGATATTTCACTACCAGTTGACTACAATGTCGGTAACGGTAAAAAAAAATATATGGAGGACTAGTATTGTTTTCAAACTCAATTGAAAAAAATTTTTCTTCCCCAGTTAATTTATTGAAAAAACGCAAACAAAAAAAAATACAGAAATACAAAACAAATAGGAAACGTAATGTAATGGAAATAGTCAGTATTTAGTCTTCACTTAGTCACTACTGTCGTCTTCAGTGTTTTTGGTAGGTCCTGAGGTAACATGATAATAAAATTCCACTTCTTCTCCACTTATATAATGCATAACTTTCCTAACGTCTTTAACTTTTTTTGCATTAATGGGAAAAACTGACGGATATACCCGTTCCTACAGTGGAAGGCCTATGATTTTCCTTAACCAGCTTAAAGCTGTGTGATACGAATCCACTAATGAATTCAAAGGTAATTACATACCCCCGGAGTGGCACTGTCATAAACAAACTGGTTGTATTTAGATATAGTGAATGTTTCCTTAGTTCCTACGCCCGTACTATTCTTTTTATAGTGCAATGGCCACCATGCTTTGAATTCAATAATATCTTTATTCGATATAGAGTGCACAGTAAATGGGGTTTTTCTGCGACATGATTTAATAATTTCTTCATATTCCTCCGGAATGTAGATACGGTCATGTCTTCTGAGAAGCTGTTTGACAATACCGAAATTCCTATCACACGGTAGGAATGAATGGCCGCGTATGGGAGAGTACTGATAAATTTTTTTGAATCATCCACTTTCTTGAATTCCAATAAAAATCTAATCACCATGTTATTTTTGTTTTGACCGGGACAGCCATCTGAAAAAAATGTGTAGTTCGTCAATATCAGGTGATAAATGAAACTGAATGTAATGAAGGAGGAATGTGCACACCTCGTTTGGTCCTCTGTGTACTTGTCCTTCATAGTATGTATAAAAATGACCCATGTTAGTTTTAATATCGTGTATTTCAAAAGCAAATACCCAGAGCTGGCGAAGGTAAAAAATTTCCTGAACGGGTATGTGTGGAAGGGATGGATTCTGCATATAATCAAATGCAATAGCTCCCACATTAGGATTCTCAAAACACAACTTCTGCACCTCTTGCACTATAAATTCGGTAGTGGTCATTCGTTTGGCGTTATCGTTGACAGCCTTATCTTTCAGTCTAACATTACACCATTCACATTCAGAACAAACATCTACTTGCGGTCTGCCAAAGCGTAATGAATAGTTTTCGTTAAAATACTTTAAGTAGAATTCGTATTTTATCTTGTTTTCTAATTCCGGATATTTTTTTACAAACAGACTATGCATACCTCTAACATTTAGGTCAGCTGGCAAACAATGGATCTTCTTTGAAGAATAATGTGACGTACTGTACGGAAACGATTCAATATGTTCTTTGACTTTAACAAGATATTCTAGTGGAATAGCGCGGGGTCTACTGTTATTTAAGCCCCTTCGGTCTCTTGGAGACTCTCCTGACAAAAGAATACCAGCTAACCGTTGCATTTGAATGTGCGAGATGGCATGCAATGACATAAACGCTTTTTTACATATAGGAATTCGGTGTGATCCTTGTAATGCACAATAAGAAAAATTAGAAGCTTTTGGTTTATTATTGTCACATTTACGCTTCCTATGTTTCTGAATCGGTTTTGCCATCAACTCCAAAAAGAAAGCATCTTGCTCGTTTTTAGGTTTTCCATCATAGAGTTTCAATAGTATACGTTTTTTTTCTACCCCATTAAAATGGCTCATGCAATTTCGTTTACAACTAGAAATAAATCAATGTTAATTTTTAAAACAAAAAAACATGCAAAAAAATTATTTACTTGCAATCTGGCCCGGTTGTTTTTGCAGCGACAGTTTTTCCTGTGATACCTGTATACTGTTTACCCTGTAGTCGAGCCATATTTTGTTTTTGTTTAGCCCAAGAAGAAGGATTGCGTTCACGTTTTCGTTTCCCACGTGTTTCATTTTCACTAGGACTACTATTATCACTGTCGGACATTTTACTTTTTCGGATATCATCAGTATAATGCAAGCAAGTTTAATTTTCCAATTAAAAACACTACCTTCCCTTGTATCTTTAACAATTACTAATTTACTTACTGACAGATAAACACCTGTCGCTCCTCGGCATGCGTACAAATATTTAAGAGATAGTTGAGTTTAAAAACAATACAAGTCCGGATCTGTACTATTCTTATACTCATTCAGAAATGGAACCATCAGCTACAGCCTTACATCGTTGGTTGAAATACTGTTTTTAAGCTCCCCAGATAGAATGACCAATTTAAAGTATAATGTCTCTCTTAGTTTAAAATGGCCGATTATGGACTTGTACTGTTTTCGAACTCAGCGATTCAATTATATTTTTCCCAAAAAGAAAATACGTAAAATTTTTGATAACTACACCTATATTATTAATGTATGATTTCTCAGTACTGTTGCTATATCATGGATGCTTGTTTGTGGAGGTACATCCTCGTGGGTGGTGGTGGCATACAGCCACTGCTTGAAGAAACCAATGAATTGTTTCATTCCCATTAGTTTTACTCTAAGTTGTACTTATTATAATTTATAACAACAAGCATTTAAAATCTGATATAGCTATTTAACTACACACTAACAATTAAAAATTTACTTAGAACACTTAAATTCTAATATACCAAAGATTGGACAAATCTAAGCAAATAACAAAAAAATATATCACTACGACATGAATATTTTTTGTTACCATTATTAAATATTTAATAATGGCTATAAATGCTTGACGACTGCGTTCAACGTTCTTGTGGAGGACGTTTGCGGTTTCCATAAAATACAAATTTCTTGCACTATTCTTAAACAGTGTGCTTATTTAGTTTTTTCCAAATTGTGTAACAGTACTTTCTAAATGATTCAAAAAGCGACCTTAGAGTAAAAATAATAAAATGTTCTAAAGTAAAACCTTTTTAAGTTTTTTGAAAAAGTAATAAATAAAATTCGTAAACGATGCGCAAATCATTAACAAATTACGCTAAGGTTCTTAGCAAACCGACCAACAAGGTAACTATTGTTACATTGTTGAGCCCTTAATTCCGTATTGATAATAAATCATATAAAATATACTTCAACTGAAAAACTCTGATACTAGATAAAAAAATCTTCGTATGTGGTAAATTTTTGTGATGTAATTCATAATCATTTCATTTTACTTTTACACAGGTGTCGATTAACTTTAACAAATGACATGATTCAGATAATCAATCAAACCGATCTAAAGAAGATGTTATCGATAGAAATGTTAATTGCTGTTAGCACATACATTCAACTCTCACCTGAGAAGAATGTTATCATTGAAGATTACATCTATTTTTCACAATACGATTTTTTTATTTTAAAAGCCAAAAGATTAATTAAAGCTATTGTCTGCAATTAGTTTTCTTTCCTAATAATAAGTAGAGTTCAGACGGAGCTATCGGTTTCCAGTGAGGGATTTTATACAGATCATGATAAAGTGAAATTTATTTCATTTTAAAATGTCAATACGTAAACTAGTTTTATCGGAAAACGTACGACAAAAATCAAGAAAGGTCTATTTTCACAGTAGTAACATTTTTTGGGTTACGTCACACTATTTTTCCTTTTAATTCATGACGGCTGGAGATATCTATATTCTGTAAGGCATTTGAATACATTGGTGAATGTAACACTAACAGACACTTGTATTTTTTCAAAGACTCTATATTTGTCTTGTGTAGAAAAGTCTACATCTTTGTGATTTAAACGGTTATCTGCCACCATGCAGACCGATGCCCAGGGAAATTCAAAAGTAAAAAAGTTTTGAAAAAAATATTTAAAAGGTCGAATAAATGTTAAATCTAAAGCATATACTGACAAATCAAAAAAGTCCTTATAACTCGTGAAGGGATGTGGATATAGAAAGAATAAAAGAAAAAGCACCCCCCACATATTCACTGTAGTTACGCGTCTGCTGTAAAGACATTTGATTGTTTCCTTATTACAGGCTACTAGGCGTTAGGGGTTTCAACCCCATACCTAATGCCCTTCTGGTTCATAAATTTTTGTTTATAGATAGAACAGCTCCAGTCCTCCTCGAATGAATGTTTATAATAAATTGAATTCAACTTTGGATATTACGGAATTTGCTAAAAAAACACAAGGTAAGATATATTGTGTCATACATACATGAAAATATTTACGCACTGATACACGACCTACAGCCAAACCTGATTTTGACGTCATCAATACCCAAAATTCGAGCTATATTTATCAACATATGCACTTAATGAAATTGAAAAAAAAATTATTAACAATCTGAAAAATAACACAGCTTTCTGGTTCAGACGAATTATTTGTTACAAGATTAAAAAAGTGTCACGAATATATTATTTTTTTATCATTAATTTATTTTATTATTATTTCATTTTTAACTTGTAATACACCTAAGCAATGGAGGGAATCTATTACTATCTCAATCTATAAATCTGGAAATAAAAATGACACAAGTAAAAAAAAAATATTTTCTCTTTGCCTATCCAAGTCCCAAAAATGATTTCCGACTTTGATCCTCACCGATCTACCGCAGAATTATAAAACTTGATATTAATATTGACAAAAAAATCTTTGTTGATATATCCCGGTAAAAGCCGATCTTACAATTAAAAAGAGAGTACGGACGAATGAACTAGATGCTTCCCGCTTAATGATGCCAGCGTAGAATTTAAACCTAATCTAGTCTTGCGTATAATTCTCAACATTTTATTGAAATATTTTGGATATAACATAATAAATTTATAAAAAATAGCTCACTCCTAAATAATATTACTTATCTACGATTATTAAATAATGTATCCATTTTGTAAGTGTTTCCTCAAGGATAATGCTATCTATTCACTCCAGTGAATAATGATTTATACACTAGGGTGATTTACGATACTCGCCTATGGTTCATATTGTAAACTTCACCCTCGTGAATAATTGCTATCATTAAATGCCGTTGAATAATATGCTATTATCCACTATAATGCTATCCATTATTCACTGCAATGAATAATAATTTCATTATTCACTGGTTCTGACATATCTTTAATAAAATTTCATCCAATATGTCAGTTAAAGCGCGAAATTACTATTTTATTTGAAACGACAAAGTTTGTCAGAATTTTTATCGTGATGTTTTACCAAAAATTGTTATCGTTTAATACTCGTAGAAAAAAGATCGTATTCTACTCGCACGTAACTTGTTTACCAGGGTGATTTATTATACTCGCTTACGTCTCATGTCATAAACTTCACGCTCGTAAATAACATCCATATTATATAATTTTAAAATATATTATATATATATATATATATATATATATATTATATATATATATATATAATATATATAAATATATATATATATATATATATATATATATATATATATATATATATATATATATATATATATATATATATATATATATATATATATATATATATATATATATATATATATATATATATATATATATATATATATATATATATATATATATATATATATATATATATATATAAAGGAACAGAGAAGGAAGTAATAACGCGAGTTTAAATACATTACAGCACAAAACAATATGGAGTAATGGGTACACGCCCGCATAAAGGATGCAAGGTGGAAGAATACAAAAATTGCAAATGGAAGAAGAATGCAAGCTGTGGACACGTGTTTCTGACTAATTGATCTTCATCAGCACGGTGTAGCTGAGTTAAAATGATGGAAAAAACTCAAAAAAGACAGTAAAAGAAAACCACTGACAGGAAGCCAGTCGCACCTTTGTGGCTTCCACTTGTATGGCTCTGTATGAGAGCGTCGACCAAGTATCGCACAATGCGGGCAACTATAGTAACCTGCGTAGGATTTCAAACCCAGGAGAATATGTACGAAGAAGGAAGTAATAACGCATAATGATAATACATTACAGTATAAAACAATATGGATTAATTAAGTTGTATATATATATATATATATATATATATATATATATATATATATATATATATATATATATATATATATATATATATATATATATATATATATATATATATATATATATATATATATATATATATATATATATATATATATATATATATATATATATATATATATATATATATATATATATATATATATATATATATATATATATATATATATATATATATATATATATATATATATATATATGTACATATGTATATATATATTTCAGATTCAAAATTAGTATCAGTAATAAGTTTAAGCTGAAATTAAATAAAAGCCTTTAGGTAGCAATATCTATTCTATTCTTCGCTCACCACATTATTATAAAATGTAAGAACATGAAGTAACCCATCCTGTTGTATGCAAAGCACGATCAAAATTTAAAAAACCGCATGATAAACTTTAACATTTAATTTTTTTCTGATCCATCACAAGTTTTTTGTAATACAGTATCCTATTACAGATCAATCATCTACATAAAACACGTGGATTTACCATTTACAAAGTTCGATATGTCTAGGTAATTTTATATTAATTTGATCACTAACTGCTTCTGTTAACCAGGATATTATGATTTCACCTATGATGTAATTCAATTAGAATTTCTAAAAAAATCCAAGTACCAAGTACACAAAACTGTCATTCATAATAATTTAGATTAACGAGACCGAATTTTCATTAATATTAATATTATATTGATTTACATTTCCCTGTTGATAATTAATTGGCAGGATACTGATCAGGAACAAATAGAATTTTTCATAGAAATTAAGACGAATTGAAAATTCCCTCCAACACTGCAAAATATGTGGTTATATTTCATTGTCCATTATTTTAAGTCGTTAGTAAAGTCTCGTGAAATAGTAGTTATAAAATGTTATGAATATTTATTAATTATACATTATTTATGGTAATCAATTCAAACATAAGAAAATAAATGTTACGAATTAAATTAATAATAATAAAAAAATATCACAATTATTTTCCGTTAAGACATTCTTACATGTGTATAATTCATTACAAATTACTTAATAGCTAGTTTATATAAAATTCAATCAGAGAATAAAAAATTTATAATTATGTCAAAAGTTTTTAGAAAAATTAAAAATTCTTATTTCCCTTAAATTATGAAATAAAGCAGGTAAATTTGGCATACTGTTTATATAAAAACATATATGAAAATAACTTTTTTTGACGTTTATTTATTTTACGGTAGTTTTTATTTATAACAATTCTAGATCCTTCTATATAAGTTCAGAATACCTTAGTTATTTAATTAAAGTTTTATTACCGGTGCATATTTTGGACCTATTACAGTCGGTACGCGTAACAGTATATAACAAAAATAGGTTAGGACCTAATATTGATCCCTGTAGACCTCAAATGTCTACGCCTCTTTACTTAGTCCTAAAAACAATCAGTGAAAATGTATTTGAATTATATAAGATAATCTCAAATAAAACTGTCAATATTGAATTTATATGTAGATAATATGAACTTTTAAGAATTTATGTAAAAAAATAACTATTCTAAATCAATCTAAATCAATTATTCTGTTCTCTGACGCCATTAATTTTTATTACATTAAGGTTTACAAGTTTCCTTACTTTGGATTCTTTAAATGTGCTGGCTACCCTGATGACGCTATGGCAAGCAGAAACACGTGTCGGTAGATATTTTGAAGTTTTTTAAAGTGAGTGTTAACTGGTGAGTACCTTGTGTTTTATTTATTTTTGGTTTTACTAGACAGAATAGTTGAAATTAAAAAATAACATTATTGAGTCAGTTGCACTGAACATAATGTACATATTATCTTTGTTGTAATCCAAGTTTCAGCGTTTTGGCAAATAGCCGGGAAAATAATTGTTTAAAAAGATATATGATTGGTAAAAGTTAGTAAATAATAATTAACAAAAATTTGCAGTTAATATTATTTTTAATTCCACTCTATATTCTAAATCTTTATCCCATAGGACAAAGAGTCAAAATAAATGGTAAACCGTTTTATATCTTACAAGGAAAAATAGACTTATACATCTTTTTTATGGGCTAAGGCAATATTTGTTTTATTTAAATAGTGGATGTTTCATCTAAGAATATCAAGATTTATGCATCAATTAATATATTACAATATAATTTTGAAGTGTCGGTTTCTACTTACAAATAATAAATAAGAAGAATTATTTAAGAACATTTGCTACTGCAAAAGATATACTAATTTTTTGAAAATCGTTCCATTTAGCTATAGTAATGCAAATAAAACAAAATGAAGTATTGTGCTATGAAGTGCATTAGTCTACGATTCTAACTTGGCACTTGAGTTTAGAAACACTACGCGCATTCAATGTATAGCGGTTTGTTTGTCTCTGTCCCACATTCGCGATATTTCTTCTCCTCTGGTCCGCCAAGTGCCGTGCAAAAATCGTAGGTTAGTACAAGAATGCATGTTCATCTTCCATTACAGATAAATGTGACGCCTTATTTATCCAAAGTTATCAAAGTTGTTTTATTTAAAAATATTCTTCGTTGGAAAATATTTTTAAATAATTTTTACATTTTCACCTATTTTTTTTATTCAATAAAATTAAATAAAAACTGTTTGGGTATTTAGCATTATTATTATACCTTCCATTCCTCCCAGTATATATATTTTTTGTATTTAAAATTCATTTCTGATGAATGCTCAAAATAAACAGCTATTAATAATGTATTATTAGAGATTAATCAAAGCTAGTTCTGGTTAATACTAGGAAACATTGTATATTATGTAGCTCATTTTAAATTAAAATAAGAAATAATTATTAATATTACCATAGTCCAGAGCTGCTCCGAAGCACTCTGTTTAATGCTCGTTAAGCACTCGAAGCACTTTTCTGCTAGGTGCACTGTTCTTACAAGCAATTTTAAAAGCTTCACTTAGTGCTTAGTATCTCGAGCACGAAAAGACTTTGTGTTTAGTAATCCTGGAATGTGCCCGCGAACAGTCAAAAAGATAGTGTTTCAACACACTCGAAATATTTAAAGTACCAAATAATATTCATTTAATTATAACCAACAACCTGTGCAAAAGCGTTGTATTTTAAACATCACTATATTAATAAGAATGGACAAAAATAACTTTTGATTTACACAATTCTGAAAATTTAAATTCGATAACAATTAGCAATGCAAAATTATTGTTCCTTCAATAATTTTACTTTAAATAGCGATTAATAGCAATCACAATACGATACATTCAGACTTCTAATTTTTTATTACCACTTCAAAAACCTTAGTTATATATCCAGATTTACAGTCTTTTACGTCATTTTGTATAAAAAATTCCAATTTTATTAAACATAACCCTTAAATTTTTTGGAGGCTATAGCTCTACAAGTTTCTCCCCTAAATATGCTTTTGTCTGTATTTAATATTTCATTTATTCCCGGAAAATGATTACAATAAGTACTTAGCTCGTGATTTTAAATTATTCATTCAGAATGCTTAGTAATCGCGAGCAATTTTTAAGAGTGTTTAGTTATCGAAAACTAAAAAGCACTTTTTTGGTGCTCGAAGCACTCTCCGACAGTGCTTGTAACAGCTCTGGATCGTCCTATGATTTTTTAGCAAACAAAAATAGACACAATTTGTTTGGAAAATAATTGTTTTCGTATGATAGAAGATTATACCTTGTGTGTGTGCATTAGGGCTGGAAAAAATAATCGATTAATCGAAGAATAATCGATTAATCGATCATTTGATTATTTCTTCTTATATAATCGATTAATCGATCATTTGATTAATCGATTAATTGATCATTTGATTAATCGATTATTCGATTAATCGATTAATCGATTATTTGATTAATCGATTAATCAATTATTTGATTAATCGATTAATCGGTTATTTGATTAATCGATTAATAGATTATAATCGGTTATTTTTCAATAATCGATAATCGATTATGACTTTTGACAATCGCTCAGCCCTACATCCTCATTATCTATTTTTTTACTTAATACAATTATTATAGTATTATTGTCATATAAATAAACAGTATGTAAATAAAATTGAAAATAACCCTAAGATGAATTCTACAGCTCCGTAAATTAGGGGTGGGCAAGAGAATCGAATAATCGATTAAGGCTGGTTAAAATGGACTATAATCGATTAATCGCTTTTACGATTAGTAGATTATAACCGATTTTCGATAATACGATTATTTGACTAATCGATTAATCGAATAATCGGTTAATCAAATAATCGATTAATCGATCATTTGATTAATCGATTATTTGATTAATCGATTATTCGATCATTTGATTAATCAATTATTTGATTAATCGATTAATCGATTATTTGATTAATCGATTATAATCGATTAATCGAAATAATCAATTATTTTTCAATAATCGATAATCGATTATAATTTTTGACAATCGCCCAGCCCTAGTGTGCATGCTCCAATTTTGTTTAGGTTATAAGGAGGTAATAACGCTAGTTTAAATACATTACAGCACAAAACAATATGAATTAATGCGTGCACGCCCGCATAAAGAATGCAAGGTGGGAAAATGCAAAATTGCAAATGGAAGAAGAATGCAAACCGTGGACACGTGTTTCTGAATTGGTCGTCATCGGCATGGTATATATATTCTAGTTAGAAGTTAAACATTAAATATTTAAATGTCTTATTATAACATATTTGTTATTATTATTATTTTGTTTGCTTGTCAATTTTACCAATTTTAACAATAGCTCTTACGATCTAAAAATAAATTAGATTAAAATAGTGTTTAATCTGATTGTTAAAATTTTATTCCTAGGTAGGAATGTCTTAACTAAAGTTTACAATTGTTCGCATCAGTGCAAGGAGTACCTAAGTGACATCAAAGTGATTTAATTGTAGTCTGAAAAGGTTTGCGTACAGTAAACGAAACGTTGGAGATAAAAAAATTAGGAAATTATTTTTCTACGAACACATTTTATTTCTTATAACAAATTGCTTCCACTGTAGATATGCCACTTTCAAAGCGATGGTATTATTATGTCTTTTTACAGAGGTGCAGATCGGCGGGCAGGACAGAAAGCATTTTTTCCCACCTAAGCAACAAATCTTGCCATAAATAAGACATAAAAATAAGACATAAAAATATTTTATTTTCATGGAAACATATTGACTGTTCCGGTGCGGCGCCGCTTCGGCGGATTTTATAAACTATTACAAATCGATTCAGAATGTACGTCACTGCTAACAACTAAACTTACAAATTAAACAAATGAAAAACAGTGTTTTCCCAAAACGTGTCCTCATGCTTTCCAGTTATATGCTCGGGTCCATGTAATGCAGTTCGCGAAGGACTTTCGTGATCATGTAAACATTTTTTAATCCTGTTCATGCTACAGTTTGTTTTGTGATGCAAATATACGCTATAAGGAAACATGGCTATTACGTTCACGCCTACTAGATGTGGACTATACATGGACAGCATGTGTTACGTATAGCTGATAGTTGTCCAGATTTATCTTTATTATATCGCTTTTTATAGCGTTCCTTCCTTTGTAAAAGTTTTCTCTAAATTTGGCAAGCAGCATTTTTTATTTATCTTTATACATTGTTACTTGGATTATTATGAAGATATTACTCTATCTCGGATCTTTTTTAGTTATTCCGACGTTTTTTGAACAAAGTACTGTTTATTTTATGTTGGCAAATTGCTGATAAAATGCAAGAAATGGTGTTACAGTTAGCTTGTTTTTAGAAATTGTAATGAATGACATGGTTTTATTCCGATAATTTCAGTAAGATGTGTGTTTATGTCCTGCTATTTAAATCAGTATTCCACATCTATGAAATTAAAAAAAATGCAGTATAAAAATACGAGGTGTTTTGTAGTTATTGCCTATTTCTTTATTACTGTTATAAAAAATATTGTACGGAGAATTTCAGCGTTAGATTAAACAGTTAAATAAATTTATATCCGAAACACCTAATAACGGAACGGGGCAAAATATAATGTTGAAATGTTCGTTCTTAAAATTTAATTAATAAAATTTTAAAAACCATGTAATGATTTAAGAATCGTACATATCTTATATTATCAACGAATCAATCAAAACAACTACTTACCACTTCTAGCTAATATTAAGAATTGGATGGATTACAAAGAACTCATTGCATTTTTAATGTAAAAGTTACACTGAAAATATATTTATATTTACAAACATGAAATTATCAAACAGTATTTATAAAAAGTATTTATTTTACATGAAAAGGTGCAAACCTAGCGTCATGCATATGGCCAAAATTTAGAAATTTTATCATCTTTGGTAATGTTTGTATTATGCAAATAGCGTTTGATGTCTCTAAAATGTTTTCTAAGCATAAAATTATATACCAAAAGATATTGGCCCAGTATATATTATCTTGAGGAAGTTTGTGGTATACACAAAATAATAATATTTCAATAAATGACCTCAAATCATCATTAGTTTTTGTGCTTTGCATACATTTTTCTTTTTCCTATTATGTTCTAAATGTTGACTGAAACATTCCTCAAAAATTTCAACTGTAGTTTTACTCTATAATGTATACATTTTTAAACTTATTTTCTGAAGGATTGTTTTTGTAAGAATAAACTGGTTGAAGAATTTTTTGTCAATCCGTAACATACTTCACTGTACGTTTTTTATTTTTGAACATTCTTGAATTTTGAAATTTCTCGCAAGTTATACGTTAAAAGTACTTGGCCCAGAATCCTTTCGAGATGTAATGTTTTCCTCTAAAGATTTTGCTACATGTAATTTCTATTTAGATAATGGCTCATCACCATCACTACTTTCTACATCATGGTTTGAAAAAGGTACAAACATTTCAAGGGTACCTGCATTAGCCCGTGTTTTTGCGTCACCCGTCAGCCGATCGTCGTCGGCATCATTTAAATCGATGCTTTTTAAATCCTTGAAAAACTGTCGTTTTCAAACGAGATTTCTATGTATTTACTTAAATCCCGCTTGGGACAAAAATTAAAACACAATCAATCAATCAATCTTGTTGATTCCAATTACTTTAAAGCATTGAGAGCTAAAATAAAAAATGACATCAATTCTGCACATTTCAGTTGCATAAAATCTATCGCAGAGCAAATCAAATCTAATCTTAACAATTTTGGGTCATATGTTCATAAAAAAGGAAATATCATGAACACCCGGAAACTATGTAGGTACATCAATAATACCCCTAGCAACAACCCACAAAATGTTATAAATGCTTTTGCTACATATTTTCAGTCGTCCTACTGATTTTAATCCTGACTCCGTAATTCACATTAAAGATTTCACACTACCGTCTCTAATATTAACGAAAGTCAAGTATTAGCAACTTTAAAGAAGTTTAAATCGAAACTTACCACGGGACTAGATGGTATCCCAGCTTTCCATTTAAGAGACTGTGCCATTTTATTTGCTAAACCGTTAACTGACATCTTTAATTTATCGCGTCAGTCCTCAATGTGTCCCTGTATATGGAATACGTCAAAAGGCATTCCTATTTTCAAAAAAGAACGATAAACAATCATAAATTTATTTGCCGTTTAATTTATACTTAATGAATAAGTCTGTATATTTTATTTACTTGACACTATGCGAATAGGATGAAATTAGTAGTAAAGTTAAAAATAAAAGTGAAAATTAGACAAGTAAAAAACAGTGTTTTTGTAATCTTCAATCAACTCGGTGGTTATAATAATTCTCAGAATATGAGAACTTGGGGTGCTAAAAAACTAGAATATATTGATGTCTAAACCCCTCTTCATTCGCTGAAAGTTGGTGTTTGGTGTGCCATTAATAAGAGAAGAATTATTTATCTTTTTTTTTCATGGAACGTTAACCGGGCAGAGATATCGTGAAGAAATTCTAATCACCTTCATTAATCAGCTTGAGGACGAAGAGGCTTTTGGTTATTTCTAACAAAAGCACATACTGCAGCTACAACGGCCAATATACTGTAAGTCATTCTCAAGATCTTTTAATTAGTGTTATTGCTGTGCATAAATTTCCTCCAAGATCATTTGACATTATTCCATGCGATTTATTTTTGTGACATTTTATAAAAAATCAAATGGTTAAAAATTTACACATCGGAATTGACTATTAACATATTTTTGTAACAAATAACGTATTTTTATTTACGTACTGTCTTCGTATAGTAGCATTTTTCTGAATCAAAAATGAGAAAAATAGGGTTGAACTAAATCTCAATAACCCAGGTATTTTTATCTCAATTTTAAACTATACATCATATAAAAACTACTACGTAGAATCTAAAGTTAAATATTCTGACACTATTTTTAGTGTCAAAACAAATCTAACCTTACGATAAAATTGCTGTATTCATGATTCTTTCGTACCGGTGAATAAAAAGTATGTAAGAAGTAAATGTCCTGATAAATCTATTTCAATGGCTGTTCGTATGTATAATTTTTACTGACAATCAAGGTAAATAAATATCAATACAAGGTGGGCCACGAATTGTAAATACCTTTACTTGTTTATGTTTTTAAAAAGATTTATTTGAAGCATTAACGAATGAAAGATGCAACGTTGAAAATTAAATAACCAAAGTTAAGATCTGAAAATAACGGAGTTTTTTATCATTTGTTACACAATATTGAAAATTAGGAAATATACAATATACAGGTTCTGCATAATTGCTTTCATTTGATTCTATAAATAGAGACATCTTCTACTTTGGGGACAATAAACCACATGGAATTGGTGAATACACTACATCCTGAAGGGTATGGTTCGGTAAGTCATACGGAATAATTATTGTTTACTAATGTGTCTAGTTAAAGAGCGATCGCCCACATAAATTTTTTTTTATTTTTAGAATATCCCTTTTCAGATTCAAAGAAATCTAAAAATTTTATTTACCTGTTACTGGTATTATGGACAAAACAGAATGTGGTCATTTAATAAAAACCAGGAATTGCTGAAAGATTTAAGAGTTTATATACATAAATTATAGAAGCATGAGTACGCCTAAGCTCAAATGTTTCGAAATTATATTTAAGTAGCAATTTATTATGGTAGGCAAAATAATCATACACATGTGTTTCTTTAAATATAAGGTATTTAAGGATTTTTCTTGTGTAACTTCTATGAGATTGAATGAGATTGATATGTTTGCGATAGAGCGGTGACCAAATAATTTGGCAAAAATCAAGATTAGATCTAATAAGGCTATTATATAATAATAATAATAATAATAGTAATAATAATAAGGGGTGCTAAGGACCGGCAACCTCCACGTAGGTGCACCCTGGACAGGCAGAGGCAACTCTGCCTGACAAATGCCGGCTGGGAGTACCAGGGCTAACCACCCTGGTACTCTTACTGCTATGGGTTCCATACAACCTAAGAAGGGCCCCTCACAATCGACCTCAGTCGGATGGAGGTCAAGCACAGATGTGATGGGCTTTACCGGACGGTCCAAGTGATGACGACACCGCAATTGTACATGGACGCTTTAAGTGGACGAAGGAACTAAAGGATGACTTGCTGACCTGCCGCGAGAGTAGCGAACCTGAGCGAAGGGGATACATGGCGCGATTGCATGCACTTTGGTGCGAAATGTATCCAGAGCATCGCGCCTTCTCTCAACAACACCTGAGAGATCAAGTATCCTTCTTGCTCAGGACAGGTTACGTAAGGGAACCCCGTCAGCTGGAAGAACTGCCAGCCGCAGTTCCACCGCGGCAATTACCAGCTGATGGGGAACATCCATTAGAGTTCACCGATATAGACTTAAGGACAAGGGTTAGCCTTAACACCAAGGCTAACCTAAAGCCACAAGACCTGGCTAGAATGGACGGGTCACGACAGAGCAGGTGGCATGTAGGAGAGGAGTTTTCCAGGGTGACTCCCTGAGTCCTCTCCTCTTTTGCATCTCACTGCTGCCGTTGTCTGTTGGGCTCCGCCAAACCCGCGGATATCAATGTGGGCCACCCAGCGACCGGAAGCATAAGGTCACCCATTTATTTTATATGGATGACCTTAAACTTTATGCCTCCGGAGAGCGCGAACTAAAAAACGCTCTTAGGGTGGTTGAAGAATATACGCGGGCAATTGGTATGGAGTTCGGGTTGGACAAATGTGCAGTCGTCCACCTCAAGAGAGGACGACGTGGAGAATTCCCTGAAGATGCGCAGACGAAAGCATCCTAAGACATCTGGATGCCGGAGAGACCTATACATACCTCGGTGTGCAACAAAGGCACATCCAGGATGTAACACAAATAAAGGATTCTCTACGCTGCTCTCGGAACTGAAGATCATACCGGCCTGCCAAAAATCAGCCGAGTGGCTGGCAGGCCAAATGCAGAAGGTGGTTATTCTGGGTTCTCTCCGTCTGCTTAGGCCACATGATTCTGGTAGCTACAGTTACTAACCCTGCGTGATGTGGGGAGTGGCTGTAGTTAATGCGCTGGCGCGACTCCCGTGAGGTGACGGAGGCCACGGGAGGACTGTCCGGCATCGGATAATCCGAAAAAAAAAAAATATTAACAATAATAATAACTTTATTTCTTCACAAATATACAGAGTGGCATACAAAAATAGTATAGAAAAAGTAAAATAAACAATTTAAAGGAGTAAAACTAAAACGTTTACAACAAAACATAACATGAATACGTCATAAAAAAAATACTATAAGTTTATATATACGGCTGTGAACTTTTATTCCCTTTTTGCTATAGTAAATTGATTTCTTATAGCTTTTTGTACATGTTAATACAAATAATATTTTCTATGTAGGCTAGGTGTAATATAATACTAATTTGACCCAGTACTCCTCAAGTACTGCATTTTTCTGTGTTGGATAGTATTAACTAAAAAATTTTCTCTGTTTGTGTATTTTTATAGTTATCTTTACTAACCGCTTTAAGATAGTAAATTCTAACCTCGTAATATACTTACTGAAACTTTTTCAAACGTGCTAACTCTTGTAATATAGTGAGTACTAACCCATATCTTGTGATATTTTTGTGATTAACAAACTTTGTAATATAGTTACATTTCGTACTCTACTTTTCATTTCACGGATCTACTTATTGGTCATGGCGCTCACAACCTCTTGACCCACACTTCTATCTGCTATCCGATAGATTTTGTTGATTTGCAGTGCCGTTAATATAGTGCTATCTATCGTATATTACTTTTGAAGTTTATCTATATTCTTACCTAAAGTCAAAAGTAAAGGAGAGCAAAATGTTGTGATATTCTGAAAAAAATATATTTTCAAAATATTTTGCAAAATTGTTTAAAAAAATAATCTGATGAGGCACGTTTTTTAACTTTTTTTCGAAAATTTCAATTTTTTTTTCTGTTTAATTTAGTCTTGATAGTTATGCGTTACAGTATTGCTTGGGGTCCCATTCTCTAATACTAAGATATGACATTACCAGCCACCACTGGACTAATTATAAATAATATAACCCATATTTCATCAGGCCGTACGAAGTATACTCGTTTGGTCTGCATAATTTTTGAGTAAAAGATAACAGCAAACTGTAATTCCTAAATTTCTAAACCTTATTAATCTTATAATATATTTAGATTTTGTCAGTGTTCTAATTAACAATAAAATAACAAAATTCAAGCTGTTCTTCACTTTATTCCTCGTACGTACTGTACTGAATTAACAAAGTCTAATAAGTTATTTTTTGAGATGCCTTAACAAAGGACACATGTCGCCATCAAAAAGTTAGAACAATAGTCAGCATTTATTTCATTCTCCTCAAATTGTGAAAAAGACCCAATTATCTGTACCTTGTACTATAACTATAACCTCCTACTATAAGGAATGGTATGCATTCTCAATATGTAAGATGTGGCACCTGTTTTGAAGATCAAGCAATTTACACCACAAAAAGTTAAATATATGTAATTAATAACATTTTTCCGAGTGTTTAAAATCTACGCATAAGGTCATCATGTTATGTCACATACCAGCTACCTATTGTTAAATAACAATACACCGAGTATCGGTAGCTAGATGGGTTTGAGTTTATAGTGTCAAGAAACTTTAGATAGATTAATGATCCTGGCTCAATCAGGCTAGATTTCGTAAACGAAATTTTATTCAAATTCTTACATCGACATGCAAACAGCAGTTATGGTCGTTATATCATAATAATTATAATTCAGTGGTTCATAAATTTAATTTTAAGGTCATTATTCAGCTTGTGTAGAAACAAGAAGACAAATTGATTATCCAAATTACTTATTTTAAATAAAATAAGTTCTATTTTTAGGAAATGTAACGTTACAAGTTACTAGTCATATTATAATGAGGGTTTTCTCTGAAAAAAAAAAATAATAAATTTATAAACTTGCAAATTTTGTAGATTTTAGTTTTCTCTTTTAAAGAAGACCACAAGAGAAATCTTCTTCAGAAATATGCCAAAGTAACTGCAGCCAAAACATAAAAATACATACAAATCGTCTAACAACCAAAATACCCTAAAAAGTCTCAAGGGTGCATAGAAGCAATATACATATTAATTATATGTATTCGTATTAACTTAGTTGTAACCGGAAGGAATGGAAATATTTCATGTGGGGATGTATTTGGATACAGAGGAAAAAAAATACATCGGATGCAAAAAAATTCAGTGAAACTTGTTTGACATTTATGTCGATAACGTATTTTTTATCAAAAATGTGCCCAGTATCGACAGCCATCATAAAATATAGGGTACGCATTTTCGGAAAATTCCACTTTTATCCCATTTCTTTTCTTTTTTTTTTTTCACTGTCTATAGATGGTTACAAATTAACTTTCTAGACTAAAAATAAATCAATAAGAGCCAATATATTAAGATGAATGAGACACCGTGTACATATACAAAACTTGCGAAAATTTTTATTATATACTTAAATGTGTACCTTAAGGAATCGAATAACAGAAAGTACGTGCATCAATATGGCGCTACCTTGAGGATTGAACAATACAAGTTCGCCGGCGGGGCTTCAGACACAACAGGTACACGAAACGTGATCTGTAAGGAATCGAACAGCAGAAGGTACATATGTCAATATGGTGTTACCTTGAGGATCGAACAACACAAGATCGCTGGCAAAACTCGAGCACAGCTGATATGTTGGGAATAAATTGCATTAATACTGAACCTAACACAGAAAATAGCAAATTAGTAATACGGTAACGGAGTCTCAACAGTACCAAGTCGGCTGCTTTGTCCAAATTTTCACTTATTGCTACTGATTTTGGGATAGCGGCGGTGTGGTTGAAGGACCGGTATTGGCACGTCTGATGGAACGGTAGAGCACAACTGTTGCACACGGTGCACACTGTTTGAATTTTTTTTTATATTAATAATAGCACTCAGAGGGGACGAAAAGGTGGAAAATCGACTTACTTGATATTCCCTATCTCACAGTGATTTGTATCCTTTTACTTATAGTTTGCAATAATGACAGACAATTTTACAAGTGTCAAAACTATGGAAATTTCCTTTTATCGAATTAATAAACGTAATATTTTAAAACGGATTTTATTTACTAAACGGTATATCACAGGAATTGTCACAACTGCTGCACACGGTGCTCGGAAAATGACTGATGTCAATATAAGTATGTGTTAAATATACTCTTAATAGTATACTTCTTTTGAGTACTGTTAACCGTGAGAGTAAGTATAAGGACATCTTGAAGTAAATTATTATTTAAATGTTTTTCTTGACATAAGAATACTACTCTTTGAATAAAACTGCAAACAACTTTGCTGGAAGAATTACACATACTATTAATCTAATAACTGTTACCTTTGATTGAATACTTGCTAATCTCAATGTGAAGTATTCTAATGTTGGAACAAGTGAATCGCGCAGTGGTGGGAGGTAAAAAGCTATGCCTTTGCCAAACAAAGACGACATACCTTACCTACGCGTCAAAGTGTGTATGCTGTACTATCGAACATGTTCATAGATGTTGATTATTATGAAATAATTTATATTTGTAAAGTTACACTTGAAAAAGAAGTATATGAACATTATGAACTGTGAAATAGAAGTTAATGAGTCTACGATGGAAGAGCTATTGGCAAATTGGGAATTGGAGTCCTTAATTTCAATATTAGAAGGTAAGTTTAACAATTTTGGTTTTACTGCATGCAAGCTATTTTAATTACGTTATACTTTACAAGAAATGAATACACTACGTCACTGTATTTTAGGTGAAAAGGTATTCATCTGAAGTTTAATGGTTGTGTATAGATTTTCCAAGTTATTTTCCTTCTTGATAATTTTTGCTTGTGTATTATATACAATCTGTAGTCAAGATTTGCATTTTTATTGTAGTGGCGTTTTATTATACAATACATATACAGAGTGACTGGTAAGTCGGCTTATTCCTTTGAGGGTGGGTTAGTAGAACTCATTTGCAATCAATTTAGAGATCTATAGTTTTTGAAATATTTTATTTTTAAAATAAAAGAATAATAGAACTTTCTTTAATATTTCAGTTTGCTGCGTTAGTTTACATAGTTATGTAACAGAAATTAGGTTAATTACTTTAATAATATAAGAAGACGAGCTAAAAAACTATATTTGTGAAAAAAAATTTCAACCCAATCTAAAACTAATGAAGTCAGTGGTGTATATATTTTCTTTACAAAATTAATCGAAATAATAATAAAACTTCAACAGTCTGCATTTATTTTTGAGCTTAAGCGATGACATATGTTTTTTGAAACACATAAGGGAAGTTTCTAAAAAAAATAATAATAAGATATCTCAATAACTAACTGTTAGGTTTTGCATTATACATATTATAGTTAAATCAGTTGCAAATGAGCTCTACTAATATCCCTTGAAAGGGATACGGTGACTTACCAGTCATGCACCCTGATGTGTACCTGTATATAATATTATTTATCAATGACTTTCTGAAGTCATTGATACATTTCGGTTTCATATGTACAAAACTTATTATGCCATACCTGTTTGAAAGTTCGAGCATACTTTTCTATTACATAGTTAGCTACAATGATTTGTTTAAATTATTTATACTTTAATAACATAAATAATTGTTTTCTAGGTCAAGAAAATGAACTAACGTTGGACATTTTACTGGAAATTTCAGAAGAACAGATTATAGAACTTATTCCTCAAATCGGAAAGAGAATAAATTTCATAAAATACTTAAAAGCACATAAAGAAATAATGTGCCTTCCTGTGGTAAATTTGAAGTCTCATATACAGTGTGTTCACGAATGGACTTATACTTGTAATATTTTTTGTTTTTGGTTTCTTAATAAAACGTCATTCTTCATAAAAACGTCTTCTAATTCTGAAAAGTCCTTAGCTAATCCCAGAAATTCAAATTTGATTCAAATAATTTATCAATTTTATTTAAATATTATCTGAACGTTATTTGTGGCCTTTTCTAAATTTTTCCTTTTCTTTTTTGGGACTACTAGGACTACCACATGAATAATTCTCCATTATCTAAAAAATATAGTTAATTACCCAGTATATTACTGGAAATATAAACCTCTGCGCTTGTGACTTTACGTCAAAAAATTAGTCAAGGTGTGTTTTTTGACAAATAGTATGATACAAAAATATAATAATATAATTCCTTAACGTTTCAACAAACGCCCTCTGACTACTAAAATGTAAGGCATAATTATCTCAGAATTTTTCTTATTTAGCCACCTACATTTTTCAAATTAATATCGATGAGTTGACAAAGACTTAAAAAGTGAAGATGTCTCCAGAAGTCACATTTAAAAAACACCTTTTAAAAACTTTACTGAATTTATGCGTTACTTTAGCAACACGCTGTATACATTTTTCTACCATTGATTAAACTGGGTTTTCTTTGATAAAAAACAATTCGTTTGTCCAACTTTATTATTTACAAATTACAAAAGGTTCTAAAATCTGTGTCAAATTTTACAATGATGAATTTCAATGTCACAATTTTACAGAAAGCACGTCCATTTAATGCAGACCTATCTCATTTAAACATTAAGAAGATTACATTTAGAACCTTCAATGAAAGTTGTTCGAGTGAAAATTTATCTGTAATGTTTTAAAATTCTTTACCGAGGAATTAAAAAATAATTGATTTAATTGAGAGCATTATTTAGCAATCCATTACTTTCCTTTTTAATCTTCGTTCCTTCTTCTTTAACTTGTTTTTGATACCAGTATTTAAATATAGGATAAATTTAAATACTTCGGTTAACATGGCATGTTTACTAAAACTGTGTTAATAAAATTTAAATTACATTCATTATTCTCTATAATTTAATTTTAGTTATTTGTCATATTTTTTAATATAACTATTTCTTAATATACAGAGTGTTTCTTGAAGTTCTGTTAAAGGATTTAACTACGTATATGTACATTTTAAGCGAGATTTTAAATACAAGTATGCAATAATTATGATGTTACATTATAAAAAATTACATTATACAGAATTAGTCAAAAATGTGGAAGTAAGTAGTAATAAGTAGATAATTTCATTGTCAATGTCAGGTCACAAATTTTAATTACAGTAAAAATTAACAACAAAAAAATGGATATTTTCATAGTACTTAGAACAACAACAAAGTCCTAAAATCACTTTAAATATTTTATTATTAGCCTTAGGAAGTTTATATGTCATCCCAGAGACGGATTTTTAAACCTAACACTACGAGTATATTCCGAAAAATGCGTGATATATTAGTAATAAATTAAATTACAATTTTTGACAGCGTACCTACACATTAATTAATTAACTTTTGCATCTAAAACCGGTATCGATGAGCGCTCCTCATCTGATGAGAATTATATCGGCGCCAATGAACGGCCGAGAATTATATTGTATAAGTAGTAGAAGAGCGAATATCGTCTGCGTCCCTAGACGACTACTATTTGACAAATGTATCCTGGTAGTGGAATAAAGACGCCCAAAGGGCCAAGGTTTTTTGGAATGGGGACCGTCATTCGCATAACGTTTGTATTAATGTACATCGGTACTTTCTTGCAAAAAGTAACTTTCAAAAAAATTGTTGTATTCTGTAGTTCAGTGTATTGTGAATTGTGGTGCAATAAATTATGTTACCACGCGCATGTCTGTGCCTTGTAATATTTGTCAAATAGTACCTGTTGATTGACTTTCTGTTTAGTTTACACCCTTATTCTATGCGGTTTGTAATTTGTTCAATTTGAAATAGATATTATTTATTTATTCAAATCGTATAGACATCTTTTATTAATTCGATATTTTCTATTTAGTGGAATGCTTCAGTGGACGAAAAAAATTGCGATTAAGCCCGGCTCTATAGAGAGAGTAAAGTTTTATGTGTTATTATGTATAGTGCGGGATGTTAGACTATCATACGTAAATCCAGTTCAGTTATTAGTAAATCCACGGTGACAAAACATGGGGCAAAAAACACCGCCAGACACACCAGGGGAAATAAATTAACTTTATATTTTGTTCTATTTTATTATTTTTCACAAAACTTCTCTGCATCATCAGTATCCTTCCATAACATAACGGAACAATTAACATAAGTAAAGTATCAACCTTACCATCTGCCTAACTGTTGTTCCTAACTTTGGCGGGCAATTCAAATTCTAATTATAAAACTAATACAACTCGGCCGCTCTGATAGATAACCGACCTTGGACATACAAACTAATTTAAATACATAATTTGCACATTTCATAAATACGTAATATACAAGTAACATAAGTATTCATAAGGACATGAGACATAAAGAAATGACATAAGATTAACAAATTTTCAAAAATGCGTAATTTTTAAATGCTTCAAATTTATAAAGTCGTTACAAATTACAAACAGATAATCCATACGATAATAAGTTATACATAGCATAAGTCATATCAATAAAACACAACATCATAAATACTACATAATCGATAAGTGGGTTTTCTTTTTAACAGGACTACCAGTGAGCTATATTCAAATTGGCTTTTTCTTATTCCATCGTCATGTAATAATGGATCTATTATAGACTTGACAGATTATTTTTTAAAAAACGGTAAATGACGTGGCTTGAAATGGGACTGCTGTCGATTTAATAAAATTTTCATTTCGCACTTCATCCTTGGTTCTACCGGCCTAACCGGGTCAACATGGTATTTTTTAAATATCGCTTTATACTTTTGAACATCGGAATATTTTATTTCAGGATTTATTTTAATGTTAGGGCACTCATTTGGTTCAATATATTATATGTTCCTAATATCACCATCTAAAAAGTTAGAATAAGTACTCAGATAAATAGCACTATCAGAAGTGTGGACCTTAACTCTACCACCGATGAACGATACCTAACAGACCATCATACGGAAGTTCATTATTAGGTACTATAGAAAATATTAAATAATAATTTTAGGGTCAGTAGGAGTAAATATAAGACAATTTTAAAACTTTTGTTATAACTTTTTACTTAAATTTTTTATTCGAGAAAATATTTAAACCTTTGTGATCATCACTGAATGACCGTCTAGAATTTGTTTTGATTTTACATACAATTTATGCTAAATGTACATAATCATTATCAATCATATATTTACCCAAGCTTTAGGGAAATTATAAGACAGAAGTTGGAAAATTATAACACACAATGTCTGACATACGTGGTTATTGGAGTTGATAGATTTTTAGTTAAGTGGGTTGTGGGGTTATGGGGTTCAAGAGCTTGGGTTTTCAGATTAAAACTTCATTGTTAGGGTTATATGCGTTTAATAGCTGAAATTATGTATTTCTTGAGGTTATGGCAAAATCCTGATGTGATGGGGTTAAATAGACCTCAGATTCAGATTCGGCGACTCCAAAAACATGTAGTAAACATGGTCAGACCTCCAGATTAAAAAATTTTTTTTTGTGTGGCTGTGTAATTTTTATGACATAATTTTCAATAAGGGCGAGTATTCATGTACGTTTGAGGCTCTCGATCAGCCTATGATATCCAATGATATCCTCTCTGTATTTTATGGACCTTGGATTGAAGAACTGAAAGCCTTAGTTATTCATTTATCAGATATGGGAGATTCCAGCTCAATTCAGGTTTTGATTGGCGCTGACGTCGCGGGTAAAATTTATACCGGAGAACGCCGTGTACTGCATTGTGGTTTAGTGGCTATAGAGACTCTTTTGGGGTGGACGATTATGGGGAAAGTGCCATCATGCGGACCAAACACCACTACTACATCGTCAATTTTATCACTTTTGGTAAATGATTCCTCTATAATAAATTTATGGGAACTGGATGTATTGGGAATTGCTGAACCGTCAGAAAAGAAATCTCGTGAAGAGATGGCTTTAGCAGCAAAAGAATTTTTTTCTGCAGACAGTCAATATGAACGGAAAGGGGTGTTATGAAGTTAGATTGTCTTGGCTCGATGGGCACCCCCCACTACCTAATAATTATAACATTTCCAAGAAAAGGTTAAGCACGACTGTGCAGAAATTGAAAAGGGGTCAGCTGTTTGAATCATATGACCCCATTTTTAAAAACTGGTAGTGGTTGAGCAAAATCAAGTAACCAAGGTCATTATTTGCCTCATAGACCAGTTATAAATAGAGGTAGCTCCATCAAGAAAATTCGGCCAGTATTCGATGCGTCGGAGCGAGAAAGCGATAAACCCTCGCTAAACTGCTACTTGGAGAAAGGTCTGAACCTTATAGAGTTGACACTTTCAATTTTATTTAGATTTAGAGAGCATAAATTTGGAGTATATATTTCCGATATTCGGAAGGCTTTCTTACAAATTAGCATACATGAAGCAGACTGAGACTTTGTTCGATTTTTGTGGACTGATTCAAATGACAATATGAAGATATACCGCCATAGGAGATATGTTTGGTGTAAGCAGCAGTCCATTTCTTCTGAAGGCAACAATCGAGCATCACTTGTCAGAGAGTCTAAAGAAATGTGATACACCGAGCACAGCATATTCTCGTGAGACAATTGTGAAGTTGGTCAAAAGCTTTAACGTGGACAACTGCGTCACCAGTATTCCAGACAAGAAGAGCTTAAAGCGTTTAATTCAAGACTCAAGCATGGTTATGGCAGAGGCTAAATTCGACTTAAGAGGGTAGGAGCTCACTCAAGTCTTAGGAGATGACTCACAGTTGTATCTATTCTAGGCTTAATCTGGCACCCAAAGAAAGATATATTGACCATTAAGGTACGTTATTTAAAAGATGTTTCCGATGATACAGTTGTAACAAAAAGGCTGATTCTCTCGATGGCATATCGTGTATTCGATCCCATAGGATTTTCTTGCCCCGCTACACTGATACCAAAATTGTTAATGACAGCAGGTGTGGAAAGAACGTTTAACATAGGATACACTAGTAAATGACAATAATATAGCATGAGCTTTTTATAACTGGGTGGAAAAACTACCAGATTTGGATGCTGTTGAAATTCCCCGCTGTGTGTGTACTAGTCCTGGAGAAGACCATAAGAGTCTATATACTTTCGTTGATGTCAGTAAAAATTCTTTTTTATGCTATAATTTTTTTAAGAGTTGAACAAAATGATAGTCTTTATTCATCTGTTGGCAGCAAATGCTAGAGTAGCTCCAATGACCATCCCGAGACTGGAAATATTAGCAGCAACCATTGGAGCCAGATTATATGGGATTATAGAAGAAAATTTTGTACATACATTTGACTGCTATTTTTGGAGTGATTCCTCAACTGTTTTATCTTGGATTAAAAGAAATGAGGAATGGGCTACATTTGTACACAACAGAGTAGCAGAAATTCGTAAGTTGACACCAGTTAAGGCTTGGAGACACGTGCATGATACTCTCAGTCCAGCAGATTGTCCCTCACGTGATTGGCACAAACGCTTACTTGAATCAAAATGGTGGGAGACGCCAAAGTGGTTTTATGAAGAACCGGGGACGTGGCTTCATGAATACCTATAATACGACGTGGAAGAAATCGGAAACGAGAGGAAGAAAGGGATGGTTAAAACTTTGTTCGTTAATTGCAGCTCGGATGACTGGCATTTCACTTATTTTTCTAAATATTCGAAAATTGTAGAAATGATGGCTTGGATTTTTCGGTTTACGCACAATACTAAGTATGGGGTTGGAAAACGCACAGGCGAATTAACTACTGAAGAGACCGACATGGCCAAAAAGTTCTTGTGCAGTGTGATTCAACAAGAGAAATTACCGGAAGATGAAGATAAACGCTTACGTCGGTTAGTTCATTTGGCGATGAGTTCGGTATAATCTGTTTAAAATCACGGGTATCCAGAAGAAAGGACAATGATAATTTCCTTTTCCCAGTAGTGTTGCCTGCAAAACATTCGGTAGTTGACCACGTAATTTTTAAATTTCATGCAAAATCGTGTCATGTAGGAACTCAAGGACTACTGTGCATTCTCAGAGAGAAATATTGGGTGTAAGCTGGACGGCCGCGGCGTGCTGTTAGATCTGTGATATCCAAATGTGTAATCTGCAAGAGAGATAATGTAAAACAATTTGTGGTGGAGTCTCCTCCTTTACCGTTAGAAAGAGTGTGTGATGCCGTTGTCTTTGAAGTTACTGGCATTGAATTTGCAGTCCGTCCTACCTCAAAAATGGTTAGAAAGCATGGGTATGCTTGTTTACCTGCGTTGTTTATCGTGCCGAGCATCTGGAACTAACTTCTTCATTATCAAGTTCCAATTTCGTACAAGTGATGCGTCGATTTGTGACGAGACGTGGTCGTCTAAGAACAGAGTACAGCGATAACTATACAAATTTTGTCGGAACCGAAAACGCGTTTGATCGACTAGATGGCAAGGAATTAGCCGATATGCTTCCATGGAACGCATTATTTGGCCGTCCGCCCCCCAACCGCTGCTTGGTGGGGCGGGTTTTGGGAACGTCTCATTGGTGTGATAAAACGATTACTACGAAAAGTGTTGAGTTATGCTTCCTTAAACTATGAAGATCTATTGACTTTAATCTGTGACTGTGAAGTTATAATCAATGCGCGGCCTCTTATTTACATGTCTGACGACTCCAATCACTTAGTCGCATTGACTTCGGCTGTTTTTACGTGACCAAGCGGAAAGTGGTATGCCCGATTGTGATGCGGTAGACAAAAAAATCCCTTTGTCGAAAAATGCAGTATAAACAAAAACTTAGGGAAGACTTATGTCGCCGTTTCCGTAGTGAATACCTAGTAGGGCAGTTGAAATTGACCTTCAATAAAAAATCGCATGGACAAATTTTGGTAGGAGAAATTGTCCTTATCGGCAACGACAATAAGAAGTGTATGGATTGGCCACTTAGTCGTGTTGTCGAAGTCCTGCCAGGCAAGGACAATGAGGTATGTTTGGTGAGAGTAGATACGGCCAGAGGATAGTTTTTAAGACATGTTCAAAGAATTTACCCTTTAGAATGTACCGACTTACCTGGGGCTATCAAGGTTTCAGGAAATGGCAGGCTGCCCCGAGAAGACATGCCGCAGCATATGCACTGATTTCGATGATGCAACTTGTGAAAGTAGTGACAGTGTAAGTACGAAAGTGTCTAATGTTGAATCCGACATACAAAGTGGAGTAGCCGAGTACCGTAAAGTGAATGTTACGCGGAGTGGTCGGGAATCTAGATTACCAAAGAAATTTTTTGGCTGTAAACCCATATTTGTCAATTTTGTAGTGTTTACCTCCTTATTCATGTTATTGTTATATATCAAATAGCTCAGTTTGTTGAATGCCGTTTTGCTTTAACAAAATAGTACTCAGGTGGGAAAATGTAGACACCTGCCTGGATATGATTGTTTGTTCCATTGTTTGACAATTCTGTTAATTGTCGTTTACGTCAGTTGATACGATTTTTCAGTTTTGACAGTAAGTTTTTTGACATTTACGTAAATAAGAGTTTCGTAGAAATGTTTTTTACAAATAAAATAAAACCTAGTTTGTTGTAAAGTTTGTGCTTTACTGTTAATGAAACAAGGAATCATTGATCTACTTATACAATTGTCCGAACCTCGTTGTTGGGAATCAGCGGGTAACTGGTTTGTGACACGACACTAAGTCATATTACCAAAACAATTAAACTTTATTCAAGATCTCTTCCTTAAAAAAGGTAATAAACCACCAAATGGATATTGTGGCATTTAGTCAAAAGGTGACGCTACAATACTGAAGTTACCTTCTTGACCAAATGACAATTTCGTGTCATTTTTATAGCGATGAAGTCATAAGCCACACATTATTCGAGATGGCAGCAAACAACCAGATGCGTCTGAAGAGAAAAAGATTAAATTTCTATGAAAACACCTGTGAAAGTGATGTGGATATCGACTCGGATTATTGAGGGAGTCCATTGCGATGTGTTCATGGCTCTAAAGAGGCGAGTGTGGTGCTCATGAACAGGACGGTGCGAACTCATCGACTATGTGTAAAGGATCGTTAAAGAATGCATTACTCAGCAACCAAATAGTACGATTTTAAAATATGAAAGGCCGCTGGAATCAGAAGATTTCGTCATTTCAGACTGTTTTCGATAAACTGACCGTAAATTGCAGTAGGTATCTGGTAAAAACCTCCATATACTTACGTGCATATTTCAAATTTCAGAAATTATTTAAGAATACTTCTATTTATTTGTTTATTCTTAAATGCAGGCAACATAATATAGTTTGTAAAAATTGCAGTGAAATTTAGGGTACACAACCCCTGTTCCCCATGATTTTATGACATCATAATTATCTTTGGAACATATCGGCCCAAAGGTAATTGTGACATTTTCAGCTCTGCTTTTGAAAATTAAAGTGTAAACAGACTAAACGATAGGATATTCAAGCACTCCACTATAGGAATTACTGAAAATGGAATATGGTCAAACAATTATTTAACAATGAAAATTTTCCAGTATGACGTCACGGTCAGCAGCACCACGAGATTGCAAACTTAGTATATTGTTAATCGTATCAAAAGATATTAAACTGTACTTTCATAAGTCTCTGATCTTTTGCAAAGTCCATCCCCATTTTTTGGATTATTTGTTTAAAGAAAAAAATCAGTAAGTTTAATTTTTTATGGATACTTTACCATGTATCGTAAACATCAACAATATTTTATACTATTATTAACTGATTAATTCTAAAATACTTATTATACCTTCATTATTTATTATATACAATAAAGCCAAGTAAAGAGTGCAAAATAACTTATATTATCTAGAAATGTCACTCTATGTCACAACTAGCAGATTTATATTCACGGACCACCATTTTTAACTATCATTACTAATTAGTGGTTGCGACTTTGTATTTCCGCATGTGATTTCATCTATATTTTATCTTTAATTATAGAATAATTATTGCATAAACTATAGCGAAAATCACAAAAAACGTGAATGTAAGTAAGCAATATATAACAATTTATTAATAACTTATAATGCCTATGTTAAATATGCGTTCAGTATATTTTATGGATATAAATTATATTTGCTCGGGTAAGGCGTTACATAAACGAACAAATTAGTAAAATAAAGCTGTAAACATTTTCTGTTAAAGTGGAGCAAAATCCGTTCAAGAAGCAGCTTATTTCTAGCAGTTCGTGATACTGATACATGATAATCAGATAAATCTTATACATGGAATTTGACAGTAATTGGGCATATGAAATGGGCAGTGCACAGTGGTTCCGATCTGGTTTAAAAGCAGAAAAACCCATTTTCTCAAGGTTGTTGTACCTCAATAAAATTTTAGGGGCGCATGCAGAAATACCCAGACTATCCCTTCCTAGAATTTCAGGTCATTACGGCGATCTGCCTGCTTTGTACGCCTGGGTAAACCCAAGCATTTATGTAGTGCGCTTTAACGTATTAAAAGTTTGTTTAGTAGCCCGAGTTTGTTCAGAGGTGGTAGTTAATATTTTGTGTGCTATTTTGGTGAAATATATATTGGACAGTTTAGTCAGTTAAGCAATTTATTTATTTCACAAGCATTAACTTCTGCATTGTTTCTCACTCAAATCAGTGTAAATATTAAACTTCACGTAGACCTACAGAAAAATCCCCGCGAGTCCCCGCTCTAGAAAAATATTTAAAAAATAGCTTGAAGTGTCAGTAAAAACATATCAAATATTTGAGGACCACCACTGCCCCAGTTTAAAAATATTTAATTTATTTTGAGTCTCTGTGAGAATGTATTATTTTTCTATACATACAATTAACGTGATATGGCATAAAATAATTAATAATTATTTAATAATAATGCTACGAATAATGTTAATACTAATATTTTAATTTATAGGAAATTTCGTCCTTTATTGAAAATGTTAACGAGAAGGCAACTTTTCGATATTTTACGACAGAAATCCAGAGAAAACCGCAATATTCAAACAAAACATCTACTCAATTATTTAGTCCAATACTTTGAAATAGAGGGTAATATTGACGAACAACGACGTCTTCAGAAGGAGTGTAGTCGTTTTTGCAGTAAAGTTTTTGAAAAATTTGAAAATTGCGAGAATACTGTGGACCGATTTTTAAAAAGGAATGACAGTTGGTTAAATGGAGCATTTGTTTTTGAAAAATCGGATTTGGTTCAGAAAAAGGAGCCCTCTGCAGAGCCACAACCAAGTACATCAACTGGTCGTCCAAAGAAATCATTTTTAGAAATAGGAGAAAGAGCGAAAAGAAAGAGAGTGGAAAATATAGCAGCAGTATATGAAGCTGAGGAACTTACATTTGCTGCCAAAAAAATTCTTAAAGAAAAGGGTCAACAGGCAGCTTCTAAACTGATTTCAGAAGCTGTGTTCACAACTCCTACTCGTGCTGGAAAGATAAGATCTTCATGGTTCAAGACTAGAGAACGGAAAAATGTTATACCATACAATGAAGATGAAGCAGTTTCACTTATTGTCGAAGGAAAATTGTCAAAGCACCAGTATTTACTATTAAGAAAAGAGGGGAAAAAACATAACGCTAATATTTATCCCGCCTACCATAGAGTTCTGGAAGCTAAGAGAAGATGCTACCCCCAAAAGAAGCGTTCACTATTACGGAAACCTTGGCAGAAGTTCGACTTCAAGATCTTTTAGATCACACTGCAAATCGTATACTTCAATTACAGGGACCAGTTATTTTAAGTTTGACTGAAGAACAATAGAAGGATTTGGTATTATTAGTTAAATAGGGTTGCGATGGTAGTACTGGACATTCACGGTATAAACAACGATATGAGATGGGATTAAGTGATGGTGATTTATTTTTATCATCTTTGGTACCACTTCAACTTTATTCTCAGCAACCAGATCAAGAAAAACGAATTGTATGGCAAAATCCTAGGCCATCCTCTACAAGGTATTGTCGACCGATTCGCTTCCAGTTTCAAAAGGAAACTACACAACTTTCTTTGGCAGAAATGCAACATATTGAATCTCAAATAGCAGAACTTCAGCCAACTAATTGTACACTTCAGAACCGAGACATCAGAATTAGATATATTTGCATATGTCAATGATAAACGGAAAGGTTTGTAACGCCCTTACTGACACATCTTCTGCTCAGATCTGCTATTTATGTAAAGCAAAACCTGTTGAAATGAATAACATTGATGCAGTTTTACAAAAGCAGGCAGACGAACAATCTTTTCAATTTGGTTTATCAACTTTACATGCATGGATTCGATGTTTTGAATGTCTTTTACATGTATTATACAGATTGGAGATAAAAAAGTGGCAGATACGAGGAGAAAATAAATCCATTGTTGAAGTGCGAAAAAAAAAATTACAAGAAGATTTCAGGAAAAAAATGGGGTTATCAGTAGACATTCCGAAACCTGGTGGAAGTGGAAGTACAAATGACGGAAATACAGCTAGACGTTCTTTTAAAGATTCAGCTCAATCGGCTTCCATAACTGGTATTCATGAAGAGATAATTAGAAGGGTCGGCGTTATACTATCTGCATTATCTTGTGGATACGAGATTAACTGTGAGGTTTTCGACAAATATGCAGTGCAAACGGCCAGACTGTTCGTGGAAAAGTATCCATGGTATTACATGCCTGCGTCAGTTCATAAAATTCTCCTTCACGGATCTGCAATAATAAGAACTGCACTATTACCCATTGGGCAACTGTCTGAGGAAGCTCAGGAATCTCGGAATAAAGATTTAAAAAAAGTTTAGAGAGTTTCATTCCAGAAAGTTTTTGAGGGTGACTACAAATGATTTATTGAATAGGTTACTCCTTTCGTCGGATCCATTAATATTATCTTCAAGAAAATTGCCGAACAAGAAACTCTCATCTTTTAGTTCAGAGGTTATAAGCCTGTTAAAGGAACCAGATCTTAAGCCGGAAACTGAACCGCTTTGTGCAGCGGTTATGGAAGAAGGTTCGGCAGATGAAAGCGATACAACCACAAATGTATCATCAACAGATGACGACAGTGAAAGTGACTGAAATTACTTAACTGACCTATTTTTGTTATTCTACGTTTGAATTGAGTGATAAGTTGACCTGTTTGTAAAAGAGTGTAGTGTTTCCTTCAAAACTACCCCTAAGCTCCTAAATATTATCAATTCATTTTCGTTATTGTTATTTCATAATCATTCCGTTTAATATACAGAATGATTATAATAATTTTAAATGGTTAAAACAAGGTCGTAGTCAAAAAACCCTACAGACATACGGAACCTAGTGCTCCCGACATGCCACCCCTTTTAAAAACCATATCTGTAAGCCAAGATTTTTTTTCATATTTTTCCCATGATACCTTAGTGCTTTTAAGACATTTCAAAGAAAAAAAATTAGTTCCGTTCTCAACTAAATTTGGACCACTGTGCAGCGGTATGATAGAAGCTAGGGTAACTCAGTGAAAAAGCGGAATGCCAGGTCATCTGTTTGTGTGGTTGTCGTTTGCATAGCAATGGACAACTTCATCTTACCTGCCGAAAATGATTCTCGGTGTTCAAATATACCTTTGCCTTTAAATTAAAGTCAGAATGCACACGGTACTTATTATATTTATTCGTGATTGAATTCATAAAAGGAAAAAACCCAATACACAGAAAAATATACATATGTATATATATGTATATATATATATATATATATATATATATATATATATATATATATATATATATATATATATATACAATTTTATTAAAGGAGAACAAAATAAAAACAATGTAAATACTAGTTTTTATCTACAAGCGATACAGTCTAGGAACCAAGCAAGAGGTTTATGATACGGCGAGGTTTCGGAGACTACGTTTACGGTATTTACTTATAAGCAGGCAATATCAAAATAATTACAACAAGCAGTTATGAAAGCAATCTACGGTTACTGGGGTCTATGGCAAGCGGTTAGTGACTCTATGATCGCTGGTGCTTAAGGCGGAATTACAACAAACGCGGGCGGTGCAGAAATATCCAGGTGCTAGTGGTTACGGAGTGCAGGCGTGCCACAACGGGAGGATGTTAATCCAGGGACAGACGGAATATTTGAATGGCTACTCGCAGATGTGCTATATCTGTAGATCAGCGACTTAAGTCTCCAGTGAATTCAAACATCAAACGATGTGGTTATGATATTACGCTACGCGGCACGGTGGGGTTCCTTTCACAGTTCTAGAGAAAAATCTTACTCGTGCTGAATCTACTAATAAAATCCCGGTATGCTTGATGCTGACCTCGTGATATAGCACTAGGCTCCAATTTACTAATTCACGTTTTTAAAGCACACTGTCCCTTGAGCTGACTAGACTAGAGATATGCGGGCGGAGTTAAAGCGTATTTTCGCACTAGGTATCGATAAAACGACGGGTTATCACACTTAACTGCAAGCCATCTTGTTTCACCACTCAGATATTATGGCTACGGATTGACAATTACGCCGCGGGGCATGATCAGGTTCCTTTCACAGTTCTATAGAAAAACCTTACACGCGCTGAACAGAACGGTTCATGTATTACTTCCCAGGGTACGATGAAATTCCTTTCACAGTTCAAGAGAAAAACCTCACTCGTGCGGTATCTACTAATGAAATCCCGATATGTTCGTAATTAAAATAGATAACCCGGACGTACTTGATGAACCACGATATTTTCCGGTTATTTCGGGTCGTACGATATTTGTAGACAATTAACAGACAATACAAAGGGTAAATGACGGAAATGTAGGAAAATCAAAAATAAAACAATAAAATTATGAAAAAGAATTCTTACCACTGGAGGATTCGTCGGAGCACACTGGAGTTCGGGAGCTGCTTATTCGGTACGATTGGAGTGTCTGACCAGTTGTCAGAAGACGCTATTCTTGGCTCGTGCGTGCAGTTTTATTCACAGATCCTCCAACACAAAAGTCACGTGCCTACGTGTTTCAATGGATTTTGAACAAATTGCGCGCATCGTAAATGTATTCCAAGCAAGCTTGGTGTTCTGTGCATTAACAAATTCCCTGCGTTATTTAACATAAACAAACGTTTATAAAATATTCCGATGCCGGGAATCGCTTTCTCATAATTTTAAAACTGTATTTATAAAAGTAAATGTTTAAAAACAGTCATGAATTAATATTTTACTATCAATCCAACAATAATTTATTCTATAAATTATTCAAACAAAAATAGAAGCGTACTCTTGTACCATTAACAACAACGCTCAACTTGGTTCTGAATTAAACTAAATTAAATTCAATTTTCAACGTCTTACTTTGCGGCTGTTTTAATAGAAACACAAGTGGTTTATCATTGAGATAATAAAACAACTTAAGATTACCCTGAAAATAAACAGGTTTCAAACAATTATGTTTAGTAAATAATTGCTATTCCACATACTGGACTTCTAAAAGAACCTGAACTCTGGTTCAACACGGTTTTAACGGAAACATTCATACGAGTTATGGTATACAGGGTGTACCAAAGTGAGAGATGAACCCAAATAAGACTTATTATATCCAAAAATGGTTACCGGAAAAAGCACTCCCTTACAACCTGTAGTAAAGAACTAATAAATGATAATATTTAAGCGGATAGGGTCCTGAGTTGAGGAGTTTTCCATTTGCCAGATATAATTTAGTGGTTATTCGCATAAATATCAGATGGGTTAGCACTAGATTTGCTTGAGTTGTTTTTGATTTCGTATAAACATTTCAAAAATCAATCATAATAAGCAGACGGGGAATTTGGATGCCATGACCAAAATAACAGAGTCAAACTGCAAAACAGAAACAGGCAATATAATAAACGGTATTTTACATTTCCATAATAGCTCCTCCTTGTTTCATCGCCTTTGACTTACATTTCACTGTGGTTCTCTCGTTTGTGTTATTATTGTTCACTCTTGTTTTCTAAGTGAGTGCCTTAATGCTCTTACTAATTTTCAGGTGAACTTAGACCCATTTGTAATAAATGATATTCCTTCCATTTTCACGACGTTCCCATCAGCCAACCAAGCACCACATCATCACTGAATGCGTCAATATTATGGCAGTGCATAGCACAGAGTCAAATGAATGGCAATAAACACACTTTTTCCGCGACCGAAAGAAAGCTTGAAGCATAAGTTAAAAATGGGATCTCATTATTATCAAATATTCTTAAGAAAATGGAACACAGGGTCAATCATTTTATTATTATTATTAGTTCCTGCCAATGATCTGTCCGTTCTAAAGTATCTTGTGATATATAAACCACTCCAATGGAAATCATCTTGGACTTGCACGTTCTTCATGTTATATTTAAAAAGAGAGTCCAGGTCAGCAACGTATAAACTATAACAAGCAGCCATCAATGTGCCGCAGGATAGTATCATGAAGAGAAACAAGCTGCTGGATGACATAGAAAGTCACAGTATGCTAGGAATATCCTCGGATACTATGTCTACCATGATAACTACTAGCCAATCTTCAACATCCTTTTCCGGAAGGAGATAAGTACGATATGAGTAAAGCCGACCCACTAAAGGCATACAGTTGCTGGTTTACAGATGGCCTCAAAACTCCCGAGGGTACATAATAAATCGGCTGGTCTGGAAGATAACGGAGTAGCCGACTACTTGACCAGAGAAGCAGCGGGATCACGAACCATCGAAATCGAACCGTTATTTGGCATATCCTCAAGTACTGTCAAATTCTCCAATGTTGGCAAGAGCTACCAGGATTAGTTCATTCGAAGATCTTAATAAAATACCGTTTAAAATCAAGAACTATAAACCTAAGAACCCTAAAAGGCCTATATACTGGGCACTGCCGATTAAACTATTATCAACATAAACTTGGCTTGGCGGAACACGCCGTGCTGCTAATATCTAGATGACGATGAGCAGACAGACCATGTTTTGTGTATCTGTCCTCTTGTGGAGAGAATCCGATCCTTAATATTTGTCAAAGGCAACTACTGGGTCTAGACACACTTTCACCCAATAAAGTTATTAGTTTCATTAAGAGATCGAACTTATTGAATGAAATTTAACTAGAATTAACTCAGTAGGTCTGCTGATGGCCGCAGTGAAAAGCCTACATATACCGACTCATAAGAACTTAACCTAACCTATATTAACGAAGAAAGTTTTGGAGATCAGTCCTACAATTAATGTAGCTCTTATAATACAAGAAGACAGTTCCGGTTACAAATCATTGATATTCCTAATCCAGCATAATCTACCACTCTCTTCTTTTTATTATTTTGGAAATTTCTGACTGATATCTTAATATCAGTTTTTTAAGGAAAAGTTTTAACCAGGTTATTCACAAAGAATAACAATATAACGGGGTGAAAACAAAATAAAAGTTATATGCAGGGTATTACGTTTATAATAGTCAACGCCCTTGCCATCAACCAGTATATTATGGAATTGTGACTCCCACACCGTAGTTGGCAATTTTCTCCATGATCTAATTATTATTATAAATCATAGCCAGTTAGATTGTTCGCAAGTTGGTGTCAACGTAAAGAAAAATATTTTTAGTGTTTGAGTGAACACCCTGTACAACATCATTATTCTTTATAGACAAGTGAGGCCCGCTATACTTCCACTACTCAATATATTTCAATTCTGAATTTTGGCACTACATATACATTTAATGCATAACAAATTTGCAGTTATACAGTCTATAATATTTTACCTATATAGCAATTTGATTTATTTTTGTTGATATTAATCTACTTCAAGGTTTATGACGGAAGTTATGGTGTTAGGCGCATAAGAAGTTCACCTTATATTGTCTACCTTAATCTTATGCTATGTTAGTTATTATAATAAGAGCCAGATCAAAATATTATTTGCCAATAAAGCTAATAACATGCATAGATTATTACTTGCTTTTTTCTCTATTTACTTTATTATCGATAAATTGATGTTAAGTATTTCAAACGCAATCGACTCATACAATAAATATATGAAATGCAATTACTTATAACAATTGGAAAGATATATATTAGGTCTTGCCACACCTAGTTTAGTTTCTAAATGCACTACCGCCAAGTTTTTTACTGAAGCAAGGTTGTCAGGAGGGTGTTGTAACATTTAGTTTAAGAGTGGCCTTATCTGTCATAGCAGTGCATGCAAAATTCCATGGTATTCAGTCATGGCCCGCCTTCATTTTGTCTTATAAATAAATAAAAAATCGATTATGTATAATTATGCGGCACATATAAGTTTTAACGTGAAACACATTACACACATTTATATCATCACATTGTTCAACAGGTATTTTTAAGTGGGTAACTTTTCTAATGAGTAAATTACCTTATGGATGAATTAATTGTTTAATGATTGAAAATTGCGTGGTATTTATTGCTAAGTTGATTATTATGATCAACAGGTGAAGGACAATTAAAAATGATTTTTATTTGTTTTGACATTAATAAAATTAACATCTGTAAAATTATAGAACTTGCCAAAAACAGTTAAGGTCGTGTTGATCTAGTCTTTATGACACAATTTCCAATGAAAAAAATAATAAAAAATGAGTCTACTACCAACAGAATTTCAACATTTTGATAATTTTGATCTAACCGTTTTTGTATTATATAAACAGCTATTTAATTTAACTTTAATTGTTAATTCAATTTCATCTTGGGTTAATCTGGCAAAACAATAATTTGGTGTTTTTCAAAACTGGATTAAATATAAATAAAGGATATCTCGTTAAACAGACACTTGACACTCACCATTAATTCGTTTCTTTTTTTTGCTACACATAGTGTTGGTAGTTAATACACAAAATAATATTTAACAACAGAATTCTACACATATTAACAAATATATTTTATAAGAACTGCTCAAAATTGTTTACATTGATTTGAATGCATTCTTCTGAGCGTCGAACGATCGAATTGATACCGTTGTTTTTTTTTTGCAGATTTTGTCTTATATACTTACTGGCACAAAAAGTGGGGCAGCAAAATTGGTATATTTTTAATTAAAAATGTTCTCACTGTACAAAAATATATAGAATCATTTGTTTTGCGTTCTTGCAGCTTTTTGTTAATTTTTTTCTTCTCAAGTTTTTTATTTTCCTTATCATTTTAAAAACTAACGAATTTTAACATCACTATGAGAAATCATTCTTTCGTATCGCCTTCCATTTTGCCGATTTTTTTAAGTGTTGGTAATTTTCGAAAATGCCCTTATCTTCGGAGGAGTCCCTAGAGCAGTTGCTTTAATTGATGCTGGCTTTAGCATCTGCGAAGTTGCTGAAAGATTGAGTTTTCCCCGATCCAGTGTTCACAGGGCTTTTGTTCGCTTTCGAGAAACCGGCGGCGATTTGGAAGAAATCGAAGCGCAATCCTTCGCGATGATCGATTCATTGTGATTTCTAAAGAATTTCTAGAGATTCTGCAAGATCAATATATGATTGCCCTTCAAGTCACGAATGAACTACAAGAAGTGCACCAGGTCAACGTCCGCAACAGAACTATTAGGAGAAGTCTAGTTGAAGCAAATTTATCTGCTAGAAAACCAGTAACATATCCCGAGCTTCTCCGGACTCATCGTGTGACCAGACTCAATTTCGGACACGAACATCTCAATTGGAATATCGATCAGTGGAGCAATGTTCATTTCTTTGATGAGTGCCGCTTTGCCCTGGGATCTCCAGATAGACGAGAGAGAGTATATAGAAGGCGAGGAGAAATATATGAACAATGCAACTTTAGTGAGAGGGTGAGCTTCGGTGGCGCGTCTGTAATAGTGTGGGCTGGCATATCTTACGCGTCTCGCATAGAGCTTGTGTTCATAGATAGTGGTACTTTAACGGCTAGAAGATACATTAATGACATTTTTGGAAGAGCATGTGGTCGTTTTTGCGCGATTTATTGGTACGCAATTTCATTTATTGCACGATAATGATCCTCCGCACGTAGCTAGTTAGAAACTACCTCCATGACGTCGGTTTTGAAGCTATGGAAAAGGTTTAGAAAAGTCACAAAGAAACAATTTCACACGTTTTGTTTACACAGAACATTTTTAATCAAAACTATACCAATTTTTATTGTTGTGTCACTTTTTGTGCCGGTCAGTGTAGTAATTGCTGCTGTATTAATTCGTTGAATCAATTCATCCCCGTATTAATCTCATACCAGTTGCTTCATGTAGTGCCAGAGTTTAAAGTGAAAAATTCGGTGACATAAGAGGCCATACCACAAGACCGCATTGCCTAATCCATCTTCCTTGGTACTCGAGCAGTTACGAACGTTTCCTCCAAATTGAGCTAGTGCTCCGTCCATTTGAAATACCTATTTTATTTTGACTAAATTTTCATCCTCAAGTATATTGTTCAAAGATTCTGTAGAAAATCTAAATAGCTATTGTCATTTAGACGATCGGGTAACAATGGATTATTAATTATCGGCCCATAAATTTACACAGAACCTGTTTTGAAAATCATGTCCTCAAGTTCCGTTGAAATTTTCGTCACTCCACAGATGCATATTAAATAAGTTTTTATTCCCATTAGGATAGTGTCTATCGTCAGTCTGCGCATTATTTAATATGCCGCGATTTCTTTAAATCCAATTGTAAAATACAATATGTGGCGCAAAATTCCTCTCTTTTAAATTTTGCACTCATTGATAGTGATAAAAGTGGAGCCATTGTTGCTTTAATATCCGCCATACTCGATTTTTAAAAATTCTGATATGTCGCGAAATTTGACGCTACCAGAGGAATATTTTTGATTTCAACAATTACCTACTTCCTCTTCATATTCGATGTTTGCACTAGGTCTTCCAATTGTATTTATCTTGCTGTAATTTACATTTTTCAACAAATGTCAATATGGTCTTTCAAGAAAGTAACACGAGAGAACTTTCCTGTTGGTAGCATAATTCAAATAAGGTATGAGGATTTTCTTTGGATCACACATGGTTGTTGTGAAAAACTGACAAATCCATCTCGACTAAAGCTTGCTTCATCAGTAAATAGATTAGTAAATATTGGACTCATGTGGCATTTTTGCTCCAAGCGTCGATAAAAATCTAGCCTTGTCTGGTAAACTTGTACCTTCAAGGCTTGTATACCATGTAGAAGATGTGGATAAAAGCAGCTCCTCACGAAAAACTTTCCACACAATGCACCTTCCTCATCAGAAAATCTCCGAACATTGATTCTGGGATTATTGGCGACTCTGTAAGATTCTCTCTTCAACATTATGTGTCCGAGTCATCCTCTGTACTTCGGAGTCTTGTTTTCTTGGCTTTACACCGATTTCTCTCAATCTGCGATGCATTTTTGACAAGGTTTGGTGCAGGGTAGTTGCCGATTTGAGAAATTCTCAGCATATAATCTACTGGTTAACAGTGAGTTTCCGTTGGCTTTTCAATAATAGAAATGAGAAAAATCTTCATTTAAGTGTTCAACTATTGTTGATTCATTCTTAGGGAAATTCTAACGGAAAAATTGTAGTTA
Organism: Rhamnusium bicolor; assembly: GCA_029963845.1. Classification (NCBI taxonomy): domain Eukaryota; kingdom Metazoa; phylum Arthropoda; class Insecta; order Coleoptera; family Cerambycidae; genus Rhamnusium; species Rhamnusium bicolor. Next base: position 1,267,396 of record JANEYF010002325.1, read on the forward strand.
GAATGATAGACATAAAATTTTGTTTAATTTTTCATTGACAAACGCCATTGGATTATTTTTTTTAAAAATGGGAATTGGAACTTTTTTCTATGTAGTATTAATGCGGTTTTCTCATAAACGATACATTCTAAGACACCAATGTCAATGGCGAAAAGTACAAAAAATTTGAAACAAGAGAATATGACAAACTTTGACAAGACATCCCCCCAGTTTGCACGCACATGATCTTCTACGCCCTTTTTTTGATAAAACTATTAGATTCCTCATGAAAAGTGTACCCCTTGTACCAAATTTCATTGTTTTGCTTAAAAAGTTTTTGAAATAAAGAATGAAAATCAGATTTTGGTGCCATTTTCAAATTGTTGTATCTTCATAAGCATTTTCGGACACCTGTTGACTTGAACTTTTATTGTTATTTTTGAGAGAGAACTTCACTGATTAAACATTCTTGAGTTATTCTCGGACACTATGTATGCAATGCGTAATAAAATTAGTATTTTTCGCATACGACGCGATGTGTGTATCTAGTGCAAAAAGTACGATCATTTTGCAACTTATTACATAAATAGCTGTTATTTCAAGTAATTGGTAAGTATCCCTTATGGCAATGTCTATGAGGAAATAATGAAATCCTAATCAATTGCTTCATAAAAATAATAATCATTACTGTGTCAAAAGAACAAATCTTAATTTTACGAAAGAAAAAAATATGTATCTATTGCCTAATAGGACTGTTTTAGAAACTAATAAAAAACTCTTCTTCTATTAATTTAACAGAAAAAAAACATTATTGTAATTTACCGGAAATGGTACCATTATAATTAAGTTTGAATACGATTACGGATATTGGGATAATAAAGTTGATTACGAGCCTCATTAAAATATTAAAAAGTACAAGAAACTCCAATAAACAACATTTAATGCGAAATTTGAATGTGTAGTTAATTTTTGCGAATCATTAAAAAAAAGTTTTTTTTGTTGAAGTAAGAGCTCATTTCAATTAATGACTTGAAATACTATTTTTAACGCATAGGTAATTCAGATTTTAAGTATTCCGAAGCCCTACGATTGGCAACATGGGTGGTTCACTTAATAAATATCAAATAATAATAAAATCAGTGAACCGATATATTTGTAACACTAATATTTTACAAAGAATCCGTAGAAGTTTGGCTGATTTTGTGCAAGCAACGTCAAATAAATTTAACCTTGATTTTTTCAGATTATATTCTATTGTTTGGTTTTGAGATTAGGTTTTTAGTCGATTTTATTTACAATGAAGGACAACCAAAAAAGTGTTTCCAATTAATTTCTCATCTTTTTATTTATTTCGTAAACGGTCTAGGCAGTAAATAAAGACTACTTAAATATAATATTGGTTACCTGATTTATTGTAAAATGTAATTTATTTCTTTTTGTTACATTATATTAACTAAAAAAATTTCATTCAAAATTTCCCGCAAGAATTTTTTTGATTCAGTAGTTACCAAAGACTGAATGTATGTAAGTGTTGTATAGATACGTAAATATATCAACAAATAGACAAACAAGTCTCGCAAAACTACTCAAAGTTCTAATACTCATGTCAGAATACTTGTGCATCCTGCATCTTCACTAGTCATCTTTGAATACCCTAACAATATACAGAAAAGCAACAAACTAGTAAATAGGTAAAGTAAATTATTGACCACATTTACGTTTTCTAAATTTTACAAAATGATTAAGTTTTAAATATACAGTTAGATAATACAATACAGGGTGTCCTAACCAAAAGTAGGCACATTGATTAAATTTGGAGATTTTTAGAAAATTTGGTGAAACACGTCGACCTTGTTTCCAAGGGGAACATATTTTAATGCAATACTTGTATACCTATCATCATCCCTCTACCCTACACGGCCACCCCCTCAAAAAATTCAAATGGCAAAGGGGGTCGAGTGATACATCTTTTGAAAGGTTTTTCAATTCTCTACATAACTGTGTATTTTTTTAAACTTTTATCGATTCGTTCCTGAGAAATAATTGTTTCATTATTTTAGGTTCGGGAAATAAAATAAAAGAAGCAGTTTAAATTATCGTATGTATTATTCAAAATGACCCCCACCGACTTCCATACAATAGTATAATCTGTCTTGAAATTCTGTACGAACATTTCTGAACACATCTGGAGTGAATAAACGGCATTCTCGAACAATTCTTTCACGTAATTCTTCCAGAGATGCGGGTTTTGTTGCAAATACCTCCGATTTAAAATATCCCTACAGAAAAAATCCAAGGGTATTAAATCGGGTGACATAGCGGGCCACTCCATAGGACCTCTTCTTCCAATCCATCGCTCAGGAAACCGATTATCCAAAAAGTGACGGACTGCTATAGCAAAATGTGGGGGTGTCCCATCCTGTTGAAAAAAACAGTTCGTCTTCTAAAAGATTATTGTCTTCCTCGAGGATTTGGGTAATCATTGGGTTGATCTTATTTTCTAACAGATCGAGGTACCTTTTGCCATATAAATTGTCAAGAATAAAAAACGGCCCTACAATGTGATCCCCTAAGATACCAGCCCAAACATTTAATTTCTGAGGCTTTTGGGTATGAGTTTCCATGAACAAATGTGGATTGGTTTCACTCCAATACCTACAATTATGCCTGTTTACCTCCCCATTTAACTGAAATGTCGATTCATCAGAAAAACACGTATTATACAGTCGATTGGCATTACCGTTTAATTGTTCACTAAAAATCTCACAGAATTCAAGCCGACTATCGGGATCATTTTCGTTTAATTCGTGTACCAATTTAAATTTATATGGATGAAATTTGTGGGCCTTTACAATTCGATGAACACTGCCTCGTGATACACCGGAAGCCTCAGCTACTTTCCTGATCGATTGAGTATTATCCATCTGCAAATAACCTAGAACTGCCACTTCGACTGCTTCATTCCTGATCGGTCGCTGAGGTTCATGCTTTTTGTTTCCTACAGAACCTGTTTCCATAAATTTTGTCAATAATTACAAAACATACTGAGAACCAATCCTTCTATCTGGGTGATTTCTATTGAATATGCGCTCCGTAGCTCTAGCACAATTATCGTTTTTAAAATAAATGCTGACAATTTCTATTCTCTCCTGCAGGGTACAAACCATTTTGAGAACTCACTCTGGTAAAATGTATCTCGATTTAAAATTGGTCGTGAACAAATTAATGTTCAAGGACTATCAAATACTTATAAATCTTTTATTATTCTAAAACTTAACGGACAAGGAAAGTGTTTTTTTGTCGAAAATACTCGTGTTGATTTGAGAGCACTAAAAAATGTAGGTTTTTTTTATAAATTCCAATACCCAGTGTCGTGTATTTTAGATTTTTTAAACAATTTCGATTGTGTATAATCATCAAAAATAAAATTATTTTCCTTAAGAACGAATCGATAAAAGTTAAAAAAATACACAGTTATGTAGGGAATTGAAAGACCTTTCAAAAGATGGATCACTCGACCCCCCTTGCCATTTGAATTTTTTGAGGGGGTGGCCGTGTAGAGTAGAGGATTGTTGATAGGTATACAAGTAATACATTAAAATATGTCTCCATTGGAAACAGGGTCGACCTGTTTAACCAATTTTTCAAAAAATTATTATCTCCAAAGTTATTCAAGGTGCCTACTTTTAGTTGGGACACCCTGTATATCTGTGTGTATACAACAAATGTGGAGCTCGCGCGCAAATTCCGCTAAATCTCCAAAGTCAAACTGATGGCAAAGCACAAAAAACATATTGCAATAAATCAAATATGATTAGCGTTTTACTGCTTTTCCCTTGTATACTGCTGATCACCAAGGACTATTTGACAAATTTTGCTGATTTTTTTTAACACATATATTTTTAAAAATACTTTTTTCTGGATTTAGCGGGTTTTGGTTCAAATATAAAAATTATTAGTGCATTTTGTATAAAAGAAACTACTTCCTCAATCCTTTAATGTTCTTATAAAAGGGCATAGCAACAGAAATAAAAGATATTAATCGATATAAACGATATATCAACGTATACTAAAACAAACTAGATTTCTGAACTTTGAATCCAAAATAAAAATGGATTATTAAAAAAATCTTTTCACTAGATATGCACTGCATTCTCTTCTGTGTGGCAATCGCATGGTTCAGCTGTTTCATCTTCCATATTGTTGACGTAGTAAATCATTATACCAAACCAAGTCCTCATCATTCCTCCAATCTTCTCCAAATTGCTTAGTCAATAGACTTTCCAAAGATTTTTTCTTTTTCTATGGTTAGTAATGGAACTAGTACTTTAGACCTATGTTAACAAATATGATAGAAGCAAAGGTAAATGAATGTGATACGCCTATGGTAAAAATAGATAGCTATCATCCTTGTCTGGAAATTACTTTTAACCTAACTGCGGCAAATTCTAACAATCTTAAAGCTACCGGAGACACTGATTATTTTTTCAATTATTTTTTTCGACTTCAGGAGGGGTGACTTTGTCCTACTGTATCAAATGCTTTTTGAATGTACATGGGACTTATGTACTGAAGGGGCTGACAGGTGTGTAGATATTTTCTATAATATATTGAATGATGCTTTCTCACAATGTTTACCAAAAAACAAACGTTTGTTAAAAATAGATTTCCAGTCACTACATGAGAGAAGAAAAACTATTGAGGTCTTGTTTATATTTAATGTTTTTAGCAAACTGAATGTACCTGACATTTTAGCAGAAATTACTATCAATATATCTGATATTAGATTAAGAAGAAGGGATCATATCTTTAAAACAACAAATTTCACCCATTAACAAGTATCTCATTACAACTAATGAGTTTATAAAACAACACGATATAGATTTTTTCCATATCAACTTAAAAAAAATTATTAATTTATATACAGGGTGTCAGTTTTTTTGTAGACAAACTTTAACAGGAAATAGAACACATGTTTTTAAAAAAGAAAAGTTCCTATAAATATATGTCGTAGAACGCTTCGTTTCCGAGATACAGGGTGTTGAATATAATTTTTTTTTCTCGAATTTTCATTATAACTTATAAACGAATGCTTAGATTTTTTCCATGTTTGGGGGATAATGCCTATTAATTAAAGGGCATAAAACAGATAAGAATATTCAAAAACTTGCACAGTGGAAGAGTGGAGGGGTGCTCAACCACTTTCTTAAACAGAAGTTCTACACCAATGACTATTTTTTTAAAAAACTATTATTTTCGTTATCTACATACTGTTTAACAAAAATAATGTCCCTTCTTCTCTTTCGAAATTCCTGTGCGTTTCCGAGTTATTTTGATTTTTAGTGTTTGATGTGGTACTAAATTAAGTAATTTATTCAGGGCGAGTCAGTTTTTTGTAGACAAACTTTAACAGGAGATAGAACACATGTTTTTAAAAAGAAAAGTTCCTATAAACATATGTTGTAGAACGCTTCGTTTCCGAGATACAGGGTGTTGAATATAATTTTTTTTTCTCGAATTTTTTAAGTATGTATTTGTATGTATTGTATTTGAGTATGGCTTGATGTAACAAATATTTATTTTGACTACATTGGAAAGAGATAAAGAATAAGAGATTTCGGCTTTTTAGAATCCTTAACAAACCATATTTAGGTAGGTTTCGTTGAAAGAATTAAATATTTAGCCGATAATTGATAATAAATAAATTACTTAATTTAGTACCACGTCATACACTAAAAATCAAAATAACTCGGAAACGCACAGGAATTTCGAAACAGAAGAAGAGACATTATTTTTGTTAAACTGTATGTAGATAATGAAAATAACAGTTTTTTTTTAAAAATAGTCATTGGTGTAGAAGTTCTGTTTAAAAAAAGGGGTTGACACCCCCCTCCACTCCGCCACTGTGCTAGTTTTTGAACATTCTTATCGCTTGTTTTATGCCCCTTAATTAATAGGCATTATCCCCCAAACATGGAAAAAATCTAAGCATTCGTTTATAACTTATAATGAAAATTCGAGAAAAAAAAATTATATTCAACACCCTGTATCTCGGAAACGAAGCGTTCTACGACATATGTTTATAGGAACTTTTCTTTTTAAAAACACGTGTTCTATCTCCTGTTAAAGTTTGTCTACAAAAAACTGACTCACCCTGTATAATGCTATAGCTTCTAAGATGTATTTGTCAAAAATTATGTTTATCCTGTCTGTCTGTCTGTCTACTAATGTTTAAGTTAAAACTTGTAGTAACCAACACTGTACACCAAGTAAGTGGACATTTTCTGTATGATGTGGAGTATAAAGTTCTTCAAATAATAATAAAAATTTTTTGTCTCAACCGATTTCAGTGACGCAAATAAAAAAACGAACTTTCTTTAAAAATCGTGCAAATATAATATTCTTAAAGTTCTAAATCAAAATTTGTTTAAAACTCAATTTTGTACTTTTAAAAGTTTATATTACTTTCCTCAATAAAGTGCTGATAGTATTTTTAGACATATATTCTAAATTTAGATTTTTAGAATTAAATCAGGATCAATATAAATTTTTGCCGACTAATAAATAAAATGACTATACATTTACATAACGCTGTGACAAATTGTGTTTCACAATGATGCAATTTACATTAAAATGCGATAATTTTATATTAAAAAATATATCAAACGGTATAATAACGCGTCCAGTTAATATCATAAACGATTTATTAAATGTTAAGGCCATGCCCACCTTCCATCTGATAAAATGATCTAAAAAATATAACTGAAAAGTGAATCAAGCAAGAATCAAGATTCCAACAAGGAATATCACATCGAGAAAACTGTATCACCTTGATAACATGGGCGTAACCAGAACTCGTTTTCGTTGATTTTAGAATGCATTAACTGGGTATTAAATAACAATCTGCAGAGTCGATAAATTGACCTAGTAAATGGAACTTACAGAGGTGACTATTAAATAATGGACTGGTGAAAAAGTCATTAGATACTTTGACCATTTAATTTCAAAATATGCTTTATCTATTAAACAATAATTTTTTTGATCAACAATATAATTACCAGCAAGACCTCTTATGTCTTGCCAGCGTTTATGTAGATCATTGATTCCCATGCTCCAGAACTCTGACGACGGCGACTTGAGGTCATTGACTTCATTTTGAGATTATGCACTCTTCGAACTGTTTCTCCCGCAAATGCTGCTTGAGGCCCCGGATCAAATGTCGGTCAGAGGGTTCAAGATTGGGGGGGTACAGCTACGGTGGACGGAACAATGTCTCCCAGTCCAGATTATTTGTCGTTTGAGGATTGATTTCGTCGTCAGTAGATGCACTTTGACTGATTTTGGAGGTTTTTCATGGACTGTTTTGTCTAGTTACCCCAGCTGATTATTGTCTACAGTAACCGTAATGGTCTCCTAATCTACCAACTAACAGGTTGCTGAAGGACAGGCCCATGAATTCCCACCAATAGAAAAACATGACTCTCCATTGATGGTTGAGTTTTGACACTGCTGGTGGGAATTTCCTTCCTGTGAAGACAGGGGAGGAGAGATTGGCAGATGATGAGCTTAGCTTTCTTTTCAGCACCGGTCAGGTGGTGACGTTCATTGAGTGAGAATTTTTCAGTCGCCAAGATCATGGTTTACGATAGTTGTATGTTGAGACCCAATCATCGTCGGCAACTCGTGGATAGAACAGTCCAGTGTTTGCTCGAGATAACAAAGCTGACCTTTTTATGAGCAGCCGATGAACTTTCAGAATGAAGCTTGCCTTTAAGAGTTGCATCCCCAAGTACATAAGTAAATAACATCATACAATCGTTACCAAAATCACCTTTTACACAAAATTGTATCGATAAAACCGAGTTCTTCAATTACGAGTTCACTACTACTAAACTCAAAAACATAAACTCACTAAACTTTGCATGAAACGAATTGTTTTCGATTCAGCTATAATTTCTTTGAACAAGGAACAGCAATGAATAACTCTTTGTCACCAATCATTGTTAGTCTCTTCACGAACAGGAAGCAATAGAAGAATTCGATTACTTCCCCAGGATTTGGCTTAGGTATGTGGATGATATTTTTACAGTGTTCGATACAAAATTCGCTAATATTGAAAACTTTGTATCTAAATTAAACAGTCGTTTCGCGTCAGTTAAATTCACATATGAAATTGAAAACTCTGAACAACTACCATTTTTAGATATATTAATAATATTAGAAATAGTGAGAAAAGTTAGAATTTGACATATACAGAAAAGATACCAGTACTCTAAGATATATTCCTAAAGACTCTCACCATTGTGCTCAACACAAAATGGCGAGTTTTAGTTTTCTAGTCCATCATCTATTAAGCTTCCCCCTCAATAAGGAGAGGTTTGAAAAAGAAAAAGCATTGATTAAGGATATAGCTGCGAGTAATGGATATTCTGTAAGTATAATTGATAAAATAATTAGGAAACGGAAGTTTAACGAGTCGCTTCGAAATTCCTCGACCTTTCAAAATGAAAGAGAAAATCCGAAATTTCTATCGATTTCATTTGATCTTCGAGTCACCCGTGGTATTGGTAACATTTTAAAAGATGTAGGTATGACAGTTGTTCATTCATCGGGAAACAAAGTACAACTTTTAGGCTATTCAAAAGACAAAATTGAAACAAAGGAAAAGTCGGGGATTTACGAAATTAGCTGTAAGGACTGTAATCAAAAATATGTTGGACAGACTAGACGATCAATTCAAACTAGATTCAAAGAGCATATGGCCCATATCAAATATGGTAGAACAGATAAGTCTAGTGTTGCCCAACATGCGTTTGAGAACAACCATAAAATAGATATTAGCAATTTATTAGGAATATAACAAATTCTAGACTGCTCGATGCATTTGAAAGCTTGGAAATCATAAAGTGTAAAAATGGCACGAATAATGACAGAGGGCCTATCCCAAATAGCCCGCTTTAATGGTTTGTGGGTCACAGTTCACTAAACGGTCACGGTCACGGTTCGGTGAACCATGGCAATAGTTTAGGTAGAAATAGGGTAGATTGTTAGCATAAGTTTAGTTTTAATCATCTCCAGATGATGCCAACTTGGTTGGCGAAACGCGTGTCGAGTGTAGTATATAGGGTGAGCCACGGTGGGTGGAGTATTAGAAGTATATGGAGAATGGATCAACCGATTGCTTTGAAATTTTGGTTACCAAGATAATCGATTATGATCTCTCCAACTAAAATATTTTCGAAAGTGTGGTGTTGCCACTTATATGTAAAACTGGCAACATCTTCGTTATTTTAAATGGAATACCCTGTATATTTTTGCGTTTTTTGGATCGTCGTCTCTTTCTGAGTAACTTTTATTAGTATTTCCCTATACCCATCTCAAGCCGTTTTCGAGATAATAATTCTTTTCTGAATTTATTGCCAAAAATTTGACTTTCAGTAAATCGTGTTTTCTCCTACATACGCAGCAATTAAAAGATAATTTTTTTAGTTGCGGCTAGGTAAGGCCTGGGGGCATCTCCTCCATTAATCAAATGTTTCGAATATCATACAGGGTGAGTTAGAGAACGCTTTCTACAAGTGACTTAGAAAAATGCACGAAAGTAAATTTTTTTAAATGGAATGCCCTATATATTATTACTGATTCGGAAAGACGATACATTTACCTCTTTAAAAATGTAATATACTCTATACCTAATGCACACCGTTTTCGATTTATAGGCACTTTTCTGTAACCTTACCAAGAATATTAGTCTTCTGGTATATCATAACGGGTGGGCCATGAAATTTTTGTTTTGTCATTTTGTAATGACAACAGATGTTATTTTTCTAAATAAATTTGACGTTAGTGATATTTGCACCTAATTTGAATAGCACAAATATGGCAGAAAATAATTATACAAACACGGTTTTAATTGATTTGTTTATTATCCATGGAGAGTGCAATAAGATTATCAGCAGAACTTCAGCAGAAGATTTAATGAGAAATATCCGAATTTGCCGCAGGTGAACAACAGAAAGTTTTTACGAATTCAGAGGAATTTTATAAATTTTGGTTCGTCATTAAGAGAAGCAAGAAATTTACCTAAACCTGTGACATCTGACGAGGTAAATGAAATCAATGTGCTAGCATATTTTCATGCAAATCCCCAGTATTCCATACGTTGTGCTGAGTGGGATTTAGCAATGCCATATTCATCCATTCGAAGAATACTAGCAAACCATAAAATGCATAATTACAAATTTACAAGAGTCCAATTTCTCATGCCTCAGGATTATCTACAGAGAATAGAATTTTATGAAATGTTACTTGTACGTATGCAAGAGGACTCCAATTTTTTAAAGAAAATTATATGGACTGATGAATCAAAATTTTCTAGGGAAGGGATTTGTAACACACGAAATCGTCACCATTGGGCCACAGACAACCCCACGTTACTAGAGAGGCTGGCTTTCAAGTCAAATTTAGTTTCAATGTGTTTTTGTATGTTAATGGATGACAAAATAAAATATTACATATACGACGAAAAATTGAATTCCAGAAAATATTTAGATATAATTAGAACAATTGTGGAAGACTTCCTTGATATTATGTCAATTGAAAAATATATAACTTGTTGGTATCAACTCGACGGGGCTCCCATTGTACACACGAAATTAGTATGGAGTTGGACCGCTTTTTCGATGATCGTTGGATTAGACGTTTGGGACTGTGGAATTGGCCTCCGAGGTCCCCTGACCTTACCCCGTTAGAGTTTTATCTTTGGGGTACTCTTAAAGATAGAGTTTATAAAACTCCAGTCCACAACAGGGAAGAATGTAAATGTATCGCCTTTCCGAATCAGTAATAATATATAGGGCATTCCATTTAAAAAAATTTACTTTCGTGCATTTTTCTAAGTCACTTGTAGAAAGCATTCTCTAACCCACCCTGTATGATATTCGAAATATTTGATTAATGGAGGAGATGCTCCCAGGCCTTGCCTAACCGTAACTAAAAAATTATCTTTTAATTGCTGCGTAAGTAGGAGAAAACACGATTTACTGAAAGTCAAATTTTTGGCAATAAATTCAGAAAAGAATTATTATCTCGAAAACGGCTTGAGATAGGTATAGGGAAATACTAATAAAAGTTACTCAGAAAGAGACGACGATCCAAAAAACGCAAAAACATACAGGGTATTCCATTTAAAATAACGAAGATGTTGCCAGTTTTACGTATAAGTGGCAACACCGCACTTTCGAAAATATTTTAGTTGGAGAGACCATACTCGATTATCTTGGTAGCAAAAATTTCAAAGCAATCGGTTGATCCATTCTCCATATACTTCTAATACTCCACCCACCGTGGCTCACCCTGTATAGTGTTTTGGTGTTTCGTGGAAAACTACGTCAGTGTTATCTTCACATCAAAGGTTTCAACCCATTCCAGGACTACTATTTGGAGGTTAATTCGTACCCTATTTCTATAAGAATCTATGAGATGTAATATAAATTATTATAACTAAAAGTTAACACATATATAAATACTTCAAAAATAAATGAAAATTTATGAAAATTGAATTCTAAATGTGGTAAAAAGACCAGGGAAAGGTCTTCTGATATAAATATTATATTAATTACAAGGAGCTTTGGATCACAATTTACGGTATATGATTCTCAAAGGCCTGTTCAACTAGTTACAATCCTACTAACTGTCTAAATAGTTATTCTTCTGGATATCAAACTTTCTACCCAATCAGTCACATTACATTGTAGATGACAGAATCTCATCTCAATCAAGAAGGTTGTCTGCCAGTTCTAGCGTCAGTTTGAGCATAATTGAAATAGAAACTATTGTTTTGTTTATTACCTAAAATGTATTATTTACTATTGTTATTAGAGATATGAACATTGTAAAAAAAATAGAAATGCTAGTCCAAGAAAAAGGCACAAGAAGTATTTTTAGGATAAGGTTTTTTTTTTATAATACGTGTTACCACTTATTACACACCTTTGCATTGTTTTGCTACAGTGAGGATAAAAACATGGCGTTATTATGACTAGAACCAAAAAATTCGCATCCAAAGCACATTAATATATCTTTTTCTGTTACTCGACTTTCTTCTAACACCTAATATATAATACTTAAAATTAAAATGGCAGTTTTGCTATATATGTAAGTAAGACATTTAGGGTGAATTTTGGAGGTTTCCGCTACCCTCGACGCATGCCACTACCCTCGCTGCTCCATATATTTTTACCTTAAGGACAAAAATAAGGGGAATGTCATAGTCGACAATTGTCTAATTCTATGAATTTATTTTGAACCAATATAAATAATTAACACGAGAAAATATATCATCCATACAAATATAACACTAAAGTTCAACCTTGAGTCACGCTACTGCTTAATAGTATTCTACGTAACAATCAAAGACAACGACCACACCTAAGAAATCAATGGTGGCTTCGCATGGTGAACGTCGAAACCTAAACCGGTTGTCTTTGATTGCAAACAATGTATTAAGTGACAGAATCTTGCAAAATGATGTGGCGTCTCATGGCAATCTGTGATAGTCCGGTTAAGTTGTAGTAGTTACCTGACATATGATAAATATTGTTATATCACAAGAAAAATAGGTCATTATTAATTGTACAATATTTATGAATAATTGTTTCTATAATTTATAGAACTGAAATTGTAGTGTAATTACTAACTAATGTTAAACATAAGTTATGTAATTATGCTAATTTAAAAGGGAACATGCTATTCTAGTGAAGTGGATATATCTAGTCTCGCATATTTGTATTGATTGAATTGTAAAATTACATGCATATCTAACTATTGTTACTATTAGTCTAACAAATACCTTAAAAAAAGTTTTCTTAGCCACCTGCCTAGTCACTCACGAGAAAATCACAGGTTTTACGTTAGGTAAGAGAGATGGAGTCCCTCAGTTAATTGTGAAGTCCAAGCCACATTAAAACATGGATCATAATGCATGATAGCCGAGAGAATTGTCAAAGGAAACAATTTACTAATTAGTGTTAAAAATAAATTATGTAATTATGCTAATTTAAAAGGCGACATGCTATATTCTGGTGAAGTGGATATATCTAGTATGTAACAAAATTGCAAGCCATTTCATTCCAGTTTGTTGTTTTCCACGAAAAATTGTTTCTGGCCGTCTAGTCCAGATGGCGTGCCACTGATTTCTACTGGAATAATTGGTTTGGTGGATATTTGCACTTATAAAAAATGACTAAATATCCTTCTATCTTTATTGCTTATACTGTACTCTCAAATATTTGTCTCTTCCCAAACTATAATCGAGTTTAGGTAGCAGAACACTACGATGCTACATCCTTCTTACTAGTATATCGTTCTGAAGACAACACCTGCAGTTAAGCGGTCTGGTAAAATTTATATGTTATATGGTATTTTTATATGGTATTATCGTGGAATTTTATGATCATCATTATTTAAAAAGTTACTATATTGATTTAACGGAGCTTTGAGGTAATTTTCATAATAATATTGTACCGTATTTATTTTAATTTGCGCCTTAGGCGAATTTGCTTTTCGGTGATCAGTTCACCTTGGTTGTTCTTTGGAACAGCCATCATTAATATTGATTGATATCAATTAGTGAAACACCCCCGTCCAATTGCTATTGACCGGTAGCTCAGTTAGCAGGTCGTGAATAAGGGTTTAGATTGATTTGAGTTCACACCAAAATCTAGGCTGGGCGCCAGGACTTTTGCAAGTACCAAATAATGAAAAATTTACTTTAACAGGTAAAGATAACTTTAATACTTGAATTCTGTTGGGAAGGAAGTCGAATAAAAAGATATTATTTAATAAAAAGTAAAATCAACTTGTAAGAATATATACAAAATTTTACGTAGGCTAAGATGATCTGTTTTAGTTACAAAAACCTAGTTTTGGTTGAAGACCAAGAAATGAACAAAAAAAAGGTGACTGATCTCTTACAAAAATTCTTCTGACCAAATATAAACGTTTACTGGGGACGAAGATCTTACGTAATTTTAAATGGGTTAGTCCAGCGAAGAATCTACCAACAGCTAAGCTCTTAATGGGTTCGGTGTCAGTTTGAATCACCACTGTCAATTACCCTTGAAAAGTAATGCCAGTTGTATAAAATATCGTTTTCCTGCTCCACCCAGTATATAATGATCAGTTCGATCCACCAGTTATGCTCTTCTCTTGATCCAGGTATTTACATAAAAAGGGGAGAGTTTTAGGAGATCAGTATTATAGGCAAAACAAAGTAAAAATCTGAGACGTTTGGATTGTCAATCTACGTAGACAAAATATGAGAGTTAATATAAATTTATAGAGTAAATTGCAAACTAAATAAACTAGGATCGGTATCCCACCATATTTTAGAAAGTTGAAGACTTTTAAACTAACTTAAGTACCAATAAAAGTTACGTTAAATAGAAAAAATACTAGTCCAACAAATAAACTAGGTGTAGCTATGATAATAAACAGAGTGAAATAGGTATTCACTATATTTTAAGATATTTTTTACTAAAAGAAGGTAATCTTCAAGGAATAAGAATTTAGAATATCTGTATACAGACAGACAATTAGAAAGATAACGTAAAGAAATATTTGCTAAATATAAAACAATATGATAATTCTCAAATTAAAGGTAACGTTAAATTAAATTATTTATTAGTTCCTCGTAGAAAGGTAATAATGAATTCCAGATAAAGTTAAATAATATATGTTAACTACAAATAATCCAAAGTTAATCAATTGTCAGATAACGGGGCAGGTATCTTTGCCAGAGAACTTCGCAAGGCTCCATTAGAGCAGCGTTCCTGACTAAGTACTAAGTAAACATTCAAGTAAGCACTCGATATTTTAAATTTAGAAAAACCATACATTACTGAGGTCTGGGTGGTAAAAATATGCACTGATATAAAATGATCCACCACAAAACAAATGCACCACATTAGGTCATTCTCACAAAGGTTATAAACAAATAGGTTTAGTCCAAAAAAGGGGTACCAATCTCCAAATGTCACCAGTCAACACTTTTACAGAGCTACCAACGTAGCCAAATAATCTAAAACATCAACAGACAAAGACAGAAAATAACTAACTACGATACAAAATGGCGACATCCATTGCCGAGTAAATCTAAAATTTAGAATAACCGAAAGGTAGTTTACACATGAAATTATTACAATATCAGAGGGATATTAGATAAGTTGTCAACAAGGCACGATAAATCGATACTACTCAAAATTAATGATGGCTGTTCCAAAGAACAACCAAGGTAAACTGATCAATGAAAAGCAAATCGCCCAAGGCGTAAATTAAGATAAATACGATACAATATTATTATGAAAATTACCTCAAAGGTACGTTAAATCAATATAGCAACTTTGTAAATAATGATGATCATAAAATTACACGATAATACCAAAAAACATATAAATTCTACCAGACCGCTGAACTACAGGCGTAGTCTCCAGAACGATACACTAGTAAGAAGGAGGTAGCATCGTAGTGTTCTGCTAGGTAAACTCGATTATAGTTTGGAAAGGGACAAACATTTGAGAGTACAGTATGAGCAATAAAGATAGATAGCTATTTAGTCACTTTTTATAAGTGCAAGAACCTACCAAACCAATTGTTCCAGTAGAAATCAGTGGCGCCATCTGGACTAGAATGGTAGAAACAATTTTTCGCGGTAAACAACAAACTTGAATGAAATTGCTTGCAATTTCATTACAAGTCTCGCATATTTGTATTGATTGAATTGTAAAATTATATACATAGCTAACTATTGTTACTATTTGTCTAGTAAGTACTTTAAAAAAGTTTTCTTAACCACCTGCCTACTCACCGAAGTAGTCACGGGAAAATCACAGGTACTGTGTTAGGTAAGAGAGATGGAATCCTTCAGTTAATTGAGTTAATTGTGGAGTCCATCTAGAACATGGACCATAATTCATTAGAGCCGGAAGAAATTTCAAAAAAACTTCAGATATGTGAATTATAACGAATATGAATAAACGGATGAATGGATAACCAGATATTATTTGGGAAATAGTCAGGTAGATTCAGAAAAATGTGGATGTTGATTATAATGCTTCTTTTAATAGATCTCACTTTAAAGAACTGTTCTTAAGAAATATGTTATTTCCGTTTTAACTGGTCAACATAAAATAACCCTCTCAGTAAGTGTTCTTGAAAATAAATATGTGTTACTGGACTAAGATCTATCAAATTTCTTCTTAGTTCTTAACTTCGAATTGTGACATCCTTGAAAGTGGCGAATATTATTAAATTACAGAAATTTTTTTTTCAGCGGCATAGATAACAACCTTCATGGAGAATCATATTATAATTAGCTTTGAAATAAACACGTTTACATTTTCACGCTTGGGTTGGGAGCTTAGAAAACATGTAGTAATTACCAGTATTTCAATATTTCAACAAGTTTTTGCGGCTTTGTCGTTGAATTAACACAATTTTGAAATTATGTAGTTGCCAAAGAATACTGGTTGTTTAATGGAATACAATTTTTGCAACAATTTATGAACATGTTTCATTTTTCCATGTTTTTCACGTAATAACATACAACCATATATCAGTTTCAACAAATTTACTCCCAGTCACTAATATGCAAAGTTATTTAACTTTGCATAGGTCTGTGAGACCGAACGTTATTACTAGAGGTTTAAGTACTTGGAAAATATATTTTATTCGCTTGATATAGTAGACATAATTTATAGTTTTTCATCAAGAATATATTATTAAATTTTTTAAATGTTTTCCTCGAAATTGTACCTTTTCTTCTTTCATTCATTATGTCTCTTCTGGTGGTACCACATTCATCGAATTTAAAGTGTCACCTAAAATGTTGCTGACAATTATAACTGCCAAATTTGGGAGGTCTCCAATTAGTATTTTTTGAGTTATCGCGGATACACACATACGCACACACATCCACACAGACACACACTCACCGACAGACATCATTCGGAAAATGGAACAGAACAGAATGAATTCAGGGTGGTTCAAAACGTATAAATCAATCAAAATCTCGAGGTCGAAAAAAATCACGATTACTATACTTCCTTATATTAGGTATAAGAAAGTAAAACATATGTATATGACAATTATTATCATTGACAGTATCGAATGACGCTGATAATTAATTATTTAAAAATTTTAATGAAACAGTGAGTGCATGGATGTAAAGCGGTACCTAAATAAAAATAAGGATGTGGCACCTAAATAAGGAACTGACTGATGATTCACTGAACAGAAAAATAAAATTTAAGAAGATTGTAAAGTAATAGTATTTTATATAAGTGGCTAAAATGGTGTTTTTTTTACAAGTGGGGCGTTTATAGTACGAGCCGAAGGCGACTGCTATAAACCACACGAGTAAAAAAAGAAACTCATTTTAGATTCGAGTTATATACAAAATTACACTCTGGATAAATCACTTAATTGGAAATCCCATCTGGAAAAGGTAATCCACAAAGCAAAGCTGTCCCTATGGACATGGCGTCGTATTTGTGGCAAATCCTGGGGTATGGGTCCCCAACAAATTTACTGGATCTATGTCACGGTCATCAGACCAATGATAACATACGGATCCATTGTTTGGTGGCCGAAAGGATTATAACGGACGGCCAAATCCAAACTCTCTGGACTGCAGAGATTAGCATGCATGACCGTAACGGGAGCAATTAGCACCACACCGTCAGCTGCAATGGATATCCTCCTGGATTTACCCCCTCTTCATATATATCTGGAGAGAGAGGCCAGGTGGGCAACCTACAGATTGCAACAAGCGGCCATTAATATGCCGCGGACTAGTATCATGGAGCGGAACAGGTTGTTGGATGACATAAAGAATCGCAGCATCCTGGGAATGCCCTTGGATACTATGCTACCATGACCAATTACGAGCTGACCTTCAACATCCTTTCTCCAGAAAGCGATGAGTGGGATCGGAATAAAGCCGACCTACTGAAGGCAGACAGTCGTTGGTTTACAGACGGCTCCAAAACTCCCGAGGGAACAGGAGCCGGAGTACGCAGCTACAGACCAAGGGTGAGGATAGTCTCAAACCTAGGTACTCATGCAACTGTTTTTTAGGCTGAGGTTCATGCCATTGAACTGTGTGTACGAAGGCTGGAATATATGCATCTTACACGCAGATCAATAAAAGTTTTCTCAGATAGCCAAGCAGCTATAAAAGCTCTTGGCTCCTACCGGTGTAACTCCAAAACGGTATGGAACTGTTAGAAAGCTCTAAATCATTTGAGCAAGAACAACAAAGTGACTCTGGTCTGGATACCCGGCCACTCTGGTATGGAAGGTAACGAAATAGCGGACTCCTTAGCCAGAGAAGGAGCGGGATCACGATTCATCGGACCAGAACCAATACTTGGCATATCCTCAAGTACTGCCAAGATGGCTATCTCAACCTGGACTGAAAGGCAAACTCTTCAGTATTGGCAAGAGTTACCAGGATTAGTTCATTCGAAGGCGTTTATAAAATACCCTTTGAAATCAAGAGCTAAGAAACTTTTAGAGTTAAACAGGGTAAACCTGAAAACTCTAACAGGCCTATATACCGGGCACTGCCGACTAAACTATCATCTGCATAAACTCGGCCTAGCGGAAAACGCCGAGTGCTGTCTACGCCTGGAGGATGATGAAAAGGCAGACCACATCTTATGCACCTTTCCCGCTGTGGAGAGGATCCGATTCTCAATATTTGGCAAAGGGCAACTGCTGCCAGAGGATCTGGACACATTCTCACCCAATAAAGTTATCAGTTTCATTAAGAGACTGAACTTATTGGGTGAAATATAATTAGGCATGAGCCACAATAGGCCTGCTGATGGCCGCAGTGGAGGGTCTACTGAGACCCACTCACAACAAACCTAACCTAACCTAACCTATATACAAAATTTTTTGTATCGCCATTCGAAATTAGAAAACAGTATAATTTTCTAAAAATACTGCAAATTGACAAAGTTGCCTTGTCGTAATGACTAAATTCTATTGCAGTTGCCATAGAAACCAATAATAAAACAACTAAATATTGAACGATTTAAATGTCGCATTTGGCACATTCAATAATTATTATTTGAAACAAAATGAGTGATAGTGAGGAAGATTTTATTCCTAGTACTCCTCCGAAAAGCAGGGAGCAAGCCGTTGCTGTAACTTTAGCTTTATTACCAGCGAAATCTAGAAAATTGTACGAAAAAGAATATGATTTATTTATGCACTGGTGTAAGCAGAAAACTGTGAGTAACATACCTGAGTCTGTTCTTTTGACTTATCTATCTGAAAAAGCAAAAACTTTAAAATGTTCAAGTCCAATCGATAAAAGTTTAAAAAAAATACGCAGTTATGTAGAGAATTGAAAGACCTTTCAAAAGATGTGTTACTCGAGCCCCTTTGCCATTTGAATTTTTTGAGGGGGTGGCCGTGTAGGGTAGAGGGATGATGATAGGTATACAAATATTACATTAAAATATGTCCCCCTTGTAAACAGGGTCGACGTGTTTCACCAATTTTTCAAAAAAATTTTTATCCAAAGTTATTCAGGGTGCCTACTTTTGGTTGGGACACCCTGTATATAGCAGATAATTCATTTCCCACCTAGCTGTCATACGGTGAACACTGCACACTGTCGGCAATATGATCGAAATTTTCAATCTTATATCAATGTACTATGTCTAATGATTCAGTTCACAATCTGTATAAATATTCATTAATTTCCAATAACAAACATTTAATTTGATAAATTAACTCCTATATGAAAAAGTCTATCTGACAGCACATTTTTGTCACTTTGACGGCGATAAAAAAGGTTCATCGTTTTTTATCACCGATAAAAATGCTTGTTCCTCAAAATCAGAGTACATCTAGTAGTCGCACGTCACTTTAAAATCTGTCCTGTCAGCTATAATTTTTAAGTATTGTTGAAACTATACTGTACAATATGAGTCGTTTTGGGAAAATTTCGACTGAACAAATTGCAGAAAACATAGAAAAATCAATTCCGCAATCCACAAAAAACACGAAATCGTCAATATTTTTAATAACTGTTCCTTTAAATAATTTTATAAATAAAGATAATTATTGTTGTTGTTTGTTCACATATTCTGTCGTTAATTTATCTTGCCAAAAAACACTCGAGCTTTTCTTTTTATGGATAAATTTCTTTTTTAACTCAAAATTTTGCCAATCAGTAATTTTACTCGAAAAACTGACATTTGACATAATCGCTCGACCTGCGGTCTCACGATTTTTTCATGTCAGTTTTTCTTATAAAATTACTGATTGGCAAAATTATTTCGTTACAAAGAGAAATCTATCCGATAAAAAAAAAAAGCTCTTGTGCTTTTACTGTTGAAAAATATGTCTTTACCTTTATGTTTTAATATATATCTGCAAAATAATAAAAACCAGAAATATATTTCTCCCTTATATTAATCGCAAAATACAAAGAAGACGTAATTTTAAGGAACCAAAGATATGCGTGTTTTTACTATTGTGTGGATCATGATGGTATCTTAAAATGAGTATACCGTGTGTCCCAAATTTGATGTTCACCATTGTGATCTTGGAAACTATAAGAGCTACAAGGTCGGTTAAATGGGATAAATGTTAGTAAATTTTATGCTGACTCCAAATCAGTTAATAAATCAAGGCTACCTGAAACTGTTTTTGTAATTTTTCAAAAAAAACGAAAATTTTGTGATTTCTTCTTTTGGCTGTAGCCAAGTAATCCTTTGTCAGACAGGTTTTAGACTTTTACATTATTAGGACACTTTTTGGAGACTAATATTTTTGTGTAGAAACGAATGTTCGATAATCTTTTGTTTTCGAGATATCCGAGGTAACTTTTGTTTTTCCTATAGCAGCCATATTGTTTTTTTTTTTTTCATTTTTCAGATTGAGCTTAAAAAGAGCATTCAAATGATGTATCATTTGCCGAGGAAAAGTTGTTTTTCAAGGGACTAATGAAAGTTATCTATTGCTTAACAAAACAAAATAGTAGGCCACGGAAAATCAAAAAGTTATTTTGATTACATGGATATACCTAATACCAACAAGTAACAGTAATATTAAGGTTACAAGTTTGACAAGTCTTAAATAATTTTCATTTTCTGTTAAAATACTGAACATAATCGATATGGAGAAAATTTTTTAATAACAACAAATTAACGTAATATAAGAAATAATAGTAAAGATGTAAGAAGATTTAATAAAACTGTTCAATATGACCTCCATTTAGCTGAATACATTTTTGGCAACGCCTAACTGAGCTGATAACTCTTCTGAGAGTATTAGCATTTATTGTGCCGAAAATGTACCTAACTCTGTCTTCCAAAATATCGATAGTTTCCTGGCTGTCAAAATCATACACTTCATTTTTCACCGTATCTTACTAATAAAAATCAGGAGGGTTTATATCAGGCAAGCGGGGAGGCCACAATAATGGTCCTCTATTTGAAATTATGCGGTTAACAACATTTTTCCGCAGTACTTGATTTTCTTGAAGTTCACGATACGTTGCTCCCGTTAAATTATTGGGAAAAATGAATGGACAATTAAATGGCGATCTAAAGATAATAATTCAGGAAAGAGTTATAGGTAGATAATAGGAGTAGAATAGGACGAGAAACGGTAATACCTATCATGCCGCACCAAACATAGGATCCAAACCTAGTTTGGATTCTTCTTTGCATAGCTACATGCAGATTCTCTGTGGCCCAGTGGTGATAATTGTGCTTGTTAAATTTGTAAAATGACTTTCATCGGTCCATATAACTCTCGATTGAAAATCAGGTTGTTCTTCGCATTTCTGATTAAACCAAAGACAAATTCTTTTATCAAAATCATCATTGTTTAAAGCTTGGACAGTCGTAGGTTTGTACGGATGATATTTCCTTTGTTTTAATTTCTTGTGTACAGTTGTCTTAGGAATATTTGGTTCGCCTGAAATTTGTCACAGTGATATGCGGTGATTGATAACAGCTTCGAGAATATTATTTGTGCGGGCGACATTATCAATATCATGCCGATCTCTTTTATTATTTTCAAATTTCCTTAATTTAACAAATTGCTTACAATTCTTCCAAAACCTGTTCTATGTGGTTTCATTCTCTCCGGAAATGTTTCTAGATAGGAAGCCGATGTGTTTCGCGAAATTCTATTTACTTTTAAATAACATTCTCACATATCAAATTTTTCTTCATTTAAGAATCAGTGCGCCATTTTGCAATAATCACACTCTTGAACAACAATACTAAGTATTCTTGAACAATTTACAATAATGCCACTACTATTTAGTGAACAACTATTAACTAACAGCAATGCTTATTATTTGTTTTAAACCACAGCTTACTAAATTTTACTGAAAGTTATGTGTGATTTTGGTCATTTTTAGAAAAGTATTTTTCAAATTCTACAAATTACTAACTACTTTGCATATAAGAATGCGCTTGATGAAGAGGATTTCTTTGTTAAAATTTTGAACACTCTATTGACAGTCTGATGACAACTAAAACTTTAATAATCGTCTAAAAATTGATATTTTTAAAAAATTTTACAAATAAAGCAATTTGCAGTAGATTTTAAGTACATTAGATAATGATTAGTCGCTGTTTGAATAAGTAACTTCCTTGTCTTTGGCTTTACAAAAAGTTTTTTTGATTTTCCATGGCTTACTATTTTAATTTGTTAAGCAATGGATTATTACGAATTTTTGGTTTGTTAATGATTTGGTGTCATGACAACAATTTGTATTTAAAAATGATAATCAGGGACTAACCCTGTATATAAGTTTATCAGACGTTCATGGAGCGAGCGGGTTTTTGTTGGAAAGGAAAAAATGGCATGATAGAATAGCAGCAGGAGTTCTGTATACTTTGTTTCGACGTAAAGAAGGGATAACCTAGTGGATAATTAATATAAAATTTAACGTTTCAACGGCTTTTCTATCGGGTATTCTATAAGGACGATATATGGTGTAATATATGGTTGGACAATATCGTCTGTTGACATTTTATTGAATAATTTCTTTTGAGTTAGTGGAAGAAATAGAAAAACGTATACCTGGTGCATAGTTATTGTAACACAGGAGGTGAGTTTTATCCATTATTTAAAGTTTCTTTACGCTGTTATTATGAGAGTGTTCTTGACATAATTTCTTTTGTTTCTTGGCGTTTTTTTTCTGGGCGAATGATAATTGATAAACATTTAATTAGTTTCTGACAAGCCTTAATTTTGGATCGAAAATGGTCGGCGATATGGTTTGAAAAACTATTGACGTTCGAAAGGGCCGTGTCCTCAGAGGAAATATTGGAAATCAGAGTGTAGCATATTCATAGGGCGACTCCGTTGTAGTGATACAGAGGAAACAACCGTACTACGATAAGTACCACATAGTGGAATTTCTATGAACTTTTATTATCATTTGGCTATAATACATGTTTATTTACTCGCGAAAATTCGTCTTGAAGTAAAAATACCGACTATCTTTCATAAATTAAACAAGACAAGTTTCTGATAGTTTAGTTAACTTTTTCTTGCCATTTTTTTTTGTGTGTTTTGTTATCCTCAAAAGCAAGGGGTAATCTCATGTCCCTGATTTCAACCAACCCTGACAGTGGGGATATTTTGTGTGTATAATTTAAATCATTTCTAGATCATAAATTTTTTTTGTGTAAACTTACATAAGGATACGAATCTACCTAGATTTTTGTAAATAAATTTGTGACAGTCTATAGATAAAGGTATTTAGGGGGTGTCTTTTTTTTGTTAAATAAGCTACCTCTATCTTGAACTGCACTCTCGAGAGTTAGGTTAGCTTAAAAAGATTTTTTCTGGTATCATCTTAATGTATATAGATAGATGTATATAATGTGTTTTTTTTCTTATTAGCAATAATTATAAGTTCCATATGCCACTAATATGGACATATTATGGGATATTTTCTGCTATCAGAACATAAATAAACTTTACATTTTATCTTAAATTGTGATATTTGTGAAAACTATCAAGGTTTTGCTAGAAATATGGTTTTAGTAATTTCAATCTGAGAGGAGGTATGTAAAGAAAATTATTTGGCGCCCCTTTATTAACAAAATAAGTACAACCTTTGTAAATACCGACATCCAACTCCACTGAGTATTGAGTCTATTGTTACCATCGCAAAAAGCAACGTAACAGGATAACTCTACTTAAATTAGTCCCTTGAAAAACAAATTTCCCTCGGCATGTGATACATCATCTGACAGCTCTTTTTAAGAGCAATATCAAAAATGAAAAATCCACTACGGCTGCCATAAGAAAAACAAAAGTTACCTCGATTATCTCGAAAACAAAATCCTATCGAGCATTCGTTTCTAGACCAAAATATTAGTCTCTAAAGTGTGTCCTAATAATATAAAGGTGTAAAACCTGTCTGGCCAAGGATTACTTAGCTACAGCCCAAAAAGGGAAATCACAAAATTTAATTTTTTTATGGAATATCTCAAAAACGGTTTCAGTTAGCCGTGATTTCTTATCGGATTTGGAATCAGCATAAAATTTGCTAAAACTTGTCCCATTTCACCGACCTTGTAGCTCTTATAATTTCCGAAATCGCAATGGAGAGCATCGAATTTGGGACACACGGTATGTTATAACTTGTAGTGTTTTTGCAAAAAATTCTCTGTTCAGTGGTTTCAGTTGTATCATTATTACTGATTTCTTAACATTTTTACAAAAAATTTTACCTATTCCATCGAAGATTAAAAGCAGATTTACATCTAATTAGTGTATAACCGCTATGATTCTTAAACAAGTTTTGACCCTACCTCCGTAAAAACAACATGTTACTATACTGACTTTTGTCAATGATTAAGTTAATAATACACTTATTTCACATACATCATTATGAACTATATAATTTTAAACTCATACATTCATTTTCAACAATTCTAAAGACGCAAAAGAAAAAAATTTTACTTTAATTATTTTAAATTAAAATATTACTTACATCATGTACCTTGGGAATTTTGTGTGATTATTATGTTGCACTGGAGAAAGCAAAATTACTGAACTATACATTAATTTAAAAATATAACCAAATAATATTACGTACAATACACGTAGTTATTTTAGACCAGTAAATTATAACTGGAAAGGTTTTTTTTGGGTAAAACGTCCAATGTTTAGAAAAACTAGTTTTTCTAAACATTGGACCTCTTACCCAAAAAAACCTTTCCATTATGTACAATTCCCAAAGCAAAAAGTTGCTTGGATTTTTCCGTATACAGTACATCAAGGAAAAAAATAGAGATAGTATAAATAATATAAAACTTAACAAACAGATAGGTAAATATCGCTTTTTTAAATATCCTTTAATAGATTTTTTTGTTGTTGTTGATTACCACCTCCCGAAGGACAGGCCCATGGACGACTCTATTACACGACAGAGGTGCCATAAATGCTGGAAGATTGGAGTAGAAACTTGGGCATCTACTTATGTAATTTTCATTCATTTTCAGATTTCTCTCTTGATACTTGGACGCTAACAATATTTTGCCAATAGTACAGTCTGGGTTCCGTTCGGGTTTCAGTTGCGCCACTTTATTATTGCATATTGATGTTATACAAGCTAGTGATTATGGTAAGTGTACAGCTCTTACGTTACTGGATTTCAGCAAAGCCTTTGATACTATCAAACACTCTATACTATTGGCAATTCTAGGATCCTGTGGTGTATATGCTGAAGGCTCGGAGCTATTTCATTCGTACCTAGTAGGACGCACGCAAAAGGTTAGAATAAGGGGTAATTTATCGGGATCGAGGCAGCTTCTTTCGGGCGTCCCTCAAGGATCTGTTCTGCGTCGTCTGCTGTACACAGTATATACTAGTCAATTTATTAAGTTTATTCAATATTGCACTATTCACATGTATGCTGATGATACTCAGCTGTACTATTCATTTTATGCTAAAGACTGTGATACAGCCGGGGTAAAGATAAATAGCGATTTAGAAAAGCTTTCGATGGTCTCTGCAGATCATTCTCTTATATTAAACGCTAAGAAATCAGCTGTTATTATTTTTGAAAAAAGTCAGACTGTTCTACCTTGTCAGAAAACTTAAATATTAATGTCAAGGGTGTTAGGATAGAGCCATTCAATTCTGTTAAAACCTAAGTTTAATTATTGACCGCTCATTACGTTTTCGGGAGCAAACAACTAAAACATCCAAAAAGCATATGCAGCATTAAGGTTACTCTACCCACATAGGACATTTTTGGATCAAGATACTAAGAGGATGATGTGTGAGACATTAGTTTTATCCTAGTTTGCATTTTGCGCACCTGTATATGATCCCTGCCTCGACCAAGACTCTGTAAGTAGGATATGACGCGTCCAAAATTCTTGTATTAGATTCATATTTGACATAAGGAAATATGACCGTGTATCACATAAATTAAAAGAGCTCAGCTGGCTCAACATGAAACATCGTCGTGAGGTATATACACTTTGTTTATTTCATAAAATAATTTTAACTAAACAGCCGCCTTACTTATTTGCAAAAATCTCATTTCGAACTGATGTTCATAATATTAACATCAGAATCATCAGATCCAGAGGTTTGCTTACATCCCCACCGCACAGAACTACTACTTTCGAAAGAAGTTTTAAATTCAATATATACAAATTGTATAATGCTGTCCCAGAACAATATAAAAGTTATAGCCCTTCTAAATTTAAAAAACCTATTAAAAGACGTTTTTCTGACAGATGAATGCTCTGAGTGTGCCGTAAACGTAAATGAAAGCTCTCAATTTTTCTTTTCTTTTCCTAAATGATATGTTTTTTATCTTTTATTTTTGTGAATGTATATGTGTTTCTTTGTATGTATATATAAGTAATACAATATTAAAAGTATTTATAGCAATCTATTATAAGTCAGGATATATAACATATTATTTTTTTAAATAAAAGAAGGGTTGAGTGGAAGAGCATTTTACAAATGAACTCCCCCTTGAGGTTTCCGATTTCTTTTCTATTTATGTTTACTGTATTGTATAATGTACAAAATAATCGAAAATAAAGACATTAATTATTATTATTATTATTATATGCTCATTGGATACACAATTTAAACGTTTTATGTTACTTTGGTAACCACCAGCCTTATGGTTAAGTCTGAATATTTAAAGCAACGGTAATTACGGACGGACATACTCATGTACCCAACAAGACATGTACCTTTTACTGAGTTTCTTCTTTCATTATATTTTTAAATGTAGTTGGATCACATTCTAATGAATCAAAATAAGATCAAAACAAACCTAAACAAAATATATGCACACATTTACATAATATACATCTGCATATGGCGTAAAAGTTCATTCATAAATCTAAAATGTAACAAAAAACTTTAATCATGATGACTTTCACTGAACTCGCAAGACGTAAAGCACGAGCTCATAACATAGCTCATCTTAAATTTCATAATTGTGGAATATCATAACAATTCCATTTGTCTCAAATTACCCTAGATCTACCGATAAAGTAGACCTCCTACGGCAGCTATAAAAATTATGCACGAGTCTTTATACCACACTTTATACAGGTCCGACCTCCGGAAATTTATGTTCATTTAGTAACTTTATTTTCTATTCAACGGATTATTTATTTATTAGTGAAATGGACCTACAGTGTGGCCCGCTAAGAACTTGGACATACCCATAAAATTTTTATTTTTCATTTTATTGTGTGGCTTAGTGGTCTAGTGGTAAGGATACTTGCTTCTCACCCTGGAGTCCCGAGTTCAAGCCCCAGCTGAGGAGCTAGGAGCTTTTTTACAACACAGAAATTAATCTTAGCATATTCGGGCATTGTGTGTGTGTCAAATGTCCTGCTCTCCGGAAGGTATTTTGAGATACCTTCATGGATACAAGGGATTGTATTACCTGTGGTGTTTAATAATAATTTTAAAAAAATTTGGACTGGTTTTTGTTTAAATGAAAACCATTAAATATCGTATCTTAAGACAAAACGACATTTTATTTATAAAAGCCTACTACGATTTGTTTTCAGGGTTGAAATTCAAGAAATCCCATTAGCGATTTTTTTTTATGAAAAATCTGATTATGCCAGTGAATTTAGGACCCCTATTGTATCAAATTTTAAAATTTTGTGACGAAATTAATTCTTACATTATTTATCCTACAAGCAACTAGTGGAATGGAGGGAAAAAAACAATTCAAACCATGAATCTTATTATCAACAACAGTAACAAAAAACGTATAAAGCTATACCTAAGCAATAACGAACAACTTAAATTTTTGATACTTCCACCATTTTAACATATTTTTTATACCGCTTCAAGACGTTTTTATTAAATTTTTTAATTGTTTAGGAGTAATTTCTATACATACATCCCTTATTCTCGCGCATAGTTTTTCTCTTGTTTGGAGAGGTGATTTTCATACTTTGCTCTTAATACCTCAGAGAGAAAATCCAGGGGTTTTAAATCGGGCAACCTAGGTGGCCATCCGTTTAACGGGCTATTGTGGACTTTATTTATTTAAATTAAATATGGCGTTTTATCCTAAGATACAGTTTTCTATTCTCAACATATAAAAACCCAGGTCCAAATCAGATAGTACAAAAAATCGGTACCATGCGATTACTGTCCATTTTCGGGAATCCGAAAAGAAAAAGAAACATATTTATTGTCAGTCAAAATTACAATTTTTAACATTATTACAACATATATAAAAACAGTATAATAATTTGAGGAACAAAGTTTAGTTGTTTAGTTATCTGTGTACATAGTGTATTCAGAGATTGATCTTCCATGAAAGCTTCAAACAACATATTTGTAAAATAAACGAAATTAGTATGAGAGAGAAGAAATGATTATAAGAGGAAGTGAAAAAAATAAATATCAAATATAGAATAAAATTCGCTGATTTCCCAATAATTTTCTCTTAATTTGTACTTAGTTTGAATAACGAGAGCAAAGCTTGACACCTTTTTGAAATTGATACAAGTGAAATTTATGTTACCTATAAGACCTTTAAAAATTTGTTTATTATAACTAGGAAGAGTAAACAAGTTCTTTATTAATATTATCATCAGTCCTGTAGGATATTTTACCGCAGCGAAAGGAAGAAGTTTCATATTGGTATATTTTATAAAAAGAAAATGTGATGTGCAACTTTGTCTCTATCTAATACCAAAAACTAAACGTAAGCAAGAATTTCATACTTTCTGTAGGAGATCGCCACTATAAAACATAAACCATAAACACTGTCACAATGACCTAATGTAAGAGTAGCAAGGAATTGCATAATAAAATTTTTGTTTCCATCACTAAATAGTGTCTACGATAGTATATAATTTTTAATGAGGTTTATGCTTTTTTTAACCAATAAGTTATGTGGTTACTAAAACGCAAATTATAATCAATCACAAGTCTAAGATTTTTTGAACTGTTAATATAATGTATTATCACAATGTTCGTTCTGTATCACACAATCAGTCACTACAGAATTAGTAAAATTTTAATATCCCAACAATTTTATAAGGTGGTCGTTAGAAATATTATAAATATTTAAATCAGTATGGCCATATTATTAAACATATTCAAGGTTATCAGGTTAACCGAGAAATATAATTGAGTATCATCCGCATATAGATGATAATTGTAACGATTCTCTAGAACGTGAAGTAAAAATGGAAAATAAAATGGGACCTAAGATACTACCCTGAGGAACTCTGAATATAACTATTAGCGATTTAGATACATTATTTCCAATTTTTTCTTGTTGAACTTCGACTAACAAAAACAAGGACAATTGATCTCGAACACCACCACAAAAACCTATAAAATGTAATAGACTGAAAAATCTCATGGTTCAACATATCAAAGTTTCTTAAAAATAGTCAAATAAAAATAATGTACTAATTATACTTTCATTACTAGCTTTAAGTGTGCTACGAATGTTGATTGACATTTTGTTTGAATATTGTCTACAATGGATTTTCGTTGCTCCAATATTTAAAATTTTGTGTCCTAATTGCTCTATTGGTAAAAATAATGTTTTCAACAATTGCCTGCCTTTGAGAATAGTTTTATCTATCCACAAATAAAGTTTCATATCATGGTTTCCTCCAAAGTGTGACTGATCTGTGGTTTAAATGGTCGAATTTTATTGACCCTTTGTGAAAGGAATTTATTTGCGTTTTCAAGTCCGGAAGCAATTTTTCTTAGCAATACCTTGGAGAACTCCCTCAAACATTCAGTTGCAATTAAATTGGCAGCATTAGGCCGTATATCGTAAAGTATCTCAAGTTATGTTTCAAACCATAACCTTGAGCAATATAATCTTTTTTGCTAATATAAGCATTTTTTTTAAAGCATGCTTAAAGGCAGGGTGATATTCACCACCATGATGGGTGAGACTATAGGGGCATCAGTTCCAGGGGGATGTCCGCAGGGAGGAGTCCTGTCCCCCCTCCTATGGAACCTTGTAGTGGACGGACTTCTGAATAAACTCACTAATGAAGGTTTTGAGACCCAACGGTATGCTGACGACATCGTCATCATCGTAAAGGGGAAATTTAACTGCACATTAAGGGATCGGTTACAAAAGGTCCTGAACGTAGTAGAAAAATGGACAGATGAAGAAGGGCTAAAGGTTAGTCCTCCTAAAACAACCATCGTTCTATTTACCAGAAGAAGGAACCTGGAGGGACTAAGTCCTCTAGTATTTCGAGCAACACAGTTACAGATGTTGGGAGAGGTAAAATATCTTGGTGTTATTATAAACTCCAAATTTATCTGGAACCAACATCTGGACAGGATCATACAAAGATCGGTAGCAACATTGGCAATATGCAGATGATCATATGGAAATCGGTGGGGACTCAGACCTAGTATGATGCACTGGCTCTATACCAAGGTAATAAAACCTACAATCACGTACGCTGCGTTAGTGTGGTGGCCTAAGACAACCCAACGGTACACAGACGGGTCTAGGATAGAAACAGGAGTTGGCGCAGGAATATACGGAGAACGACCAAGGGAGATTATAAGCCTCTCACTGGGACACTACTCCTCTGTATTCCAGACAGAAATCTGCGCGATACTACAATGTGCACATCAAAACATAAGCAGAGCGTACGAGAATCAACAAATATTTATCGTATCGGACAGCCAGGCAGCACTGAAGGCACTAGCCTCATATAAAGTGTCATCAAGACTGGTATTGCAATGTCATGAAGAGCTCAGAACTCTGGGAGAACGGAACAGAGTTAAATTACTCTGGGTGCCCAGACATTCTGGGATATCAGGCAGCAAAGAAGCAGACGGCCTTGCTAGACAAGGATCTGCTGACCCATTTCTTGGCCCAGAACCCGTGCTGGGTATTTCCAAATTCTCAGCAAGGGGAATCATCAGAGACTGGATCAAGAAGCAACATAACAATTACTGGAGGAATATTAGGCAACCGACATGGGAAAACACTAATCAAAGACCCATGCTCCAAACAAACTGAAGAACTGTTAAGAATGACTAGGTTTCAGTTGAAAACAGTAACAGTGCTTCTAACAGGACATATGGCTGTTAAAAGGCACCTGCAAACAATGAGAATGTATGATGGTGACTTATACTGCAGACTATATGGGAAAAAACCAGAAACCGTGGATCATATCATATTCGAATGCGAAGCATTAGCTCGTAGGAGGTACAATATATACGGGCAAACACAAACCGACCCGGAAACCATCAGAACTCATCCAGTCATATACCTGTACCATTTGATCAGTGGCACAGGGGTACTGGAATGGGTAGAGTAAAGCAAAATAGGGAGTGCACAATAAGCCCAGAAGGCTGCAGTGCCCTCGGAGTCAACTCAGATGAGCCATAGGGAAGGAAAAAAAATCATATTTTTTAGATAAAATATAATTCTCACAAAGCGAAATAATGGTCGGAACTACTAACAACTTGACAGTACATATGCTTAATAGAAATCTTTTGAGTTTGTTTCCTGTTTACCAGCAATGATTTCAATATTTCTGAAAAATATTCATGTAAATAAATTTTAGGCCTCAGTTACAATAAACTGAATCATTCCAAAAAAATTGTGTGTAGGATTTTTTTTACTTAATTTCATTCACATTTCACGATTCTGAAATTATTTCGAGAACATTTAATAATCGACTTTTTTTCATTTCATTTTTTTTCCGAAAAAAAAATTCCTCCTCTAGACTCAATCCGTGGACACACTGTATATTATTTTGGAATAACTTAGGAGTCTTAGGGAAGGATTATTTTCTTAGTAACATCTCTGAAAGTATTTGTTGTACTCTTAGAAAACGGTTCACCTATTTAGATAATGTTATCAATATCGTTATTTATTCTTTATTTTTCTTGAAATTGTCTTAGTGCAATTATTTTAAATTAGGCAAATAATGTAACAACAAAATTGGTTAACACAAAGTACATTCTAATTGCGCATAAAACGAAATACTCTACAATTTAATTGAAACATATTTTTTTATTTAATTCAATATATCTGTGCTATAACCACATTAAAAGTAAATTTTGTCACTAATCCTTTACACCCAATTTCCTTACGTAAATATATCTTTTACAACTTATTATGTTATAACACTATTAATTAGAATTATTGGTAAATGCCTTACGAAGTTGTTTCAGAATAACAATTTAAATTGCAGAATATCCAAAACTAAATAAATGTTATTAGATCATTTAACTCGTGTATCTATGAGATATAATTAATATCAATTTTGATGTTCATTATTATTGGGATTGCTTGTCGTTGTGAGCAACTTACCACTGACAACAATCAAGATAAGCAGTCAATTTTAATAATTAAAATTTCGGATTCTAAAAGAATAAAATTTACATTTTTTTTAGGACTTCGTCGGGTACACTATACATTTAGTCCTTAAAACTCCAACATAATTGTTTTTACACAAATTCCTATTGACAACTTTCCCTAACAATTTTTTAATAAAATTTTTTCACCTACTGTAGCTCCACAATTTTTTTTTGTTTTAAATTACAAACTGGAAACAGTTTAACTGAAATTTTAATTATAATAATTATATTATTTTATATTACCCAGTGTGTACTTTAGGGGGTTGTTGCATATTGTTATTAAAAATTACAAGTACACTAGTCGACAAATTTAAATTTTTTTCTGTTAAATGGAAATGAATAGAGTCCCATAAGTATAGAGTCTGGCAATAGGCATATCATCTTTTTCATTGGCTCGGACGGTCACATGATACGTGACGTGACATCCATGTTTGCCGATTTCACGGTTTGTTTAGATTTAGTTTCTGGGTATTTTAATTTGTGCAGGAGGGTTGTTGCTTATTTTGAACTAGTAGTTTAGTATGGGATATTAGCAATTAGTGTTTAAAAGTCATTCTTGTAGATTTTAATAGATAATAGATAAGGGTGTGGCAATAGTGCGTCGGACTTCGATATCTCGAGTTTAACGATAGTTAAAAATTAACAAAAAAAAGTCTATAATCGTAAATTATTTTCAGGGCGAGCCAAGATGAAATTGAAGGATCAAGTGCCGTTTCTTTAAATGGAATTCTATGAATATCAGTAAATTTTTTGAAGTCTCTTTCTAGAATCAATTCATTCCTATATTATTATTGACTATCTCCGAACCACTTGGATTTAATAAATTTTTTTGTTGAAATAATGCCATCGGTAGATGCATATTGAGAAAATCACCAAAGTCACAATTATGGGTTTTTAGGAAACCTTATATGAGTACTAGTTACGAGACATCTAATTTATGTTTTTGAATCATTTTTACTTCCTAATAATGTACAGGGTAGCAAAAAATTATTTTTCAATTAAGAACGTTTTAAATTGAATTTTCTCAATTTAAAACGTTTAAAAGAAATTATAAATTATAATAGAAAAAATCCGAAAAAAAGTATATTATATTGTTTGTTACCAAGTTTTCAAACAGGTTGACAGAGTTTTTGATAAATCAACATTGTTAAACATTTCATGCAAAGGATTGGTAAATAATGGTACATACTTTTGTTTAGTAATGAATTTTTTACGGCGAAACTATAGATTTTACAATAAAATATTAATGGATCAGGTTTATCAGTGATTAAAAGTCCCTTTTTGGTTTACGAAAAATAATTTCCAAGATATCTTAACTTTAATTCTGCTGAAATCACGATGACATTGAGAATTTTTTTTCGTGGAGTTGTCAAAATTTGAATTTTTGATCGAAGAATTTTTTTCCATCGTGAAAAATTTCTCCACAATGTATAGAACATCCATGGATTTTTTTAACTCGTTTCAGTAATTACAAAATATATATATAATGAATTACATATACAACAAAAGAGCGTCAATACAGCTACTCCAGCGCGCCGTGGGTTTTGATTACATAACTTTGAGCGCGGATCACGGCTAAACTATAAAAGATAAATATATACCGTCGTAAACATTTTTTGGAGAATTTTTTCTTCTACAACTTTGATCCTATAAAATTTTGATGAAT
This sequence comes from Rhamnusium bicolor, assembly GCA_029963845.1. Taxonomy (NCBI): domain Eukaryota; kingdom Metazoa; phylum Arthropoda; class Insecta; order Coleoptera; family Cerambycidae; genus Rhamnusium; species Rhamnusium bicolor. Next base: position 1,301,969 of record JANEYF010002325.1, read on the forward strand.
CCGTTACAGTTCTCTTAGAATTTGGTGAACGTCGTCTCAAAATCAGAGGCTTATTGAGCTCAGCGTAGTATTTTATGGAAAATAGGGATGATCTGGTACAAATAAAAAATTGAGGCTGACAGAGATATTCTGACTTCATAATTAGAATCAGCACGTCTGAAAATGTAACGAAAATGCAAAATGTAAGGTATTTAACAAAATGACTATGGACGGATGAATTCCTGAAAAACTTTAACGTCGATTAACCGAAACGTGAGCAAAGAATAATTTTTCTTTCCATCATTTGGTAATGTCTCGACAATAATGTGTTCCGTTCGGTTGATGCACTAAGTCAAAATATTTGTAGAGTATGTGTTAAAGAATAACATTTCGTCTTAAAAAAATCGTTACAAACATGTTAAAGTTGAAAATAAAATCTTATAATATTACAATATGAATTAATAAAATACATACATTTCAAATGCCAATGACATCACATCGGCAGTTTTCAAAGAAGTTAATCATAAAACAACGAAAGACGGCTACGAAGTTAGAAACTCGTTGCCAGCGTTGGAGTAAGATGAAAAAACCATTCCCTGAAAATCGTACAAATGAATAACTCAAAATTTACCAATATGTGAAAATGATGACAGAAAATGTGGATAAAAGTGTCAACTTTGACAAATTGAGCTTTTTGCCACACAAGAATTTTGTTGGTGTCCAAGGTAGGTAAATCTCTGAGAATCATTTATTTGATTTTCGCTAATAAACAATTACCAAGAAAACGGCAGAAGATCTATAAGAAATCATTCACACCAAATACTAAACATTACTAAGGTTTGTTCATTAGTATTGCTAGAATCAGTTGATTTTAAAAATCATATATGAGCAGGTCATTTTGAAAGTTGACAGCTCTTGCAAGCAGATACATCCAATGGTCCTTCAGACACCAATGAACAGGAGAAAGGTGCTTTTTTATACAGGAAATTTTTATTTTGAAATTTTGAGAAAAATGTTATGGATACAAAAAAAACCATTAAATTACTTAAAGAAAATCATAAATTACTATCAATGGGAAATGTGTTCTGTATTCCCTGATCTCCTTTTATTACTTCTTTAGTATTTAAGTTTTTGAATATAATTTTTCTTTCATTATTATCTTAGTGTCATGAAATAGGTTTATATTATTATTTTTTTTGTATTCGTCGCGCCAATACTCGTTTCACAAATTCCTACCTCTCGGCACTTCTACGTGGGTGCCGAGGTAACACGAAGAAATACTTCGAATATTGAAATCACTCTCTCAACACGTGTTCGTGTTTTTTTCTCAAAAATATTAATTATCTCGCTCATCATTTTTCACGGGAATCTTGTGAAACGTGACTCAATATCTCAATCTTGCAAGTGTTCGACTTACATCACACAGAACCCCCTACAGTCCGCTGCCACTTACCAGAATTCAGGAGCAGGCCCACAACATCAAGCTAACAAAGGTAGGAAAAGTGTTAACCGAGTTCGAATATTTTGTTTAATAGTCTTTACTTATTTTTATCTCATATTTTCGCTCAAACCCCCACACAATGAATATTAATAAAATAGAAATGTAGTCTAAATGTATTTTTCTTTTACAAATTTCAACTACCTTCAGATTGCAGATGTAACATTCCCCACAGTTACATTTAAATTAATATCTTGATATTTTTACGACAATTTTGTTGTTGTAATGAGTGCTCTGATTTTATGGCTTGTCCCCTCGTTCTTAAGCAGAAAATCAGTGATTTTACTGATTTATAAGCAGATTGCTCAATACAATAAATGAACAAAATCGGATCTGCTCCGACACAAATGAACTGCATACCTTTTGTTAATCGTCCACCATAGATATGTCTATGACGTCCAATTAACTTTTGACAGATGAGAGATAATGTCAATTTGTTTATTGTCAACTAGTTCCTCTTCTTCTGTTCTGCATATCACTCCATATCTAACTACCGATATGATGTCATTACCGTTTTTGCGGCACATTGAAATAGCCGAGGTTTAATAATTTTTTTAAATATATTGCGGTTAGAATTTTTCTTTCAAATTAAATATATATGTAACTAAATTAATGCCTCCACTGTCATATTTCACCATTTAAAAAAATTCGTCAACAACCAAATTACTCTCTTTAAAGTTGTTCATTAAAATTTAATAAATGTTTGTTTAACCGGCTTAAACTGAATTTCATTTTTTTTAATTATAAACGATTTTTTTCAAAAACATTTAAAACTTAAGAGTCTATATCAGATGCAAGTGAAATATAGTCCCGATTTTACCACACCCCGCGCAGGCCACGGTGCATATATACAGCCAAACCGAAATTATCGCGGCGAATGTCGAAGGTGGCCGATGTTCTAGTTACAGAACGGCATAGTGGAACATTTCAGATCGGGAGATGTTGAATTATCAGAGGCGGAGTACAAGAGGTTTCGTACGACATAAACCGACGAAAATTTTGTATTGCGTCAAGCTTATAAGCTAAGCAGTAGCTAACCTTACCCTTCATGCGTCCTTGTCCTGCAATTAATATGTAAAAACAATAAAAAAAACCCGAAATTATTTTATTTACTTTGTTTAAAAATAGCTAAAGAACTAAACAACAAAACAATTAAATCGTTAATCTACAAAAAAAATTTCCATTTTACTGTTTCTTATTAATGCATAGTATTATTTTAAAAATTTTTCCTATAAAATGGAAGTATCAATGTGTGTCATATCATTCAACTCAATGGAAAAGGCGATGAAATAATAGGAAAAATATATTTGTGTTATTTTAAATTAAAACTCCAATATTTTTATCAAATATGAAAGATTATGATGATGTTACATATATTGCTGAATTCAGAAAGAAATTTTTTTAAATTGAGCTGAATATACAGGATATATTATTTAGAATAAAAAAAATTAAGGCAATTTCCGGTCAAACCGGAAGTAAAAGATATGTATGTGACGCGCATATTTAATCAGTATTCGGAATGTCATATGTCCATTTCCGCATATTAATGCGGGGTGTAATTTTTTTATTTTTCAGTTTTTCGGCGTTTTCTTTTTTATTTGACATTCAATTGTTTTTAATTTTCGGATTCCTTAGAAAAAAGCACATAAGTATAATTTTTGAAGTTTTTTCCTAGGTTAAAAATACAGCAGAAAAATCGAGTAAGGTGCACTTAAAATGATCACCCTGTACATGAGGTTACTGCGCTTAAAATAAATCAAAAATAAAAATTATCATATCCACATTTCATTGAGCCTTTCATTCTCCATATCAATATTTAGGGACGGCAAAATGGGAAAACTTTCATTTATATTAGTCTCTCTACAGAGATTACCGGAAATAAAAGAAAATTATTACTTTTATTAATTTACGAAAAAAATTCAATTTTCACTAGTACTTTTTATATTTTCTCTTTTAGGCTAATGTTCGATTTTTCTGTTTTCTGCTAGGGTATTTACGCTTATGATATGTTTTTATTTTCCCCACTGTTCTTTCACTGCACTAATAATCACTTTCAATAACACGTCTACTTAGGTGTACACTTGATTTAAAAAAAAAACTGGTACAACTCTTGTAATCGAAAATGTTAATAGTTTAGTTGTGTGCATATGTCTGTAAATAGGGGCTGGCCACTCAGGCATGTCGAGAGGGGGGTGGAGAAGAAGTGATTTACCCCGGACTTGGGTTTTTTGGAGGAGATCGGTTTTCTTTGTGTTTTTAAACTTATTAAACCTTTCTCTTTTATTTTATTCAAATGAAATTTTAAATAATAATTAGAAAATAACTTTTTCAAACCATTTTCAAGCCTGCCATATTATTGTTTAAAAAAATAATATTTGTTACGGATAATTCTACTAATGGTTGTAATTAAAATAAACTGAATAATGATAATTCTATTTTTAAAATAAGAACACAAAAATACCACTTGAGATTAAAAAAAATGTAAACAATGCAAACTGAACATAAAAATACAATAAAAAAATAAAATAAATGAACTTCTCTATCTGGGCCTACCGGAACCAACTTTACGGGATACCGTTTGGTTGGCTTCCCATTGTTTTTTAACACTCATTATCGTGGTTTTACTCACATTGTATTCAGCTGCAAGTCCTCTTATGGACCAACCATCTTCAATTTTAGAAACAATTCGAAATTTTTGAATATCTGTTAGATGTCGAACCATTTTTAATAATGACGCCACTGATTAACGTCAAAGTGACATTTGTAAGATTATTAATATCAATCAAAGAACGAATGATTTACATAGCTAAAAGAAAGTGTACCGGTTTTTATTGAAATCAAGTGTACCCACTTTATAACAAATAAGTAAATTTGAGATATCTCTAGAATACACACGCCACTGTTGTTTACGCAAATCGCAACGTGGTTCCTAAGTGCCCGATTCCCCCTCCCGCAAACGAGTCCAGTGTATGCAAGTGCATCCGTGTTTCCGAAATATCATGCGAGATGGCAGCTATTATCGGAATACAGATATGCAGTTTTTAGTTTTCTAATAAATTTATTTTCAACTAATCCAAGAGTTGGGTCACATGAATATAAACGTTACAAACAGTGACTAATGTCGGAATGTTAAAAAATTTGGATACAAGATATTTAAAATGCATGCGAAAATTTTTTGACGACTCTAAAAAAAAAAAAGTTTGATTCCGACATTTTATACATATTTTTGAAAAATCTTGTAAAAATCGCACTCAAATCGGATAAGTTTTAAACGAGATATTCGAGAATTATGATTTAATAGGGTATATAAGACTCTTAAATCTGATCTTAACAGAAGTTACATGATTTAGCTATTTACCAAGCATTTATGTTTTTCACCGTGGAGGCTTGCAACTAACTTTTTTTGTTTTGTTGCTTTTTGTTTCGAAATATTTAATGTAATTTACACTATTAATTTCTTATAAACACTCCACTTTTTGTACCCTTTTTGGCATTCCAATTGACCTGATATTGCTATAAATTTCATCATAAATGTTACATCAATAGAATTTGGTAATGCATTTTTTTAACAGCAAAATTATGACATTTGTTAGTTACTACGTGTGGTTTTTCAAAGTAGCCTATATTAATGAGACAAAGGTGATGTGAAATTGTAACACGCAATAACGCTATTAATGGTGTGGATCATCTTGAGAATTTAATGAGAGTCCTTTAGAATCTTTTGCTAGTTAAATGGCTAATAGAAATAATCTTCTAACTGCAGATTATTTATATCGTACTTTTCTCTCTTTTCTCGTATTTTAATAATTCATCAAAACCGGTCCTGAACTATTAGTATGCACCTCCTAATAGCTAATTTAAAATAATAACGTCGGGTACATGTTTCGTTTGCTTTTATGTCCTATGTAATGTAGTCCGGGCTAAAAACGTGAAGTTCGTGATTTGGACGCGCGCTGTGTCAGCCGGTAGGGCCACAATGCATTCGAATACCCTAAATGACACACAGTGAGTGTATGTTCGTGACGTAGATAAGATATTTGTAGAAATTATGTGATTTTCCATGCGATTTAAGTAATTAATAATTAATACATGGTGTCTCGCAAAAATGCCGCAAGTCATAACTCTGTTATTTCCTTTCCGATTTTAAAAAACAAAAAAATAAAACTAATGGCCCTACAAATACCACAAACTGGCACTAATTTTTTTTTTCAATATCATATATATATATATATATATATATATATATATATATATATATATATATATATATATATATATATATATATATATATATATATATATATATATATATATATATATATATATATATATATATATATATATATATATATATATATATATATATATATATATATATATATATATATATATATATATATATATATATATATATATATATATATATATATATATATATATATATATATATATATATATATATATATATATATATATATATATATATATATATATATATATATATATATATATATATATATATATATATATATATATATATATTGTTTTTCAGGTTTTCGCGGGTGGTGAATGTTAAATTCGTTTTCCGGGTATACTCCCGCGTAGGTGATAGGCCCCGAGAGGGACCGTGGTTGTCTGAACGACGTTTCGGCAGAATCTCATCTGCCATCTTCAGGTTCTAACAGATAACTGCTTACTGCGGCTTCTGGTAACTCGAACTGAAATGACGTTTTCTGGATCTGGCAGTTCTTTATATACTCTACCTATGTTACGCTCTGTTGCTCTCGACACACTCTGGGCGTCATGGTCTGCTGCACCCATCTCCTGATTTCGAGCGCGGCTTCGTGTGATCGGTCCTGTTCGGCGCGCATGCGTGTGTCTGTGCTTATGTCACGGTCTGTTGCACCCATCTCCTGATTTCGAGCGCGACTCCGTGTACTTGGTCCTATTAGATTAGCTCTGGTTGGTTCCTCTTCGTGTGTTCGTTGCGTTATGTTTCTTGCTTCCTCATGGACAGCAGCATGCAATACCAGAGCAGGCTTCCATGTGGTAAGTAGTCTTTGGGTGTCATCTCGTGTATTTAGATTGTGTGGTCTTTTCTCTATTTCTATGGCCTCTCTGATGATTCTTGACTTGTAATGTTCGATATTGGCTAGTGTTTTTTTTTTGTCGAAATCAATCCTATGTCCTGTAGTTTTGACATGTTGAGCTAAAGATGATGTTCTCTCGTCTTTTCTAACAGCGTTTATGTGTTCTTCGCGTCTTGCACTTATTTTTCTGTTGGTCTGTCCTATGTATGATTTGTCGCAATCTTGGCAAGGTATTTCATATACCCCTTGACTTTCTAGAGCAATTTTGGTCTTTGGATTTCGAAGAATGGTGCTGATTTTCTTGTCGGTCTTAAAAGTTGTTTCTATTTTATGTTTACGTAGAAGTTTGCTTATTTTATCCGTTGTTCCTTTTATGTATGGCAGATAGGCTTTTGCTATGGGTTGTTCGGAGTCCTCTTGATTTCTCGGCCGAGATGGTTTTGACAACTTCTGTATTCTTTGTTGTGTGAACCCATTCTTTCGCAGCGCTTTGTGAAGAGTTGACATTTCTTCTTTGAGGTTGTCTGCATCTGCTAGTCTCTGCGAGCGTGTGACTAATGTCTTTACTACTGAGTTTAGTTGTGCTGGATGGTGGTGTGACTGTGCATTTAGGTATCTGTCAGTGTGAGTGGCTTTTCTATAAACTGTGTGGCCTAGACTTCCGTCCTGCTTCTTCTTGACCAGTACGTCGAGAAATGGTAGCTGACTGTCAGTCTCTACCTCCATGGTGAACTTAATTTTGTCGTGAATACTATTCTACTAAGGTACGTCGACGACACATTTTGTGATTTGGACTCATGGAAGAGAGAATCTCACTAACTTCTTAGAACATCTGAATAGTATTCACGACAAAATTAAGTTCACCATGGAGGTAGAGACTGACAGTCAGCTACCATTTCTCGACGTACTGGTCAAGAAGAAGCAGGACGGAAGTCTAGGCCACACAGTTTATAGAAAAGCCACTCACACTGACAGATACCTAAATGCACAGTCACACCACCATCCAGCACAACTAAACTCAGTATATATATATATATATATATATATATATATATATATATATATATATATATATATATATATATATATATATATATATACATACATATATACATATATTGAGTTTTCCTGTAGTTTGATTAATTTTTTTATTTCCTACTTGGATTACAGTACGTAGCATACAATGGGTCTAAGTCGGATATGTATACGGCTACGTCTGGAGTTCCGCAAGGCTCTTGGACCGCTTTTATTTCTTCTCTTTATTGATGATGTTACTAAAGTGATTGACTGTGATAAGCTCCTGTTTGCAGACAATCTATGTATGTATGCTAAGATTAACACAGTACAGGATTGCTTATTCTTACAATATCAAGTTAAGTTGCTTATAGAATGGTGTACTACTTCCAAACTTAATCTAAATGTATCTAAGTGTAACGTCGTAAGCTACTCATGAAAGAACAAGCCAATTTTATATGAGTATTCTCTAAACGACCAAGTGTTATATAGGCAAAATTCAACAACAGATTTAGGCATATTGTTTGATAATAAATTATCTTTTGCCGAACACATAAACAATCTAGGACTATCATTCTCAAAAACTTTAGGTTTCATTATTAGAAATTATAAATTTTTCACTAACGACGCTGCGTTGAATGTTCTTTATTATTCGCTTGTACGTTCCAAATTGGAGTATGGATCTCTAATTTGGTACCCAATTTATGAAAACCATTCAACATATCTTGAATGTATCCAAAGAAAATTTTTAAAATTCTTAGCTTATAAAAATGATCGTGTATATTCTGGCCGTGGCTTCAACCACGAATTACTTTTATCCAAATTCGAGATGTCATCATTAAAGACTCGACGGATTATGAATAGTTTAATTTTTCTCCACAATCTGCTTCATAATAAAATTGACTGCTCACCACTACTTGAACTCCTTAATTTTAGAGTGCCAACATTTCCAGACAAAATATCACTTTTTACACACCTAATGCAAGAACCAATGCCATTAAAAAGTCGCCTATTTACTTTATGTCACATAATTTTAACTCTATATCTGATCTGTGTAATATTAATCTCTGTTCAGTTCTATCCTTAAAGGAAACCATTCATAGACACTTTCATCCATAGCTTAACTATCTCACCATTATTATTATGTTACCTACTTTATTGAATACTAATTATTATTATAACTCGATCTAAACTGCTATCATTATTATATTATTGTCACCCTCCAGTGCTATATTATTATAGTTATATGTATTACTTTGTTTAAGTTAAGTCTACTATATACCCTTATAATATATATTTTTTTTTATTGTATTTCATACATTTTGTCCTGTAAGTGGATTTTCTGTTGGGCAACTAAATAAACAAATAAATAAATAAATAACTATATGTATATATACAGAGTGTCTCACCAGGAACTGCATCGATCGACATAGGGAAAAGTACGCACCAGAAAATGTTGAAAATATAGGACAGTGTGGTCAATCCAACTAAAATAATTACAAGCATCTGGCACTTACGGTTATACCGGAAGTCGATACCAACTTGCTTATTTTAAATTGAACACCCTATATGTTTTAGGGTTTTCGAAAAGAGCATAAAATTCTGAGTCAAAAATATGTACCCTATGCCTAAACCCAGCTGTTTCAGAGATATTTGACATTTTAAAAATTTTTTGACAGGTCTAATGGTTTACAATAACCTTTATAACTTTCTTCCTGTAAAAGATACTCATTTGCTTTTTGGCATGCAGAATGACCATAAGGTGAGATACGCTTTACAGTTTAATGAAATTCAATAATAGTATACCAAGTGTTCCATTTTTGACGTTGCATTTTTGTAAATTTCAAACCGCGAAAACTTGCTTAAGTCAAATGGAACACCCTATATTTTTTTACATCAAGTTATGTAAAATTAAATTCCTTTTTTATATAAGCATTGTGGAGATTTAAGTTACAACTTTTGAAATATTTACGATTTTCTTAGAAATTCAAGAATTTCTAGTAAACATTTTATCAAATTAGCCATAGAAACAATCAGTATGTCAGTCATTCTCTTATGTCAGAAAATGCCACCGCGCTTAAATTGCACCCACGAAGACTTTTTGAATTTGTTTATTATTTATGGAGAATATTATTTTTATAACTAGTTTCATCCTGTACGGATATTTTCAAGTAGACTAAATCATACACATATTTTACTTTCATTTAAATATAAACTGAACTGAATAGAAGGATGCACTTTATGGTTGATCATATAACAAATTTGTACAGATGTTATGTCTTTAAGTGCAGAGGTTTTTCAAGATAGTAAATTATATTATGGGGTGTTTTTATTAACAGCATTAGGTCATCTGAACAAGTTTAATAACGGAGAATTATTTAAATCTATTTGATCGTTTAATAAGTTGAAATTACGCTTCTAATAGATGTACGCCTTTAGCAACTTCTCAGCAGCCTGAGTATGATAACTGTGGCAGTACATTGCAGTACATGCGTCGGAGTACATCGCAAGCTTGGTGTTCGGGAACCGCGGAAAGTTGGACACGTATAACATGTTGTATAATTTTGGCCCGAGAACCGACCCCTACGGTACGCCTGCTCTTATGTCCCTCTATGTAAAGATGGTTTTGTTCACTCTCACTCGTAGTGTTCTGCCGTGCAAGTAAGAGTGTATCGGTTGGGTTAAGCACACACACAATGACAGACATAACATCCCACCCTCTTAAACCAACATCCCACTCACCCTAAACATAAAATCTTCCTCAGATAACTACTCCACCGCCTACCTACCCATTTCACACACACATTCAAAATTCCAAATTATCTTAAGCAGGTTTTTTCTTTAGCTTTTTCCTGCAAGGCCGACTATAACGACATTTTTAGCATTTTTGTTTTCTTTTCATTATCATAGGTATCTCATACAAAATAACTAAAATGTACTGTATTTCTAGGAAAGTACCCACGACCCTCCAACAACGAAAGAGGCTTATGTCTAGCCGCCAGGGCCAAAACACCGACCGGCCGCCCAGGTCGTCCCAGCTATGCAGGGAAACTCTGGTTAGCAGCTTGCATCCCTTAACCGGGATGGTTACCAACTTATTTGCCCTTTGCTTGTAAAGCCTGATGGCTATTTATTATTATCATTGTCGTTATATTTATGTGAAGTATTATTCTTGGTTTTAGTTTATTATTATGAGTGAAGTATTATTTTTAGTTTTTTATTTTGAGTATCTATATATACATAGTAATAATATTCTTGCAAAATGCCTTATTGAAGTTGTACATAATGTGTATAATGTTGAATAAATATTTTAAATTGGAAGTGGTTAGGTTAAGTGGTCTGGAAAGTCGTACCGGTGAAGTTTATAAATAATATCGGGCAACCAGACGGTATCGAAGGCCTTTCCAATATCCAGGAGCACCATGGCGGTGCTCTTACCGAGATCGTACTATCCCTTTACATCATTGACGATCCTGATGATCCACTGAGTCATGCTGCGTCCCTTCTTGAATTCGAACTGAAAATCGTCATCGATTTCAAGATCGTCCTGGGCCAAGTGATAGAAGTTTATCCACTGTCAAAAGAACATAATTTTTCTAGGGCGATCGCCTTTAACTCATATAATAAACATGTCACTTGAACTGGGAAAAATATCTAGAGAATGAAAAACAGGTATAATTCAGCCAATTCCTAGAACAGACATTGTAAAAGATATTAAATATTTACGCCCAATAAATATTTTACCAGTTGAATCAAAATTGTTGAAATTGTATATAGTTATTTATATGATCATTATTTAATAATAAAAACGTTTATTTACGATATAAGCATTAACAATAAAAATAGAGCTTTTTTAAAACAATTGCAATATGTAAATAGAAGAGTATTTCACGAAGGCAAAACCTTGTTTATGACTAACAACATCAGAAGTTGATATACAGTATATATTTAAAAAACTTAATCTGCTGGATCGTAACTAAATTCCTAACTTAAGATATACTAGGTATATTTAAAATAACAATAAAGAAAAGAGAGCATGAAACTTAACCTACTGGATCCTAACTAAATTCCTAACTGAAGCTATACCATATTTAAAAGAGAGAGCACTGAGAATAAATTGATAAGGTGCAGGTTTCGTATGAAATATTAAGGTGCATTTAATTTAATGAGCTATATAATTTATACTTAACATTTTTTTTTCAAAATAAGGCATGGATTTCATTCCTCGGTTTCAGAGAGACATACAGTTTAAGTTTTTTCTTAAACGAGTAAAGAGATAATTGTTGCTTTTTTAGATATTACGGTAAGCTGTTGTATAATTTAGGTCCTAAAGACTTGAAACTTCCCTGTCAATAGTCTTGTGCATCCTAGGAATTACGTAAAACTTGTTTCTCTGTCAATTCTGATGTAAATATGTAGGTGTAATAAGCGTGTTTTTGTTTTTATAATGAATGGTATTAGCCACTACAAAATATAGTTACCTGAGGTCTAATAATTTCGATTCTGTAAAAAAATTTTCAGTGGGGTGTTACAGAGGGATATGTTATTTCTTTACGCAATAGGCTTTTTAGGTATCTTCTCTGTATAATTTCTAAACAATTCATGTTTTAGCTGCTCCACCCTACCCTATTATTCCATATTGTAGATGACTTCTAATTAAGGAATTCTCAATTCCCTGTCATCTAACATATTTCTTAGAAATTTTAATTTATACAGCACAAATCTGAGTTTTTTGGAAATATAGAATATCTACGATTTTTTTCCATTTCGACAATCTGGATTCTGAAAAAAAGAACTGCTACAACATTATCTAGTATTGTGGATGATATCATTTCAGCAAAAGTTAAAAACATTGTTAACTATCTTAGTACGTATGGACATGTCAAACGCCTGTGGCTCTGTGATTTTGAACTACTATTAACAAAACTACAGGTCAATAATGCTGGAGAAAACGTGTGTGATTGATCTGTTTTCGTAACTATGTTCTGTTGAATCCGGAATGCCTCATGTTCAATATTAGGACCACTATTATTTAATATCTTTACTTTTGATACTCCTGAAATTTTAGAACGATGTAAATTGTATGTGTATGCCAATGATTTACAACTTCTTTTTAGTTTTCCTCATAAATATACAGAAATGGCATTTGAAATAATAAACAAGGAAGTCAATAACATTGTGAACTATCCAATCAAAATTTGCCTTCATGTTAACTCGACGGAATCCTAATTAATTGCATTTAGTTCTAATAACATTTTAAATGATATGAAATCAAACTACGAAGTTAGAGCATTATAAAATTGATTTGTATTTAACGCTTCTTTTTCTCTTCTTCTTCTGTATTTTTCTGTTTTGTATTATATGATATATTTATTATAATGTATTTTAACCGTTATTTTTAATACTTTTTACTATGTTAAGCGAGGTGGAAGATCGTCTAGCCGAACTTCGTCCTTTTGAGTAATATATGTATTATGAATTGTTACTTAATAAATATTATTATTACATTATTATATTATAAAGCTAAAAACTCTTTGTCAATATAAAAATATTGTGCTTAAAAATGTCAAACTTTTATTTATCGACGCTATAGTGCTATCATTATTTAAGTATTCTGATTATAATAATAAAAAAAGATCCGAGGAGTACAAAATGCAGGAATAAGATATCGTTTGCACCTACCAAGAAGAGAGCTTACAAGTTATCATATACAGAAAGTACAGTCGAACTTCTCTATCTCGAGCCTCCTAAATGCCCCCAAAACTGTATGAGTTAAAGAAAATTAGAGTTAAAGGAAATATTTCTAAAATGAAGTATACATCAAGGGCACAGAAGCATATTCGGGTTACAGAGAATTTCGAAATATAGAAGTTCCAGTTATAGAAGTTCGACTGTAGTTACGAATGGATGGAAGGCAAAAAATTCATTTGTTTTGTTTTGTGTTCAACACTGTATCTGAAGAAGTGCCTAAATATTTGTATAGTAAATTTAGGTAGAGTTGTTCAAAACTTTATGAGCTTCGACCTCCATATGCACAGAAACATAACTTTGGCCATCGTCTCAGTTACACCAACTTCCTAAAGACATTAAATTTATTGTTTACAGCTTATCCCGAGCTATCGTTGCATACAGATGGTAGATAGCTGAGTCAATGTTTTTAAAGTATACTTATACCGCGGAATTAGCTCCGCCTTTTGCGCATTTGACGGCTCATAAGGTTTGAGCACCTCTATAATAGGTGTGATACATGATATCATAACTATATAGACATAGGACTATTCTAGACATTCCACGCTACACTACTATATTTTTCCACTCAAGCTTCTCTTACATAGCAACTAAAATAATTAATGTTCTACCTAAGAATTATTGTTTCAATATGAAAATTTCTCAATTTAAAAATTATGTAAAAAGTGAATTAAATAATTTTATTTTATGATTTGTACATGAATATATTTTATTGAAATTTTGTATATTAGTATTTAGTCAAAAGTCGAAGGGAAAATCGTCTCTGGATGAACTTTCACCTTTTTATGTGTTGTGAAAATATTTGACCTACAATTATTTCGTAAATGTTAAAAATTATATTGAATCTGTTCTGTATTTTTCTTTTTTTTTTTTTTTGTCAAAGCACAATAAAATTATTATTTATTTATTTGATTAAGAAAAATTATTAAACTTGCAGACCGTTTAGCCACAAAGAGTTTCATAACCTCACATATTATTTCACTTTGGCAATTGTTCACTTTGAAGTTTTCTAATCTTAAAGCAAACTTGTTTCAGCCTGGTTCTTCTGACATTTATTATTAATTTCAATTATTATTTTTTAAAGTTTCATAGATTCCTTCAGGCTTTCTGTCATCTAGATTATCTAACTTCATAAAGTTCTATTTTCACGTATCAAAGATTGAACTTTGACGGATAATGACACGTTAGAATATCCTTTAAACAAGTTGAGAGAAACGCTAGTGAGATCTAACCTAATCTTAGCTTCTTCTGGCAGCCACGCTTTTCCAGCAACGCTTGTTAATATGATTTTAACAGCCACGCAATAATGCTTAATCTGCAGCCATTCTCATTTTGACAGTGACGCTCGTATTAACAGTGATACTAGTCTAGACGGTAGAGTTCAACATTGATAATGACAATGACAATGACAGTGAAAACTGCCAGTGTCAGTTTGACAAATATATTTTTTACCGCAACTACTGTCAGTGCTACTTTCATGTTCTGACAGCTACCAACGTTAGTGTCATTTGAATTGCTGACATATTTTTGACACTCTGGCCCTGTTAATGTGATTTTGCCTAATATAAAATAAATTTTGAATCCTGTGACAATTAAACATTAAGTTTCGTTTGTGTTTCATGTCCCATTCGTAGTTCGGTTAAATATAATCAATTTCAGGGTTCACCATTTTAAAGGGGTTCATTGGAGTATATTGTCTTCTCTACTCCCATTTATCAGGTACTGAACTTTAGTTCAATATTGCCTATTAGTTTTAAAATTGTAATCATGGTTAAGGAATTCAAGGCAATAAGGCACATTGATTGGTTTGGGTAAGTCCGCGATTAAATTCGGTTGATTTGTTAATTTAATTATCCTAAAGCAGATTATTTATTACATTTTACGATCGGTTATTGTCGTTACCAAGTTCTTGAATGTTGATAGATTACTTTCCAAAAGAGTCAACAGAGGACATCTTCTTGAGGATGAATTACAAAACCTGTCAGGTCAGGAGTTGGGTGAGATTTAATCGGAAACATAGGTTTTGATCTTCTTTTTAAATTTCATTCATTTTTAAGAGCAGCAATGCCCAGAGAATTCGGTGGCACATTCCGACGTACGTAGTAGTAACAAGAGTGTTTCGCGGAAACTGGCAACATTTACCATTGTCATACATGTTTTCCTTAATCTTTTTGTATGCAACATTAGATCAATCCCAAGAAATAATTAAATAATCAACTAGTAACCATTATTTTACATGAGCACATCCCTTTTTTTTTTTGAATAAATGATAGTAAAATAAAAAGAAAATTACATAGACTTTTGATCTGAAACAATCAACATATTTGCTATGGTGGTTTATTGGGCAAACTTGACCAGGTTATCACAATCGTATACAGGAAATTGTATTACTTAATTGACACATTCTGCGTATTTTAAGTTTTATAAATAACGTAATGTATAGGTAATAAAATACATATATAGAGTGGACAAATTCAAAAGTATTGCGATTTCCTTTAATTTCTTAATTTTTTAGTGACTTGATATATATTAGTGTTACAACTTAGTGGAACTAGATAACAACACCTTATAAATAAAGCCTGTGCTGAAGTGTGACGTCACCGTTGGTAGTCCAGCAGAGCGGGTGTGATTTGCTGTGCGTATAGTATAAACAAATAATAAACGGCTGTAAATTATGCCTAGTATTTAGTAAGGGCTTCTTGTAAAAACCGGAATGCCAGTAGGGCCAATCCATCTTAAGTGGCCCAGAAAAAAATAATTGGTTGCTTACCATTTTTAAAAAATATATTTCAAAATCAATATTGATATAATTTTATATCACTCCGTTTAAAAATACAAATCATTTTTTTCTCATGCTGAAGATAAATTCTTTGTTTACGGAAAACTCCTTGTTTTCATCCTGGTTAATCGTAGAGATTTGGAACAAAACCTTTGTTATTGATATAGTCTAACCTACATATTTTTTTGTTAATCGATTGGCTATTTACGTATACCAGAAATTTCATCTCGAACTTGACACATGCGTTTAAAAAAAAAATGATTTCCAATAAGCATTTTTTTGGAAATACTTATGTTAGTATACTTTATGTAAAAAAAATCTGGGCTTTGATATTTATTTCACTACGCATCGAATACTTTTTGTTTCATATTAATTGCTTTAATAACATTTCTAGAAATTAATAGCCTTTCATAATACTTTCATATAATCCAAAAATAATGATTTGCTAGTGATTGAATTAAAGATCCTTTCTGTGACTACGCCCTTAATATGTCACATGTATTATGACATCGTGTCCGAAGCAATGCAAGTAACAATTTGACTATCTTTGGTAAGATCATATCAACCTCATTAACATAAAGTTATCGTGTTAACATTATTGCTACAGTTATAATGTAACAAAGAACTAATTGCAACATAACTTGGTAGGAATTGCATATGCTATTGTGTTCAATTTTGTAAATAGCTGGTAAATTGTATTTGCATGATATTTATTAAAATAAAGTAATCCTAATGTATTTATTATTTTGTTGTATGTGCATGTAATAATGCATAATAACTAATCAGCACATAAATAATTCATATCGTTTAGAACTTAACTTTGGATTAAGCAAGTATTCATCAATTTTTAAAAACAACTAAAATCTAAAGTATAAATATTTGCAGCTGTTCATAATAATAACATTAATAACACACGTATTTGAAAGTACAACAAGTCAAACAACATACAGAAATACCCATTATCAAACATAGCAAAACTTATGATGTGACGTAGATAACTGGGTCGTACATCCACGTTGAATTGTCTTTGTTGGTTTCTACTAATTAATGTTTGGTGTTTTTTTGACGCCACATGTTGTGTCACACTGGTTTTCTGTTTAATTTCACACACTTTACATACCAGCTCCATATCATCAAAACCACCTCAGGATAATTCCTAATCATACGCGTAATGTTTCGGAAGACGCCGACTTCCTCTCCATTTTGTAGTATACAAAAGCACTACACTAATGAGAAAATCTCACCACAACTAAATAATTTGTCAAACTGAATTCGTCGGCGAGGGAGAATCACAGCTCGTCACGAATCCGACCAATGGAGAAATGCTTGCCCATCTGCTGTTTTAAAGACGCGTCTGGCCCGATCCTAATGTACCCAATATTACTCAGATGACGTTCAGGTGGAACAATAACTCTGTGTTATAATTTTTCTTCTTATTAAAATTAATATACTTCTAATATGTTCATAATCAGATTATTGTTCCGTAAATCTGTGTGAATGAGTTTCATTTACTTGCATTCTTTTTACTATAAATGTAAAGTATGACATATTTATAGATTCAAAAATTATTCATCTTTCATTTATTTTATATTTTACGGTGGTGGCGAGCCAACATTGATGCAGATTTGATGTGAAAAGCTTAATATGTATGGTCACTGTCAAGAATTACGGTTTCTTTTTATTGTTATTATATTATACTAATTATACCCATTGCTTTCAATCATAATACAACTAGATTCCGTACAGTTTTCGCATTTACGACTTGAACTCTTTTACTAGCAAGTAAAAATACAGACGATGGTTCACCAAGATCTACATAGAATTTGTGATATCACATTTGCCATATGATTGCCATCCGTTATTTCGTCTACCGCTATCCATTTTTTTTTGTTTTGTTTTAATATGTCCGCAATTAGTATTGCTTTCTGATCTGGTTAATTTTCTGCGTGCAGTGGTCACTTATGTAATATCCCTTCGTACGTTTCACAAGTATTTGATACGTAATAGAGTTCGCTTTCTACGATGCCACTGAATTACTCGGAATTTCACCCAGTCTACCCAACTAACATCAAAGTGACGGAAACTTGCATGAGAACTTTAATATAGTAGGCATTACATAATTGTTACTAATTTGCGACTAATGTAAAATTCATCTTGTGGTATGCCGTGTAGTAACAATTACGTATATTGTACTTATTTCAGGTCCTGCATAGTCATTACCATTTCAAGTAACTGCTGCAGTATGTGCAACGTCGCGGATACTACCCTGCATTACTTTAAAGTAATTTCAACTTTAAAGTGAGAATTGGTAGTAATGTCTATTGCATAGCCTTACCAAAGAATCACTTCAAAGAAGTAATAACTAAAAGTGTTCAATTTAAAATTCCTGTAATGTTCTAGGGAATTTTTCTGGACCTTTATTACTTTAAAGTACTTTTTACTACTCCCCACTAGTTCAAAATGACTACAAAGTTACGTATACCTTGAAAACCTACTATAAAGTGATATTAACTTTTAAGTCAACACTTTCTTATTCGGAACCAATCGACCATCGCGTGGAAAGGCAGTAAAATACCAATAAAAATGTTCCGGCATTGATCGACCTTTTATAGAAAAGTTGTGTTTTAGTTAAGTGAAGTGAACAATTTAACAGATTATTTAATTGATGCGGAACCGACTCTTATTCATTGAAACAAATAAATAACCAGGTTAGGAAAATTATTAGGAAAATCAAACATATCAGTGAAAAACCAATAAATGGTGAAATAAAGAATGTAATTGTGAATTTCACACAATATATAAATTCACGGAAATCAGACAAATGATTAACTTTGGAAAGCTATGAAATTTACGGGTATGTGAAAGTGATGAGATGATAGAAAATATGGATAAAACGGCCCAACCGAGATTTTCGCCATAATGAATTTTGTTGATATTCAAGGTAAATCCATGAGTTAATCAATTGTTTGATTTTAGCTAATAATAACAATTGCATCTGTTGACGTCAGTCACTAACGTGTTGCCAATCCCAAACAGTAACATTATCTTTACCTATTATTCATTTATTTCATATAATTACATAAAAAATTCTAGCATAGGTACACGGTATTATATAAATACATTTTGTGAATTTATATAATGCACCACGCGCCTATATTAGAGAAGTATACATATCTGAAGGTTGACAAAGGGTCGATTTGCTAGCCCAGGTAAACAGTTTGTTATGTACTCATATGAAATGAATGGAGTATAGATCAGATCAGTCAGCTCTAACTTAATAGTGAGGATCGTAAAGTAAGTGGGAACTTGCAGTAAACTTTTCGTAGCAGCGTAGTAGACGCCAGTTTAAAGTTACCAATAAATTGAAGCCATTCGTCGCACTTGCTACTTTTTGGTAAGCATAACTACATAGTGAAATTGTTATAGTTTCCGTCACCATTCAGTCCTTTCACGTAGCAGCAACTATAACCTTAGTCGTATTTGGTACTTTATGGTAAAT
Organism: Rhamnusium bicolor; assembly: GCA_029963845.1. NCBI lineage: Eukaryota > Metazoa > Arthropoda > Insecta > Coleoptera > Cerambycidae > Rhamnusium > Rhamnusium bicolor. The sequence continues at coordinate 1,321,576 of JANEYF010002325.1, forward strand.
ATAAATTTGAGGGGAAATAATTCTTGTTTTTTTGCAACCCTATTTAGTGACAAATACTTTGTTGAAATATATGCCATTATAAAGTTACTCCAATCTAATTCGCCATTTTTCTATTATTGAGAGATGACGCCATATGGAGATAAAAATATAATTCTGAAAGTCATTTTTTTATCAAATGATCATATTTAATAAAAAAATTATGTTTTATAAATAGATCGTTATTGCTTTATTATACATAAAACAGAAAAATGCTTTCCATCAAAAATTTTTGTATACATAAATTTTGAACAAATATTTTTTTTCGAAAAAACAGTTTTCTAGATAGAGCGCCTTTTTATGGAAGTATCATGGTAACATTTTACAGAAAACAAGTAGTCGTTTTAATTTCCACACTGAGGGTGAATGAAAAACAGCATGGTTTATTACCTACATGTATTTCAATTGCAACAATTTTTCATTTGCCCATTTAACTTGGAGGAATGTAAAATATTAACAGATAATTATTGCTATCTATTGTAGGAAGTAAACAGTTGTGACGTTTAGAATGGTCTATTAAACATTTAAAAGATTTTAGATAAGTTTGGTTTAATTTACGTTACCATTAAATGCAAAACATGCAACAATGATTTAAATTTCTAAACCATTATGGCCTCTAAATCACCCCCATTTGTTATAAGATTACACAAATATTCTCAGATGCAAATAAACATTATTATTATTATTATTGTTATTACACCAGAACAACATTTTTTGACTTCAATTACCTTTGAGGAGAATAATTATATCTAGAATTAATTTAATAATTATGCAAGGTGTTTATTTAACTGTGTTTCTAGTATACTGGACTCATTTAATGATATTTCATTTACACCTTTTTTCTACATTTCTTGAATGTGTTTCAACTCACTAGATGTCTCACATAAATTTCTGATCGAAAATCAAATTAAAAGTAACTGCAATATTTGAACTTAAATTCGTACAATCATTGAAACTCCCGAATCTGCTGCAAAATCTGTGCGATTTCATTTACGTGTCTCGCCCGCTGCCTACGAACTTGGTACGTTTCTAACTGATTGTTTTAGTTTTGGAGGGAATACTTGTTGATTTTAAGAGATTCTAAATTAACTTCAACGTATTTTTTGATTTATTTACTATGGTTCAGTTCAGTACTTGTCTCAAGACTATGTCTGTCTAGATCAGGAATATTTTCCTCAAACTTTCCATCTTTTCCATCTAACAAAATGATTCTTTAACAGTAGTTTTTGTTGCCTATTTAGTAATAACGATTTAGAGCTATGATAATATGTTAGATCAAATAGGTGTGAAATTATTCCAAATTTTATTTCTATTTTTCTGCTGTTGATTGTTTTATAAACACAATTTTTCATATATTCCCTCTTACGCATAGCCTTATTAAAACAAAATGAATAATAATCCGCTATTATTTTATTAAATGGTGATAAACGTATATCTGTAGATATTCGTAATTATACTTTTTACAATCCTAAGAGATTGTTAACTGAAATCTAGATTGCAGAGCTCTTCGTATAATATAATACTACATTATTTTACAGACCGAAAACTAATGGTTAAAATTATCTCAATTTTAAATTGTTAACAAAATGTTCAAATTGGTATTACTCACGGCACAGTAATTGGTTCTATACTTCTCACCATGTATATGATTTCTTTAACATGCTCTTTATGCTGGTCAAAATTCTCATTTACAGACACTATTAAAAAAAAATTTAACAAAAATAAAATGTCTATATCAACACTTCCGGATCTAGGTAATCGGTAACGATAAAATTCATTCATTGATACTATCTCTTCCAAAGAATCAGTGTCGTGTCTTCCTTTCGTTAGGATTTTACAGGCAAAAATGAATAAATGTCCACTTTATTTAGGGTTCGACGGATGCTCGACAGAGTAGTGTTTTATGTCATTTCTTTAAACAGATTAATAATAAAGTTTAAGAAAATCTTTAAATCTTTAAAAATTCACTAAAATTTCAGGCATCATCATAACATAAGAGCCCGGTTTAAATATATCACAAAAACATTTTAGATAAAATACAACTTTTTAAAATTAAGATACAGTTAAAACGTCATTGAATTGTGACTTTAGAAAAGTCTTATATGATACGATTTTGTCTTTACGTTTTGATCACTATTTGATATCTAAATAGACAATAACGGCATTAGGCATATACCAAAAAGTCAAAGCTCGTGCATATAGTTTGGGACTTGACAACTTCAGTAAATATAATGTCTCTTCTATAAAATAGTCAATTCCAAAAAAACATCTTATTTTTATAGTAAATTAACCGACAGCCCAGTCTACCGTTTGCATTTAAACCTGCTATGGTAAACTCCCACTTAACATTGGCGATCTTGGTGTTGTGCCACTCATTGGAACACTCCACAACAAGAGCCTACTTGTCAAGCTTAGAGATTAGCTTATTTATGGGTAACATGAGTAATGAGGACTACCCCAACAGTGCGATGGTAGCCATTCTGGGCCTTTGACTTTATTACATATTGAAGTGTAGTTTAAAGCCAGGGAAGCAAATAACATGAAAAAATGGAACAAATCAGAGACAATAATCAAAGGCTCTAGCTCTACCGGTAAGAGACCAGGTCGTCAGCAAGTGAGAATAATACCGGTGCCTTCCGTTGTACCACCTTACTATTCCATACACAGTTGTGTTCTTTAGTCGTGACAATTGGGTGCAATATAAAACAAATTCACCGAACCCTGTTGATCTGGAATGGTATAGAGACTGACTAAGGCCTCAGGTGAAAACTGGTGCTGGCATACATATATGGATACGAATCAAAGGTTCGTATTTCGGTGCACCTAGGTAAGTATCCAAATTTACCACGAGGTCTGATTATATCGTGACTATATCAGAGCTATGAAACTGGGCTATGGCACAGTGTAGCAACTATTGGGCTCATGCTCCCGGAATGAGACAATTAAAGCTTCATATAAAGGACCCTTCGAAGGTATCAAACGTAGAGTGGCTGCTGAAGCTTAATAGAGAACGAATAAGAGAGATAGTAAACTTGATAATAGGACCCAGTCCTCTAAATAACCACAATGAGGGCGAAAGATGATTCTATTTGTTAGATGTGTAGATTAGAGAAAGAAACCTCCACATATTTTATGTAATTGTGCACCATTGGAGGTATTAAGACAGACATCTTGGAAGGTAATTTATAGAGTCGAATGATTTACGGAATGTACCTTGGGATTGACTCCTCTCTTTTATAGAGAAATCCGGTCCCTTTTAGGGAAGTCACAAAAGCACAATAAGCCCACAGTCCTAAGCACGGTGGATTTTAGGATCTGCACGTTTACTTATAAAGGATCCTTATTCTTCAAAAAAAGAACCTACAGAACAGATGTTAACGACATTTGTTGCAAATATTTATTTTCATTCTACATCATCACAAGAAAATTTTTAAAAGGACTTCTAACATTGTTATTTTATTAAATGTTTTTTTTTACTGAAAATCTAACTTTTTCAACATTTAAATTTTTTCTAGCAATATTTCCCTAAATTCATACGTTTCCTTCCTTGTTTTTGTTTATTTTTATCTGTATTAACTGTCAACATGCTTTATTCATATGGCATCCATGATCCAATTATTTGAAGTAGGTTACTTTATAGTAGTTTGGAGTCCACTAAAAAAATAAATTAAAAATATCTGATGTGGCCAGCACATAACTTTCTTATATCAGTATAAATCATCCTGATGTAAAAAAAATCATTCTATTTAATTCTTCACTTACCTCATTTAAATTTTAATGGCGTACCTTGAAATGTTTCATTAAAATTTTTAAATAATTAATTATCAGCTTCCTTCCACACTGTCAATAATAATTCATGTCATATATCTTAATAATTTCTTCTTATTGACATTGACATTTTTGTAACTAAGTTAGACATTTCAAATGTCAAACTGTTAAATTTATCCTAACCCCATTTCGTGAGGTCAAATGTATAAAAAGTTTAAGTTTACACCAGCTTTATTTAAGTAATTGAAAAATATATTTTATTGGCTTGATATGTAGACATGATTTATAATATTTCATCAAAAATGTATTTTTTTTTGTAAAGGCACATACAAAAAAGTTTAGGTTCCTGGACCTCCTTTCAGCTGGCCAGTTTTGCTCATCATTGAATTTATCATTGTCTTTGGCTTTTAGACCCTGTGTACCAAATTTGAAAGCTTCATCTCAAAAACTGTGGCTGCTATCGCGATAATACAGACATGCTGACAGATTTTTTTTCGTAAAGTTATGTTTTTTCATTATAATTCATCGAGATTCGTCCATACATGCAATAAAAATTTTTAATTTTTTTCCCGAAATTGTATCTTTTTTCTTCTTTCACTATGTCTCTTCTGGAGGTACCACATTCACCCAATTTAATGTGTCACCTAAAATGGTGTTGAAAATCTTAACTGCCAAATTTGGGAAATCTCCTATTAGTATTTTTTTAGTTATCGCGGATACACACACACGCACGCACGCACGCACGCACGCACTCACGCACAAACGCACGCATGCACGCACGCATGCACGCATCGACGGACATCATTCGAAAAATAGGCAGAATGGATTCAGGAGGGTTCAAAACGTATAAATCAATCAAAATCTCGAGGTCGAAAAAAATCACGATTACTATACTTACTTATATTAGGTATAAGAAAGTAAAAAATTGATAGAAATAAACAAATTGCTGAAAAAAGCTTATTAAATTATATAAGTTTGACCCATTTCCCCAGCCTATAAATCTATATAGATACTTTCATTTAAAGGATGGATGACGTAGTTTATACCATTGTTTAACGCAAAAAAAGATAATTACAGCTTCCAATAAATGAACATAATTATATAAAATAAATTCCGCACTATGAATGAATGTTTTGAATAATGACTATCAATTACCTGCAACTACCAACATGAACAATGAAATTAAATCACCTCTACCGAGTTAAACAATTGATTCCGCTTCAGGTCATAAGGGTACTTCATTATCTAACCTAATAAGTAAAAGTATCATTAATTTAGTAAAAAATATGAATTTTCGTGCAACGTATGACCTTGCTACACCCACTAATTATATTGGCACACTTACAAGAGAATCTGTTTTACTGTTTTAGAATATGATCATAGTAATCATTTGGAGTTATGACAATTATTAGGGAGAAGTGGGGTAACATTAAGGAATCATCTGATTGTCGTCTAATAAATTCTTATCGATAAGAGTAAACCTTGACAGATGTATATTATAACAATTTTACTTCAACCATTCTAATTTGTTTAATGAGAAGAAGAAAATATAATTCACACCGGTAGATCTGAATATTTTGGTAACTATCTGGGCATCTGGCTAAAATATTCTAAAAAATTTATATTGTTGATGGTATACAATACTTTCGGTGTTCTTGGTTGTATACCAACCGTAAATCTTGTCTTTTTACTAGTGTATCAAACATTATTGCTATTAATTTATTGTTTATCAATCGTTAACAGTTACTTTAAATATCTGCATTACAAAGATTAAGTGTTATACTATATACTATTGAGAACCTCTAATTGTCAAAAATCAAGGGTTTTATTTTATCTACCGTCATCACAGTTTTAGTGTTTTTGCGATTTACTCGCAAATCTACCTCATAAAGATCATTGAATAAGAGTTTATATCTTGAAGAGCTCTATGAATTTCAGCAGCAACTTCTTGGTCTCCTTGTAGCATTAGCAAGAAAGTTACTATTTCACATTCTGTATATTTATTAACCACTGCACGAATCTTGTAAAACCACATATTTTTCTTTGATAATTACGGATTCTTTTCTTGATGACGTTTCTTAATTCACCAAGATTGTACGACAAGGAATATTCTGATTCTAAGAATGAGATATGTAGCGTGGTTGGTATCCACCCAGTGCTTCAAGTGGTGACATACAAGTGGTCTTTTTGCAGATACTATTAATGGCATTCTGGATCTGTTGAACAGATATGTCCTATTTATTTTCAGGACTTTCAGCAGACGTAACGGATAAATGATTAAGTATGATTCGAGTTTGGAAGATCGCAGCTCTTGCAGTTAGTAAAATCTTATCACTTTGATATTTCTGATTATAGATCAATAAAATATTCTTCAGCAATCACCAGGTTTACCTGGTTAAGTTCATAATATTAATTACCCAAATTTTGAATCGCGGTGAAGTTGTAACAAGTTGCATCAGTAATGAGTTTTCCGAATTGTATCTGTTGGAAAATTTTGAATGAGTAAACTCTACATTTTCTGCCAACCTAAAACACACATTAGCCAAAAAATTATGCCATTGTTATTTCGTCTCACTAGCCCAAAGGACATAAATACTTGGGATATATCCCACTTTTGACTACATCAGTGTAAAAGTATAGTGAATACCCAGTAAAACATTAGCATCTTTTAATACAGAAGAAATATGTTACTAATTTGTAAGACTAACAATCCCTTCAATACACTTGCAAACCGTAAGCTGATTTTATTAAGAAACTGTCTATTGCTAACTAAAACTATCAAAATCAATGGTCCATTCACCTAAAATGTTTGTATTTTTCCATATTATATTTGCTGTTCACAGAAGAATACCGACAGGGATCGTCAACTACCATGGGTGAGTATTTTCAACATGCATATATGTTAATTTAGTGTTTGATGCAAATTCGCTTCGTGGTCGAAAGGTGACACTTACCGGGTTCCAAGTTCAATCACCGCTTGAGGAGCTGAAATTTTTCCTAAAATAGAAATTAATGCTAGTATACTCAGATATTGATTGTATCTTCGTTGTGTCTAAATGTGTAACCCTTCCGCACAAGGTATCTCGAGGTATCCTCAGGGATACAGCGGGTTGTATTATGTGACATTTAATTGTTAGTAGCAAGAGAACAATTAGTTGAAATGTCCGAAGAGTTATTACAGGTAAAATTTTTAATGAATATGTAGATCAAGAGATATGGAAACGTTCATAATAAAAAAAAGATTTATCAAGAATTTACAAAAATGTGAAAAAGAATACGAATTTGTTTGGAATCCCACTGTAATATAAATTATCAAATTTCTGGTTCATGTATATTGTACATTTGACATAATGGAATTCTATATAACTATACATATATAGATATCTTCTTTTATTTATTTTCGATGTATACTATCTTCTCTATAACGGATAAGTCATAAATATCGTATCTTATTTTTTCGTTATTATTATTCTCGAAAACAAATAAAGCAATAATGTTCATTAAACATATATTCGTTATTATTGAAAATGAGGAACTAAAAAAATATCCAGTCAATAACTTACTCAAGAACCATTATTATCAATCAGTTACTGTAAGCGATTGATTTCTGAAATTACAAGTATTCTATATCTCTTGCAATGCCTCAAGAATAGGATTCCATAGTTCATATCTATTTGCAGGTCTCTGTTGTATATCATTTTCATCATTCTTTATCGGATTGAAATCAGGGCTCTACGCCGGCCAAGGTGTCATGTTAATTTGGTTCTGGTCTACCCAATTCGTGATAATTTTGGCAGTATGGCTTTGACAGTTATCACGATCATATAAAAACTTCTGTTGAGAGAATCGTGCTGTGACTGACGGTAGCATTATATCTTGTAAAATATTATTGCCAACGTTTGCAGTTAGCCGCTCTTCTACTCTAACGCATCCATCAGTACTGAATATCCAACTCAAAACGTTTACGAAAATCTTCTACTGGATCTGTCTAGTTGAATATATTCCTCTTGAAATCGTCCCGGTTTATATACATATGCAAATTGTGGTTGTCTCTCTTCATTCAATTCAGTCAGTAAAGGTTTTTTTCTTCGCTACTCTACTTCTATGCTCTTTGAGTCTTCTACGAGTTGACTAAATTGATCCTGGATATTGCGTTTCCACATTTGCTTTGATTATCGTATCAAAAAATTGTCCAGAATATGATTAACTAAATCATTATTCTGTTGTGCTGTCGAAACTCACTTTCCACCAAATCCTGGCTACCTTTGACACGTTTGATGTTCACACAGCGTTTTCAGCATAAGTAAAGCATGATTTGTTTCCATTTATATCTCCTGATACGGCGCTATAAGGCTATCCATCTTTAATTTTTGCAATTGCTCCGGCCCTTTGAGTTCAGACAAAAATATTCGAGGCATGTTCTCACTTGATATGCTCCACACTCACGTAGTTTTTCACGACACACCAAAACACCATACACTCATCACGCGTTTCGCCAACCAAGTTGGTTTCATCTGGAGATGATTAAAACTAACCCCTTGCTAAAAACGTTTCCTATTAATATCTGAACTATTGGCACGGGTCGGTGAACCGTGACACACTCACCAATAAAGTAGGCTATTTGGAATTTGCCCTCTATCTGAGGACAGTGAGATGAAAAATAAATACATTATGAAGTTGAAACGGGAAAAAACACTGTTTATGTAAGAAGCGATCAATGCAGAGGATGATTTAAATAATTTAATAAAAAGTCAAGAAAAAATTATCACGGAACTAAAAGAACAAATTAGTGAGTTGAAAAAAATACAAGGAAACAGCAAAGAAGTCAACAAAGAACATTGGTATACAAACACAAAAAAATGTAAAAAAACATTTCTACTGCTACAGACTTGAGAATGGGTGATTTGACAATATGTGATAAAATATGTATATCCGAGACAAATATACGGGATGGAACAACTATAAACAGGCATGTGGAAAATTCATTAACAAGCAAAACAAACTACAGTAAGTCTATCATAATCAATACTATTAACTCTAACGACAATAAGAAAATAAAAAATCAAACTAACGCCTCTGGCAAAAGGGCAGATCAGTAATCCAAACAACAGACTACTGATCTTGAGCGATGGTGAAAGTCATAAAATAATTAATCAGTTTAAAAATGCGTTTCGAACAAATTATTTTAATTGTCTAACTTTTAAAAAATCCGGCGCCCTGTTTAATCAAGTCACCAGTGACATCAACAATCTTGCCAAAGACTTTACCCTGTGCGACTACATTTTAATTTCGGCTGGTGCACATGACTTTTACAATCACAAATATCCAACTTTTAGATATATAAGTGAGATGGTGCACTCATGCCCTAATACTAATTTTATTTTCGCTTCTGTGACACGTACCAAATATAATCGGAATCTTAACAAAAGAATTGATAAATTTAATTATGCACTAGAAAAATTTACACACAAACTTGATTTTTATAATGAGGGTTCTTTTTATTATTTGGATGTAAACACCTCGCAAGCAACTGCTGCAGCTAATGATATTGCAGAAAATAAGGGTGTAAAAAAAAATCAAAACTTAAAACATATTACACTCACAGTAGAGAAACAGTTAACACTAAATGAGTCTTTGGATATTCTGGAAATTCTGGATGAAGAAGACACATCGATTGTGGAAGAAACAATGACTATGCAAAATATCAAAGAATCTGGAAATGGTGAACAGTTTTTTCTGTGCTCTGAATAACTTAAATATCATACACCAAAACATTCAGTGCTTATCTAATAAAATTCTTGACTTAGATAATGTTTTATGTGATGACTATAACTGTGATATACTCCTGCTTTCGGAACACTGGCAAAATGATGAACAGTTAAATGCTATGAAATTGAGCAATTTTACTTTAATCGACTCCTTTTGTCGGAAAAATATTAAGCATGGCGGTGTCGCCATATACTTAAACAAAGAGTTTAGCTCAAATTTTGGTATTTATACTGTTGGTGAATTTTGCGAAGAAGGTGTTATAGAATGCTGCTGTGTAGAACTTATACAATATAAAATTTTAGTCCTTGCAATGTATAGGCCTCCTTCTGGAGATTTTAAATTATTTTTAAATCTATGTAATGGTCTACTTAACAAACTGTTTAATATGGGTAAAACAATTATTATAGGTGGGGATTTTAACATAAATTTTTTAAGTCATACCACGAATTTAATACTTTTCAGAGATCTTCTGTTCTGTTTCGATCTCCATATTACTGTTAACTCGCCAACAAGAGTGACCCCCACCTCTAGCTCGTGCTTAGACAATTTTCTCATCACCTCAAATATTTCTAATTTTAGATCTTGTCTTGTTGATTTATTTTTGTCTGACCATTTGTCACAAATTTTCTCAGTTAAGGTGGAAAAACAAATCAAAAAAGAAAATAAATATGTATACCGCAGAAATTTTAGTATGGAAAACACCAGTCGATTTCTTAACTATCTACAAAATCAACATTGGCAAGATGTGCTTACCCAAAGTTGCCCTAATAACGCTTTAGATAACTTTTACGATATAATTTTGCACAATTTTGATTTAAGTTTTCCAATAAAACGGTTTAGCACTAACAAAAGAAAATGTAAAGTAAATAAATACGTTACACCTGAACTAACTCAGCTTAGAAATCAGGTTACTATGTATAACGACCTTGCAAAGGTAAATAGAGCTTACAAGGATCTTAGTGTTCACTTAAATAACTTATATCGTCATAAATTAGAGTCTGCTAAAAAGGCATACAACGATCAAGTAATTCATCTTTCAGACAACAAAACAAAGTCTATGTGGAATATAATAAAAACTTTACAAGGCTCAAGCACAGTTACAAAGGAAATAAGTATTGAGAAAGACGGAAACAAGGTCCCCATTGAGAAAGTAGCCAATAACTTTAATTATCATTTTTCGAATACCACTAATAATAATACAACACGTGATTTTAACTTCTTAGAATCGAATGTAACTAATTTTAATAAATCTTTGTTTTTGTCTCCAGTTTCCGTAGTTGATGTTGAATCTCTTATAAATAAACTGAAGTCCTCAAACTCCAGCGGGCACGACAATGTGTCTAATAATTTAATTAAAAAATGCAAATATTTGATTAGCTCTCCACTGGCTTATATAATCAATCTATCCATAGAAAAAAGGTATTTTTCCCAGCAAATTTAAATTGGCAATAGTGAGTCCTCTATATAAAAAGGGAGATCCAAATGACTACAACAACTACAGGGCTATCAGTTTACTCTGTAGTTTTTCAAAACTTTTGGAACTCCATCTTAAGGACCAATTATCAGGTTTTTTACACAAAAATATGTTGCTTTCACCGTCACAACATGGTTTCACTGCTAATAAGAGCACTGAGTCTGCTCTATGTGATTTTCATTACAAAATCATAAATGCTTTGGACAATCATAAATATGTTGTAGGCCTTTTTGTCGATTTTTCTAGAGCGTTTGATCTTGTTGATCATCAGTTGCTGAAAGCTAAACTTGCACTTTATGGTGTTCGTGGAAATGCTCTTCAAATATTTGCATCTTATCTGGAGAATAGAACGCAAATTGTAAGAATGTCGAGGGAAGTGCAGAGCAATACTTGTGACATTAGACAAGGTGTTCCTCAAGGCTCAATTTTGGGACCCCTCTTGTATATATTATTTGCCAATGACCTAATCACTTTCTTAGAGAAAATTCCAAACGTTCATGTGGTCTGTTACGCCGACGATACCAACATTTTAGTTATAGAGAACGATTTAACTGAAGCTAAAGTGACAACGGAAATAGTTTATGAAAGAATAATATGCTGGGCCCAAAAAAACAAACTAAATTTAAACAAGAGTAAGACTGTCTCTACTCAATTTTCGTTAAATAGTAATTCTGAGATTTTAACACTTTTTGAAGGCACCGACTACGTTACAAAAACTTGTGATTCTAATAAACTATTAGGTGTTACTTTTGATAGTCATATGCAATGGACTCAGCACATTGATAATTTATGTATTAAATTAAGGACAAGTTGCTATGCCCTAAAATTTATGTCTAAGCACTGTAGTCAGGAGGTCCTCATGACTCTCTATTATGCCAGTTTTCACTCTCATCTGAGGTATGGAATTGTGAACTGGGGTAATAGTAGTAATGTTAAAAGAGTTTTTATATTACAGAAATATGCAGTTCGAATTTTAGCAAATTTGAATTACAGAGAGACTTGTCGAAATGCCTTTAAAAACTTAAAAATTCTAACAGTTCCTTGCTTGTATATTTTTGAGGTATGTTCATATATTTTCAAACATAATAGCTTTTTTTCAAGGAATCAAATATGTCATTTATACGAAACCAGAGCCAAAGGTATATTACGTCCTGATCTCCACAGAACTAGTATGTACCAGAAAAGTTTTCTCTATCAAGGATGTAAATTTTATAATGCTCTAACTGAAGACCTTAAAGTTTCCGGAAGTATTCACATTTTTAAGTCAAAACTTAAAAAACTATTGCTAGAAAAAAATTGTTATACTATCCAAGAATTCTTCTAAATGATGTTTTTTGCGCTCTAGGCATAATAATAATAGTATTATGCCTAGGTCTTATAATAGATACACAATGTTTTTTCTTTTTTTTTATATCTATACATTTTTTAATTAAGTTTGTCCTGACATTTTTTTTTATGACGTATATAAAATTATTATTATTATTATTATTATTATTATTATCACTATTCTTACTATTTTACACTTTGTGATTTCCAAGTTTTCAAATGCATTCAGCTGTCTAGTATTTGTTACATTCCTAACTAATCTTAAATAACTAATATCTATTTTATGGTTGTTTTCAAACGCATGTTGGGCAACAGTGTTCTACCATATTTCAGATGGGTCATATGTTCTTTAAATCTAGTTTGAATTGATCGTCTAGTATGTCCAACATACTTTTGATTATAATCCTTACAGCTCATTTCGTAAATCCACAACTTTTCGTATGTTTCAATTTTGTCTTTTGGATTGCCTAAAAATTGTAGTTTATTTCTGTCATACTCTTATTTTAAATAATTTTACAATACCACGGATGAACAGAATATCGAAGGGAATCGATACAAATTTCAGATTTCATTTCTTTTTCATTTTGAAAGGTTGAGGAATTTTGAAGTGTTTAAATGTTCGTTTACTTGATGTGCTCAGTTAATTATTATGACTCTGATATTACAAGGATTCAATAATTTACAATGATGGATTATAGGCGTACAGAATCCGTGCTCCCGGTGTAAATATGTAATGTCAAAGAAACAAGTGGAAATAAAATAATACACCACTTGCTCCTATAAGTATACAGTGTATAATATTGAAGATAAAGGAGCTATGATCACTTAATAACATCTCCAACTCTCTCTAACAAAAGAGAACAGAAGACTACAAGAAAAGGAGAAAGAATACAAATTCTACTGTCGAAAACAAATGAAACCTATTTTGGCGCGTGGACTAAAAAGTCGTGCAACGCCAAGCATGATTCAGTAACTTTGACCTAATTAATACAATTCGTGATCAATAGAAGCATAGATTAAAAGTGCGATATATTTTTAGTTTCACAAGAGTTGCGTGATGGTCTTATTTAACTTTTTAGACTGCTGGTATGATGTACAAGACATTGAGGTTCTATTTAAGTATAAAAACAATAAAGCGGAAGGTCAGTTCACATTAAAAAAATCGATTTACAAGAATAAATATAACATTAACAAGGCTAAATCCGAAAAATTTTAAAATAAATAGTTCTGTCATTATTTCTTACCAGATAAATATTGAAAAAGTCTTATTGTATTATTACCTTAATTAATAACAGTTGCAAAAAAATTCTTTGTTAAAATTAGTATTGAAATAACGTAAGACCTGACCCGGTTTAAATTCTGGGTAGTATAATATGGTTATGTTAGGAAGGGGATAAACAAACTCAGGTGAAAAGTATATGATATATCGCAACTGATCTCACTATAGACAGTGGCGGCTGGTGGATTTAGGTTGTATCATATCTCAGTAATGGAGCATGGAATCCAAGCAATATTTGAAGGCACGACTATCAGTACTGATTGTAGGAGTTTTGCAGAAAAAAAAGTTGAAAAAAAATGTTAGAAAAAAAAGTTACAAAAATGCGCAGCCTCCCCAGATTACTTCTAGACCATTAGTAAAATCTTTGTAAACAATTTTGTTTCTTAATCAGAAGGAAAATTTTTCACCCCGTTTCTTTTGGTGTTCGAAAATTTTGATTTTTTTTGAAATTTACACGATGAAGAACTTAAATTTGACGAAGAACTCTAAATCTGACAGTGATGCATTAAAGGCATTAGAAACCTTTGCAGCTTTATAACTTAATGATCTCTGAAACTGGGTTGATCTATGATTAGGGATGCAAAGTTGGTCAAGATGACAAGTAGAACGCACGTGTAGATCATTATTTTTAACTAATTTGTCTTATGTATTCAGATTTTTGGGATTTTAAAATTTTAAATATTGCACACGACATATGGAGCTAAAATATTTCGTTAAGATTAAGCCATTTCGATGCCAACAGGCTAGCCGAAATGTGGTCGAACTTGCGCAGACCATAACTAAACCTCAAGCATGCCCTTTGAATTTTTTGCAAACTCTCCTTGACTCTGGAAAGTAATGCAGACCAATACACAATATCACAGACAAAGATAACAAGATGAGAAAATCACATAATTTTAACTTTACGTCCGAGCTAACAATTTCTTTATAAGTGTACAGCAAATTAAGTTTAGCAAATAATTTTTGAACTAGATGATTTACATGTTTAGATAATTTATGGTTTGTGTCAAGCCATATACCCAGACTTTTACAAAAATTACTAGGTAGTAAAAGTTGACGATTAACTTTAATTCTGGATCAATTGTGACATCCTCCTTTTTACTTCCAAATACAAGCATTTCAGTCTTTTACTCATTTAAAATAAGATTATGTGCTAACGATACCTCAGAAATTGTGTCTAAATCTGCATTAATTTTGGACACGACTGATGAAAGATGATTAAAATTAAATAAATATATACCTGGGTATCATCAGCATATTGGTGAGAGTGACAATGTTGATAATATTTATTAAAGCCTGCAGCATAAATAGAAAACAACAAGAGCCCTAGAATGCTACCTTGTGGTATACCACGAGTAATAGCATTAGAAGCAGAAATTTCATTATAGTCAAGAATAACTCTTTGACGGCGAGCAGTAAGAAAATCTTCAAAAAATTAAGTCGCTGTATATTAAATCCAAAGTATTTCAGTTTCATACACAGTCTAGCATGTTCCAAGGTATCCAACGCCTTGCTAAAGTCTCAAAGAATCAAGACAATATTAATATTAAGAACGGTTTCTTTAATTACATCTTCAGTTACTTTTAAAAGAGCAGTAGTAGTACTATACTGAACTCAAAAACCAGATCGAGAAGTTGGTAATATATTAAGGTAATTAAGGTATGTTGTTATTTAATCTGAGACTATTTTTCAGGGATTTTAGAGAGAGTAGGTAAAATACTAATGGGACGAAACTGACTTATAAGGGAGGGATTAGGTACTTTTGCCACAGAAACTATATGAGCTTCTTTCCACAATGAGGGAAACGTGCCATTAACAAGACATTTATTGATAAGGAAGGCAATGTGGTTACTTAAAAACAGTGTCACCAGCAAAATTATTTTTTGATCAATGCCATCAGTGCCACATGCATTAGATTTTAGTTTAGAAATAATTTTATCAATTTGCTCAGAAGTGACCTCTGTAAAGGATAATTCCTCTTTATTTAAGGAAAACGACTTATTTTCATAATTATTAGCAATAAAACTACTATTATTGGCATTAATATTTATCGATGGAGTTGAAAATGCAGCAAAAATATCATTTGAATTACCGATATATAGAGGAACGGAATCCCCATGTGAAACTTTATATTAATAGCAACAGTTATGAAAAATTAAATAATTTAGTCTTATACAGGTCGTTAATGAACCTACGCGTGTTGGTCCGACAAGTGCCACTTTGTTGGATTTGTTATTAATTAGTGAGAATATTAACCTAAGTGAATGTTTAGTAATAGATTTGCCTAACATGTCAGATCATAACTTAGTTATCTGCAAAATAGACGTAGATAATTCCACGGAGACACAGTTTTTGCATACTTATCGGTGTTTTAAAAATTTTAGTTACCCTGATTTTTACAATGACTTACAAACCTCTAATTTAGACAGTATTTTTTATATTGCTAATATAGATGAGAAGTTAACAATAGTCAATAATACAATTTGAAATTTATTTGCCAAACATGCACCTTTTGTAATTTCTCGGATATCTAAAAAACCATCTCCCTGGATGACAGATGTAATAAAACATATGATAACCATTAAAAAACGGGCATCACAAAAACATAAAAAAGCAAAAAATATTAATGATTGGCCATATTATAAAAATAGAAATCTAACAATGCTATAAAGAATAAGAAAAAAATCGTATTTGCAACAAAAAGTAAATGCTAATAAATACAAAACTCTTTGGAAAGAGTTAAAGTACCTAAAAGTGTATGATAAACAGGAAAACTCCAATATATCGGAACATTTATGTGATGCCAACTTAATTAATGATTACTTTATTAACTCACTTAACTTTAACCAGCCAGATGAAAATACTTTGAATTTTTACAGTAACAATTATTTAACTATTTAATATGATTTGAACAAAACAACTACTCAGCGGGCAAATACCCCGACCTGCATTGAATTACACCTTCAAATCATGATAGATCGATAGCCAATATCATTTGTCAATTCCTAACCAGACATAGATCGATTTCGAACTTATTTGTTCTCTTCAGTATGCCATAGGTTATGGAACAGACAAATGATAGTGGCCAATCTGCTAGTCATATACTAACTAAGGCAAATTGAAAAGTGGTGAGAGGTATTAAACTTCTCGTATGGTCTAAATGACTATCCGACCGACATCATAGATGTCTCTGTTTCGGATAGCTACTTGTGCAGCAAGTACCGAGAGCGGCGACCTCTAGCCCAGGTGGACTAAACTACTGTTAATTACTGTTAATGATTTAACAAAAATTAAAACTAGAGCCTCAGGCTCCGATTGTTTAAATGTAACCATGATTATGTATTGTTGTCCTTATATTATACAGTATATAACGCATATAATTAACTGCTGCTTAGAACAAAAATACTTTCCGGAGTGTTGGAAAGTTGCTCATATAATACCTTTGCCTAAAATAAAAAATCCTAATGAATTTAAAGACTTACGACCGATTAGTATCTTGCCAGTTCTTTCCAAATTGATGAAAAATATTTTAAACTCACAAATAAGAGATCATTTAAATATATTTAAAATTTTGCCAGATACCCAGTCTGGGTTTCCACCGAATGATAGTTGCACAACTGCTCTGCTAAAGGTAACCGATGATATTCTATCAGCTACTAATAATAAAGAAATTGCCGCCTTAATTTTACTTGACTATTCAAAGGCTTTTGATAAAATTAATCATCGGTTACTCCTAGCAATTTTACACTATTTCGGTTTCTCTGAAAATGCCGTTACGATAATAAAAGCTTATTTAACAGGCCGCCAACATCGCGTCCTCCTCAACGGCAATCTGTCAGAAGCGTCGCAGGTTACTAATGGAGTTCCACAGGGTTCTATCTTGGGGTCATTGCTATTTACAATTTATACTGCCAACTTATATACATATATTATATACATATATCGACCACTGTGTTTCCCACTATTATGCTGATGACATTCAAATTTATTTTACTTTTGAATGCAACGATATTAATGAGGCTTGTTTACAAATCAATAATGACTTCATTATTACTAGATGCCTCTGAGAACCACTGCTTAACGATTAATCCAAATAAATATACTGCAATGTTATTTGGGGGAAAATTTCAATGTAAGGAATGTTTAACAGATTTAATTATATGCATTAATAATCAACAATTAAGTGTTTCGGATACCGCAAAAAATTTAAGTCTGCACATAATCTAATATTCTCCGTCTATATAAATAAATGTATAAGAAAGGCTTATGGTAATTTAAAACTAATATATGGGAGTGGTTATATTCTGGATCAAAAAATGAAAATTCTGTTATGTAATTCACTAGTCCTAAGTCACTTTAACTTTGCCGATGTTGTTTATCATAATTGTCTCACTAAATTTGATGAAATAAGAATTCAACAAGTGAAAAATGCTTGTATTAGGTTTATTTTTGGTATAAAAAAATACGAACATGTGTCACATAAACTTAAACATTTAAAATGACTTACTATGAAGGAGAGAAGAATTCTACATAGTTCTCTTTTATTTCATAAAATCATTTCTTCTAAAACACCCACTTATTTAATAAGATCCAGTTTACAAGTGATTTGCATTGTGTTAACACTAGACACTATAATAAAATAATTCCACACAGACACTGCAGTACCCTTTTTGAGCGATCTTTTAGCTATAATATTTTTCACACAATTATACAACTCGATTCCTGATGAATTTAAGACATTACCAAATTATTTATTTAAGAAAAAACTAAGTCTCAATATTAGACAAAATTTGTACTCTAACCTGAAATATTTGTAATATTATTTCTTATATTTCTTTTTCTTCCTTTATTGCACTAATATTTATCAAACTTTCATTATTCTTTTTTTTTCAGTTATGTGACATGGAATTGTAATTTACATATATAAAAATATTTTCTTTTTTTTTTTGTTTTTGGTGTCTCTTGGCTCAATGTTTCATGCGCTTTTATTTTCACTTTATTTATTAGATTTTGGGTATTTGTTAATTAACACGGGAATATTCCCAGATATTTTTAAGTTAGCCATAGTTAAACCTAGATACAAAAAAGGTGACCCCAATGACTATGGGAATTATAGAGCAATTAGTCTGCTGTGTAGTATATCTAAACTCTTTGAGCTTGCATTAAAAGATCAAATATCCTTTTTCTTATATGATAATGATCTACTTTCGCCCTACCAACATGGATTCTCTAAAAATAAAAGCACAGACACATCCCTCTGTGAATTCCATGATTTGATTGTAAATGCACTCGATCGGAAACAATATGCCCTGGGATTATTTATTGACTTCTCCCGTGCTTTTGATGTCGTTAACCATGAACTACTGATCGAGAAATTAAATAGATATGGAATCAGGGGAACTCCTTTAAACCTACTGTCCTCGTACCTTGATAATAGAACACAAACTGTCAAATTAAACGATGATGCTACAAGTGACATATTTGACATAACACAGGGTGTTCATCAAGGATCTGTTTTGGGTCCCCTTCTGTTTAACAGATTTAATAACATATCTAAGTAAGATTCTAAACGTTTATACGGTATGTTACGCCGACGACACGAATCTTCTAATCATAGATAAAGACCTAAATAATATTAAACATACTGCTGAATTATTGTATTCAAACATAATCAAATGGTCTGAAAACAATAAGCTTAATTTGAATAGAAATAAAACTAATATGTTATTATTCACTCTACAAAAAAATAATGAATTTTGTCCATCTGACAGTAACATAAATATCTGTACGTCAGTTAAAATATTGGGAGTTACATTTGACAGGCATTTGCAATGGGGTAAACATATAGACGTACTGTGTAATAAATTATGCAGCAATTGTTATGGTCTACGTTTCATGTCTAACCAATGTAGCAGAGATGTTCTCGTGCCTCTTTATTATGCAAACTTTCATAGCCATTTGGGGATGAGGTATGGACATCCGTTTAATATCCGATATTCGATCAGTGAAGTTAAGCAGCACTGATCGAGTCCGGCAATTAGATGGATGAACGATAGCTCATCTAACAGTCGGTAGGCTGTCAACAGACAATCCCGGGAAGGCCGCTAGCCTGATGCAGGCGGAGAGGCGAGCCCGGGTGGAGGGTCGAAGAGACCTACCCAGGAGGTTTGCCACTCTGCTAGCGGTGCAGGCGGGCAGGCCCAGGCAGTGGGTTAGTTGACAGTCGAGGACCGTGGTTCGGAGTCCACGCTAAACTGTAGGTCCCTAGGTAAGAAGGGTCCATTGTGGCCTACTTGCCTAGTAAAATAATTAGCTACTACTACTTCATAGCCATTTGAAGTATGGAATAATAAACTGGGGGAATTATGCATATATTAACCGCGTATTTATTCTGCAAAAATATGCAATACGAATTATCTCTGGACTCGGTTACCGTGAGAGTTGCCGCAGTACTTTTAGGAAATTAGGAATTTTAACTGTATCTAATTTATATATACTCGAAGTATGCATATATGTATACAAAAATAAGCATAAGTTTCTTGCTAATCAGACCGAACATGATCACAATACAAGATCAAAAGGCCTATTATAACCAAAGTCGTGTCGAACGACGTTGTACCAAAAAAAGTTTCTTTTATAATGGCTGTAAATTTTTTTAATTTTCTATCAGATGATATTAAATGTTCTAGAAACATCCATATTTTCAAATCTAAATTGAAGAAAGTGCTCTTGGATAAAAATTGTTATAAAACCCAGGATTTCTTTTTATAATTACGTTGTATGTTTTTTACTTTTAAGCTGTATGCTCCACTTTTTGGACCCATTCTACAATATGTGTAGACGTGTAGTACAAATGTTATATGTGTAATACAAATGTTATATGTAATGTATGTTTATTATTGTTTTCATTTTTGACTCTATACTTATATTGTCATGTAGATATCTTGCTACTTATATGTTCGTTGTTCGTTCATCTTTATTTTGACTTGTGTAAAACATTTTCTTTGTTATATACATTAATAAATATTATTATTATTATTATTATTTGTTAATTATGTAATATGTATAGTACAGTTTTGTTTTATATTTTTTTGGGTTAAGTGGAAGAGCGGTATATCTCTAGCCGAACTTCGCCTGTTCATACATTTGTCTCAACTTTGTATTTTACTGTATTTTATTTTATATTTGTGTATGAATAAAGACATTTATTATTATTATTATTAAATAATATTAAGTGATTTTAATAATTTCCAAAAATTTTTTGGATTAGTTTTTAATTTGTAATGCAGATACGTTTTCTTTTCAGCTTTAATACACTTAATACAATCCTTTATAATTATTCCAAGCGACAGCAGTCCTTGTACGGTTGTATTTTGCAAGAGTCTGTTTTTCTAAATTTGACTAATAGCTTTAAATTGTCGGATAGTCACGGCACAGGAGGTTTAGTTATCCTAGCCGTTTTAAGTGGTGTATGTTGGTTAAAAATATAAATAATATTAGCATTGAAAAACTCAACTATTTGATCGACATTATCGAAACTAAATATGTAATTTCAATCTATATAATGTAAATCTCTTAAAAATAAGTCGAAATCAGAAACTCATCACTATGTATATTTTTAACAGTTGACACTAGAAAAAAATGTATTTGACTTGTCGCCATTATTTGCTTTGACAAATTTACCTTACCAATTTATCACCATATTTTTAAATCACCCTGTACACACTAATTAAGTCAAATCGTTGAGGTTATTTGTTGCTACATTTTACTTTTATTCATATTTTGATTTTCTCTTTGTTTGATTCCTTTTTAGCATTGCCGTTATCACCACAAGGATCTTATGAATATTAGTATGTAATCCTCATCGCTTACTAATAATGGAGATGTTTATCAACGTCACCTAAGTAACTCCACCTTAAGAAAATGATTTTGGTAAGGAATACACCACACATTTATTGTACTGAAATAAACTTTCTAGTCTTCTACTTAAGTCTTCGCAAAAAAAACTCGAGACAAGTAGTATCATTTTTTAACGTTATTTAACCGCACCCAGGGTGTGTTGGTTATCTAGATCAAATAATACAATACAATTAGGTATATCTGAAAGTAATAAGTATAAATGTCAAAGAATTTTGCATTCATTTTTAAAATATATACTTAATGATTTACACATTCTAAGATATTTTTTTCAGTAACAACTAATTAAAAACGCGATTATAACAGAGATTTTAATCAGTAAGGTAATCCGCTTTGGTCGATAATGGCGTTTTACTTTTTAGTTATGGATTCGGTAACTGACGAACTATTGAAGTCACCTATTTATTACTTTGAACTAAGATTCCGTGACTTGATAAAGAACTTTATTACCCTTTATTATTACCCTATTAGTCCGTTTCTAATTAAATCATTTTGCAGTATGTAATGAAGTCTTTAGTTTTAGCATAATTTGTTGTTCTAAATATAGACAAGAAATTTCTGTTTGGCGATTTTGTAACACAGATATTAATAGATATACAGCTAATTTTATTTGCCATTCTTAGGTCTTACTGCCATATGAACAATAGAATATCTAAAAATACAGTTGCTCAGTAGAATACTGAAAGAATAAGTCTCTGTGTCTGTGACTTTACACCAAAGGATGTTCTTGATAATAAGATAAGAATATATTTCCTTAACGTTTTGGAAATGAAATTTAATTCCTTTGTCAAAGTTTTGTAGCTTTTATAAAATACACGTATCTTGATCTTGACATAATATGTTATTTTTTTGATATGGAATCAGGTAATACTAAAAATTGGCAATAATTTAAAAATTCCTCCCATTATGTCTATGTATTTCTGTAGACGATTTTTGATTGATCTACTGATATTTCTTACAATATATACAGTAATATTCTGAAAAACTTCCCTTATTCTGCGTTTCATATTTTCTTTTGTAGTTTTAGAAGTTTTGCACACTCGCTAACTAATATAGCCCCATAAAAGGAAGTCCAGCTAGGTCAAATTAGGTCTTCTGGTAGGCCGACTATGGGGTCCTCCCTTCCCATTCAACTATTTGGAAAAACGTCGTTTAAATGTTTGTGAATAGCTGCATTGTGGGTATTGCACATTGATAAAATTGTGTTCGGTTTTCATACTCCCTATCAACCAGTTCCTGCATGAAATTTGTTTTTTGTAGGACTCGATGAACTCAGGATTGGCTAATATCGTTCTCTCTTGCCAGTTCTTTTATGCTGCGACGAGGATCTACATTATTTATTCGTTCCTTTCTCTCATATTCTACTTTCTTCGTATTGTTAAATTGTTCCTTCAAGCTCTCAAATATTTTTAAACGGCTGTCTTCTTTACAGATATCGCTTCTTATAAATTAGAGTTGATAACAAATCATGTTATAAATTAGAGTTGATAACAAATCAATGTCTCAAAACAAGCGTCTATTCGCTTATTGAGTATCGATTTATTTACAAGCACTCCATGTCTAATCCACTACTTATACAAATTATATTCTAAATCAATGTAATGTACCTTCTCCTGTAAATAAATATTATTATTAATATTATTATTATTATTATGTTTGCCACTCCGATCCAGAACATAAACCATATTGACCATTTCTTCTCTCAATAGATTCATTACTGATTTTAAATTAATTTATAACTTAAATGAAGTATAAAGAATGACATACTTTGTGACAACAGTTAATAATAAAACATCAATAAGACCGCTCTCAATTATTCTCACTTTATATAAAAAAAATCATGGCTACTAGATCAGTTAGAAAAAAAGTGTAATAATTTAACGATTTTTAATGAAAATATAAAAATATCTGAAAATATCGATTTTAGATATAGGACATTATTAACAAAAAATGTAGAGAATTAAAGTGAAAATTAAAAAATACAGTAATACACGTGGTGTTTCATTTGAATAAAAATGTCCTAAAGTAGCGCTAGTGTAAAAGACACTCTGTAAAATAATAATCAATATTTGGTGGTTGTGTCGTAAAGTACATGCCTTGACTACATAACTGCAAAATAAACCTTCTTAATTAATAGTAATACACACATAGCGAATTAATTGTTAACCATTTTACGGCCAAAATTTTCATATTTTTGGAATAATTCGGCAACACCACATCAAAAACGAAAAATCTGGTAGTCGTTGAAAAAGTAATTTTAGGCTGAAATCAAAAATGTAAATATATATATATATATATATATATATATATATATATATATATATATATATATATATATATATATATATATATACATATACATATATATATATATATATATATATATATATATATATATATATATATATATATATATATATATATATATATACACTATCATAAATAGGGGTCGCCGCTCTCGGTACTTGCTGTGATGCAAGTCGCTATCCGCCACAGAGACATCTAGGATGTCGGTCGGATAGTAGCATTCAGACCATATGAGAAGTTTCTTACCTCTCACCACTATTCACTTCACCTTAGTTAGTATATAACTAGCAGGTTGGCCACTATCATTTGTCTGTTCCATAACCTACGGCATACTGAAGAGAACAAATAAGTTCGAAATCGATCTATGTCTGGTTAGGAATTGACAAATGATATTGGCTATCGATCTATCATGATTTGAAGGTGTAATTCAATGCAGGTCGGGGTATTTGCCCGCTGAGTAGTTGTTTCCTTCAAATCATATTTAATTATATATATATATATATATATATATATATATATATATATATATATATATATATATATATATATAGGCTATTCTATTTTGAAACAAAATTACCTCGAAAATGCTGCGCTGTACTCAGTCACCCCGTAAATTTCAAAATATTTTTAAAATGTGGTCCTTCTGACGATATACCACTTTAAAAAAAAAAAAAAAATTCCAGTTTTCTAATAAGTCGGATATTGAACTTTAATGCACTATTATCATCATTTATTATTTATTTAACTAATGCTATAAGCTAAATTTTACAACAAAATTTACAATATTTAATAAATAGTAATTGTGTCATATATATGAAATAATTATAAGAGTATTATAAAATTCTATAAGTATTGCACGAAACAACTAATCTAAATTTCTAAATTGTTACAAACATGTATTTCACAATTTTTCTTAAATAATATTACACTTTTGTTATTTTTATACAGTCTGGGAAATTGTTGTATATTTTTATTCCTTTATGGAATAGATCATTTTGACCATAGTTTGTTCTGACAGTTGCTATATAAAAGTTATTCTGAGTTCTTGTATAATACTGGTGAATGTCTCTAACAAAATTACAATGTTCCAGTAAGTGATCAGGTAAAGACCGATTTAACATTTTATAAATAAAACAAATGTTATTTAAAATCACTGTTTGTTTAACTCTAAAGAATCCTATAAAATTCAACATCAGTTTATTATTTGTATATTTGCTGCATCGTAAGATTATTCTTAATGCATGATTTTGTTTTTTTTTAACACTAAGTTAAGAATCATTTAAGCGAAATAATAATGTTGAGCAGTAGTAAAAATGAGAACAGATTATTGAATTATATATTATTCTCTTCGTTCATTGATTTAAGTTTTGCCAATTCCACTAAAATTTTTTTTTAACTTTATTTGTTGTCTACAGAGCATGTTTAGTAAATGTTAAATTTTGGTCGATTGTAACTCCTAAATATTTAATTTATGATACTTCTTCGATGTCATTTCTATTAAATGATAGATGTATAATGTTATTAACATTAATAGGATTATACCTATTTTTTTTAATATCGTATTTTGTTTTATTTATATTCAGCTTTAAATTATTTTTAGTCAGCCATTTATTTAGTATATTCAGTTCTTCATTCAATACAGAAAGTTAGTTTATATCTACACCAATAAAATATAACAATACGTCATCTGCAAACATCTGAATATTGCACTTTTGAACATATTTAACAAAATCGTTTATATATAAAATAAACAAGTTTGGACCTATCACAGTTCCCTGTGGAACTCCATATTCTGTAACCATACTAAAAGAAACTCCTTCATCGAAGATAGTCACTTGATCTCTATCATGTAAATAACTTGTAAACTAGTCAATTACAGAATTATTAATTTCCATACATTGAAGTTTTAGGAGTAGAAGCTTCCTGTCAAATGTTTTAAATGATCTCTGAAAGTCTAAGAAGATAGTTCCAATAATTTTCTACACTGGATTGAATATGTGGTAGGTTTCTTGTGAAATATCTTGAAAATAATTATTTTGAAGAAAAACACTGCTTTTAGATGTTTCAAAAATGTATTTCGATACACTCTCTATGTGTTTTGGCTTGTTAGGCATTTCTCAAGAACATTACAGATGAATACTAAAGCTATGAGGGGATTTATTATTGTAATATTTATGCAATAACACCTAATCAGGTTAAATAACAGGCATTTCCAGGGGTAATAAAACTAATTACCTACCCACTCGGAATATAATTCAATGGGGAATTCTTAATACCTTATCTATTATAGGTGTGTTTATGAAATTTAGTTGGTTATTGGTGGTATAAGGATTGTTTTGAAGGGATTTTTTTATTTATAGTTGTTCAAGCAGGTTTTGGTCAACAATAAAGAAAAAATAAGTAAACTTAACAAATCGGGTGTATACGAAATTAAATGTAAGGCTTGCAACGAGGTCTATATTAGCCAGAGTGGTAGAAGTTAGCTAATTGGGTAAATGACACAAAAAAATCAATTTTAAATATCAATAAAAATACAGGAATGTCAACTCATTACATTGAAAATAATCATTTTATCGACACAGAATATAAATTTAATTCATACAGAAAGAAAAGGAAAACGATTAAACCTTGTTGAACAACTAGAAATAAAAAAATCCTTTAAAAACAATCCTTGTACCACCAATGACCAACTAAATTTCATTTCATAAAAACACTTATAATAGATAAGGTATTAAGAATTCCTCATTGAATTATATTCCGAGTAGATAGGTATTTAGTTTTATTGCCCTGGAAATGCATGTAATTGAACCTGATTAGGTGTTATTGCATATATATTAGAATAATCGCCCTCCTAGCTTTAGTATTCATCTGTAATGCTCTTGAGAAAGACCCAACAAGCCGAAACATATATAGAGTGTTCGAAATACATTTTTTGAAACATCTAAACGCAGTGTTTTTCTTCAAAATAATAATTTTCTTATTATTCAAAGCATTTTTTCCAGTGGAGTAAAACTGACTGAAGGGCACTTTCACATTAGTTATTTTTGTGAAAACCAGACTGACATTTAGTTAAAACGTTATTATTCTCCACATAGCCCACTAATTTTGTTCTCTCACAATCTCTCTAACAATTTTTCATAGCAGAGAACCATATTTACAGGTCGATGTTTTTCACCATGTATTGAATTTGGTTTCTTTTCTATTGGCACTATCGTTGTAGTTTTCCACATACTAAGGGACATTCTACATTGGGACATTGGTATGTAAAAAAGTATGCTCTTTTAAATGGCACTATCATAAATAGGGGTTGCAATTTAAAAATGTCGATGACATCATAACTTTTACAGCAATTTTTCAGAAATATAATTGCAACAGCGAAATGTGTTTTAAAGTAGCCGTTACTCATCACATTTTTTGGCAGCCTATATTTCTTCAAGCGATACATTTTAGTAAACCATGTTGAGTTGATTTTCTCCGAGATATCATGTGTTGAACATTCTCCTAGACACCTTGTATATCGATATTGTAGTACTTAATGCCTACAAGAAACCAATACTGTTTTCTATTGTAAGTATATCACGTACTAACAACAATTAGATAAATTTAATTTTCCAGAAATGTAGCGGCAAGTGTTACTACCATACTTCTTAGAATAAAATTGCGCTAAATCATTATCGATTATCCATTTACGGTTGTTGATGGATTTAGGAATTGAACTATGAACGAGATGTAATTAATTTTAATTTAGCTAAACTAGCTTTGTGTAATTAGAAGACAAGCGTCTCGTTAACTAATTGGTGGCAGGCATTATATATCGTAAAACGATTTACAATTTCAGTTTAGCTATTTACTAGTAGATACTCTGTGTTTCTAATTAGATATTTTATTGTATTCAACAAAGAACAGGATGAGTCACTCGTAAATTCTACCTACATAATATATGGCGTCTCAGTTTTTAGTAGCAGGATTTCAACAGTTGCTAGAAGGTCTCATTTTGAGAATAAAAGTTCCTATAAATATGTGTTCTAAAATACCTCTTTTCTGAAATACCCGGCGCTGAATTTGAATATATATATATACATACATACAATATATATATATATATATATATATATATATATATATATATATATATATATATATATATATATATATATATATATATATATATATATATATATATATATATATATATATATATATATATATATATATATATATATATATATATATATATATATGAAAAAAATCGTGATATTGCGGCGAAAGGATTGAGCAAATATTTCGGTATTGAAAACCATCATCTATTATTTGCAGTGGCGAAGACAGAGGGGTATTTATGAATCTTTTTTGTAAAAAAAGTATCGCCAAATTGAAATTTTGCAAATATTTTTAATAAATATGACAGGGAATTCAATGTTATCTAGATACAGTCCTCCTATCAGAACTCTATAGGACGCAACATTTTTCAAGAAAAAGCCGAAAATACTGATTAGAAATGATTTTACATTGTGTGATGCCATTGAAGAGTCCAATAATTCAATCAAAATTGTTTTTAATTATTTAAATGGAAATGATTATAATAATAATAATAAACGAAACAATGAATCGGTAATAAGTCAAAGTAAATGTTCGATATGAGAACCATTTTGTTCGATACGTAATTGACATAGACGCTCGATGGAACGTCTCATGTGAAATAATTTACCGGCTCGGATCTCAGCGCATGCGTTCTAAATCCGATGATTGAACTTTTCCCTACTGTCCACAGTAGTGGACACTAGGGACAACAACTTTAACAAAACCCGATACAAAAAGTCCAAAGGGTATAGATCAGGGGATCGTGGATGCATATGACCCCCGCGGTCACTCCATCTGCTGTTAAAGTTGTTGTTCAACCAGTTTCTGACATTTCGGTCAAAATAATCTGGACACCCCCCTTCAAGTCGATATTTGCAAAATTTCAATTAGGCGATATTTCGTTAAATACAGCGAGAGGATTACGTCTTTTTAGGTATAATTTTAAGTTTTATTACTAATTGCAAATTAATTTCACCTCTCTGTTGAAATTTTTGGTACTTTAATTTTTTTATACCTTTATTAGTAAAGAGCGCTGTGTCGGAGCGTTACTCTATTGATTACATTTCAAATGACACTGGTAGATGGAGTTACTATCGACTGCAAATGGTGTACGCGACGGTCTCAAGAAGGATCTCCATTTATTTGGTAACAATAATTTACTAGTGGGCAAATCGCAATTTTAAAACTTAAACTCTTAAATATAATTTTTTAATCAGCTGGATGTGTGGGTGGCTATCTTATTTAATTTTGAATTAAATAAATCGAGAGGATTACGACTTTGGTAACTTTTTTACGTATAATTTTTAGTATTCATTACTATTTGTAAAAAAGCCGTTAACAAAAATTATGTACCATATCTACGCCAGTGTTAAAATTAAAAATTTCAAAAAATTCTCAAAAATGAAAACCTAAAGTAGTATATTTCAAATTACGCATTTTTGTCCTTGATGGTTCTCTAGTTGTATGGAAGGAACTAGTTTTTTTCTAGGAGTCCTTTGGAAGAATCTCCAGATATGTTAAAACTTTTTCTCTAAATGACCCATGGATTTACCTCCTCGAATACACGCACTTAAGATACACCCTGTATATATCCATTTCTAGTTTTGTATATTTCTGTGAAATACGTGATGTGTTTCATTTTGACAAATTATCAAAATACTGAAAGTATTATTAATCATTTGGAATTAAAATCCATAATTTCCCTATATTAGACAAACCATAGAAGCTATCTGTACTTCTTGCATTGTTTTTGTTTATTCTAGTAACAAAAGTTAGCAGAAGTAATTTATTTCAGACAGATATTGAAAATTTTAAATTAAAGCAAATTAATAACCATCTAGAAGTTAAATCTTTACAGGAAGTTAAAATGTAAAACGAATTAGCGAATAATGATTACATGTCATAAAACGTACCGACCTAAAAAAAAACTTCATTTAAATTAGTAATTTGAGCTTTGCCTTCTTACTGTGGTGTAGTTAATTAAAGTAGAGTATAACCACTTGCGACTTAATTTATTATTTCATCTATAAATTCAAAATCATATCCACAAAGTGTTGAAATAAACGTATTAAATTAGTTATTAAAATCTCAATATACAGTTATAAATGGTTATAATTTCCGTGCGAGAAATGTATCTTAATTTAAAAAACATAAGCTGGACTGTGAAAAGTATCTAAATCTTTAACAAGTTCAAATAAGACAATGTAATAATTAAAAATTTTTTGAATTACATTTTGAAAGGATGCTCTGAATCCTACATATGGATTCTAGTATTTCTAGCAGTTTCTCATATTTTTAGTAACTTTCAGACAAGTAAAGAAAGTCATGACAGTATCCCCAAAACCCCCAATATCGACGCCCCTAATAACTGCATTATTTGTCCGTTAAGTAAGCGATTGCAATTTATATAACCCATAAACACAGAGCAATAATAAATTATGACATATATGTGATTAATTTTGTTACCTATGTGTGCCAATGATCATTGGTCTCATTTTAATGTTTTGATTAAGACATTTCCAACAATTAATCAGTACCTACTCATCTTAGTAAAAGAGATTTTCACTTGGAAATGAAACACGTTCTGTTCGTTAATCACACAAATTAACTATTAACCCATCACTCAAACAGAAATTAAAAAGAAAAATCCCACTTTAGTAGATAACCTAGTATGTTTGCTTTCTCCCCTAGTCTATCAATCGAGAAACAAGTGTCATGAGGGCCGATGTCATTAGGAAAAGTCTGTTTGGTAGTTGTATGGCACTACCGAATAATACACACAAATAAACAATGACATAAACAATTTACAAGATTTTTACGAGATACCTACTAGAAAACTGACAAAACTTATAACCTCGCCGCAAGAACTAAAAGACATAATACGACGATTACCACATAGTAAAGCACCAGGACTAGACGACATACTGAACATTATCCTTAAACATGTCCCTAAAAAAGCCCTTGTTGCCCTTACCCTTATAACAAACAACATAATCAAATTGCAGTATTTTCCGCCACAGTGGAAGATGGCCGTGATGGTTCCATTTCTAAAACTGAATAAAAACGCACAAAATGTCAACAATTATAGACATATTTCTCTGCTTAACTCGATGAGTAAAATCGCCGAGAAAATTATACTTTGAAGGCTTAATAAAATTATCGACAAAGAACATCTGATATGAGACAACCAATTCGGTTTTAGAAGTGGACACAGCGCGGTCCTAGCACTGTGCAGAGTCATGCAGAACGCCACGGACGCATTTAACAAAAAACAATCAACATGCATGCTTGGACATAGAAAAAGCCTTTGACACCGTTTGGCATTCAGGGCTCATCTACAAGTTAAAAGAAATAATTGAGCTGCCGATCTACCTCGTCGTCTTAATCAAAAATTATGTAAGTAACAGAAAATTCAAAGTAAGGGTAAACTTTTTAAAAGCAGGATTACCTAAGGTACTGTCCTATCCCCCATCCTTTTCAACATGTATCTCTCCGACATCTCCACCTATCCAAACACAAAGACAATACTATACGCAGACGACACTACAATTTACGGAAAATCATTTTATGCTGAGACAGCCACACAAAAAGTACGCTACCATATGAACAAATTTACAGACTGCTACAAGACATGGAAAATAAAACTTAACGAGGACAAAACCAAGACAATAACTTTAACCAGAAAATTTACGAACATTAGGACTATAAATTAACTTAAAATTAATAATACGACAATAACAGAGAAAGATACAGTTAAATACCTGGGACTTACACTGGACAAACGACTCAGATTTAAGCAACATATAACCAATACTATAATCAAGACTTACGGCCAACAGACTATACATCTTAATTAACAGACGGAGCATACTGACAACGGACAACACACTTTTATTATACAAAACAATACTAAGCCCGACGCTGACATACGCCTGTCAACAAATAAAGGTCACGACTAACTAGAGACTTGACGCACCCGATAAGATACGACGACGTACAACACACTCACAAATACATACATGAAAGACTATCACTTTGCAAAGAACAGAGATAACCAAACAGACACACAAACAACCCACAAGACATAACAAATTCTCATCCTCGCACCCCACCTTTCACCCAACCCACACCATAATTTCACGAATTTTTTTAATCGACAAACCGTAAAAATCACAAACAAAACAAAAAAGTAAAGCAGGTTTTTTCAGTTTTTCCTGTACATAACAAAACATCACGTGAACAAAAACATGAATTCAATAAGTTTGTTAGAGCATTCTGCACAGCACATCAATCGCTTTGTGTAGGAAAAAGCCAAATAATGAAAGATATGATCAAGTAGGTGTTTGGGTCGACGTCTACCGCGTCTCGCGATTTTGTAACATTGACAAATAAAATAAATGAAGTAAATGAAATAAATGAAATACACCTAGTTTTAAGACATGCACTGTATGTAAAAATGATAAATAAATGTATTAAAATAGAAATGGAAATGGTAGTTGTGTGGCACTGTGTGTCTGTGATGAATTTAAATTAAAGCATATACAAAATACTCTCCCTGATTTTCTATACAACAGACCGCCTGATATTTTAAATACGTCAACATTTTGATGATTGCTATTCACAGCGTTTTGTACTCCGGCTTGTAGTTTTTCGATTGTATTGATTACTGTTGAGTCTTTTAATCGTGACACTATTACTTAACACTTCCCCGTACACCAGCACATTTTCCATTTGAAGGAAAAGCCATTTTATTACTTTTCATTCACATTTAATCCCGAATTATTATCATCACAATATCCATCAACCGGTAATATCGACAATGTATCTATCACAGCGGAGAAATATACACCTAACTATGCAATTGCATAATTACACAGATAAAACTTTTTGCAGCTTAAAAAGGTTTTGTCATTGATATCAGGTAGTTAAATTATAATATTAATATTTTTAAATGACTGAAAATTATGACACAGAAATTAATATTGCAAAAAGTGTAATGTACATGTTTCATATCGATAAAATCCACCATTTTATTTTTGTATTATTTATGTAAATACATAATCCAACAAGCAAGAGCCCAATTATAGGATTAATTACATTGAAATTATATATAGATAAATACGCATAAGCAATTTTACGTGTTAGAAAAAGAAATCTTAATAAAATATAAAATATATACGAACAAAACTTATAGAAATTTTATATACACATATAAATATACACCTTTACATATACATATACACATACACATATACATATACGCATGCACTTATACATAACACATACACATACACAGAAATGAAGAATGCAGTAGATTACGAAACATCAAGGTGCAAAATTGTGTTTTTTATTACACTCCCATTGCAGAAAAATATATCAACACAATCTTCAATTTTAGTATAGTTGACAAACATTTGGTGTATTGGAGAGATCATGAGAATATTAGTTCTTGGTGTGTGTGAAATGAATAAGTTGTTATGGCGAGCAGAAATTCTAGGAACTTTAAAATTAACTTGATATAAAAGGTTAATACAATCCAGACGATAATTTACAGTTTTGTATAGAAAAATTACGGATAGAAATATTCTTTGTTTGGTGACAATAGGTGGATATGTGCCATCAAGAGTGTACAGGGTTATCCAACGAAAAGGCTCACCCCTATATTTTGTTTATTTTCTAGTTAGAAAAAATTTTCAAATAATAGTTGTAGTGAATCAAATACGCCCTTTTATAATCTCTGCATAGAATATACAGGAGGTTCGATAAAAGCGGGACAAACCAAAGTCACCTTGTTTTAAATGGAACACCATATATTTTTTTACATTTTTGAAATTTCTGTTTTTCTTTTTGTGATTTCAGATATATAGATGTGCTGTATTTTATCTTTTACTATTTTTTATTTATTGCAAATTTTATACTACCAGCATCTGCCAGGTTATCAGGTTAGCCATGGATGAAAAACACTTAATTTGATATTTATACCTTACAGAATAATTTAATATATTCAAAATGCAAGCTGCGTTTAATTATTATTATATCTACTGTTATACATACTATACCAAATAAAATGTTACCGGTTAAAAAATTCTTGTTATTTTTTACAAATAATGAACTTATCATATCACTCTGATAAAGGCGAGATCTAACAAATGTTACATAGAGTAAACGATGTGTGCTGACATTTTTTAAAATCTTTTCAGTTCCTGATTACAAAGCCAAAACTATTAAAAGCATAATTTCGACGTGCTTATTGAATGACAATTTAGGATCAAAATACACGCCAAGGTCTTTAATAATATGAGGTCTTTGTAAAACAATATTATCGATATTATAATTAAACACGTACAGATAATTTTTCCCACCAAATGACAAGAGGTTACACTTGCTAGCAATGTGGTAGATAATTGTTGACACACCAGGAAATAACACTATTTTAGGCTTTTTGCATAATTTCACAGCCATGAACATCATTAATAAGTTGGTGCATTTTTAGGTCGCCTCCATACAAGAGGAAGTGAATATTATTATCCAAGCTTCCAAGAATATCATTGATAAACATTACAAACAAGAGCGGTCCTAGTATCGAACCCTGTGGCACGCCAGATCTTTGTAAGAAACTTTTCGATTTATGACCACGATACTGAACAAATTGATGTCGATTCTATAGATACGACTGTATTAAAATAAGTAACGACTTTGAAAGGCCAAATTTGTCAAGTTTACAAATCAAAGCACTGTGATCAAACCTGTCAAAAGCTTTAGAAAAGTCTGTGCAGATAGTCGGTCATGATGTAGAACCTTAATGACTAGTATAGTTTATATCAAAACTCTGGTTCCATATTATTAAATGCCATACCAAAAAATGCTCTAACATTTGTAGAAGTGCTAATTTAAATTATTAAAAAAAAAATACAACTAATATGTTGTAAGTAATACCACATCACACATTACAACTTTATAATATTGACTTCTTCCAATTTTGTAATTTAGGATTCTATTTAGCCTTAAATTCTGGGAACAAATTACTTTCTAAAAAATGTCACTTTTTCTGAAAATAACAATTTTTGATTAAACTTGCTTCATATCTTTTTACCCAGCAATAAAACACAATTCTATTTCACTTTCGTTATAATCATCTAGTTTTTCTACCATCTCTTGTTTACAAGGATGATAAATTTGGTCAAGGAATTCATTGATTTATGGCTTTTACTATTACTAACATTGAATTCAGTTTGTTTTCTTTGTTCTAAAGTCACCATGGTAAATATTTTAATAGCAAATTCAAAGTTATGGCCAAGAAAGTGAACAATCAATCAATAAACAACAATTAATTGTGGAAAAATTTTACTAGTTTTTATAAATCACTTAATTTTTTTGTCAGCAAATTTGTTAATACCTACTTTTTGAATAATTTAAATTACCATTGTATAATTCCATTAAAATTATGGGGATCGAAAATTTGGCAGCAAGTTTGTTTTCAACGAGAAATATTCTAATTTTGTGGACAGTTAGCACAAAATGTTATTAATTTTTTGAATAATTTTGATTAATATTTATTAATAATAAAGATTGCTGCTGATTGCTTGGTATAATTAATAATATAATAAGAAGATCTTCAGATAAACCACCGACACAGTAATAATTTCTCCATACTATAAAATCGTTGAATCGAACATATTAAACATAATATACAAATTTCCATTATGATAAACTCGTTATTCTTCGAAGAATAACATAACTTAAGATTACTCTAATTTGTACTCATAGGCACTGAGTTACTCATATTAAAATATTGGAAAATTAACTGTAATTCTGGAATCTAATATTTTGCTTTGGATATTTTAGGAATTATTTTTATATAATTTAAAATAATGGCGAATGCGCTAATGTTATATGAAAAATTTTCTTAGATATCAAATCTTTTGTCATATTATTTAAAAACTTTATGTTGTAATACATCTATTTAATGTACTACTGTATGGTTTCATAATATTGTAGTATTTTGTTTTATAATAAGAATAATAATCCTGAAGTGGTAGTAAAAAAATAGGTATATTAGAATTTACGGAAAAGAAATTGCCGAAATATCAAATATTAATCACGTTATCAACTTTAGTAGATAATGTAAATACGAGAGAGAGACCTAAATAGCTTTTTCAGCAATATGTACAGGGTGATTCTTAGAAAATGGACATCCACTTTATCAGAGGAAATTTTTTAATTCAGAATTTGAAAAAATGGGAATCATATTCAACTCTTTACATGGAATAAAATGTGTTTCCATTCAATGATAATTTGTTCGAACAACATGAAGGGACAGCAATGAATAACTCTTTGTCACCTTTCATTGCTAGTCTCTTCATGAACAGATTCAAAACAGAAGGAAAAGAAGAATTCGAGTATTTCCCCAGGAATTGGCTTAGGTATATAGATGACACGTTTGCAGTATTTGATACAAAAGTCACTGATATTGGCAACTTTGTTTCTAAATTAACAGTCGTTTCGTGTTATCTAAACTTACATATGAAATAGAAAATAGTGTACAGCTATAATTTTTAGATGTATAAATAATTAGAAATAGTAAAAATAAGTTAGAATTTTACATATGCAGAAGAGATACCAGTATTTAAGGCCTCTCACCATTGTGCTCAACACAAAATTGCGAGTTTTATTTTTCTAGTTCATCACCTATTAACTTCTCTCTTAATAAAAAAAGGCATTGATTAAACATATAGCTATCAGTAATGCAGATTTTGTAAGTTTAGTTGATAAAATAATTACGAAATGTAAATTAGCGATACTTTGAAATTCATCGACCTGTCAAAATAAAAAAGAAAATTCAAAATTTGTATCGATTCCATATGATTTTCAATTCACCCGCGGTATTAGTAAGATTTGAAACATGTAAGTATGACAGTGGTTCATTCATGGAGAAATAAACTACAGCAAATTTTAGGCAATCCAAAAGACAAAATTGAACCAAACAAAAAGTCCGGAGTTTACGAAATTAGATGAAAGGAATGTAACCAAAATTATGTTGGATAAACTAAACGAATAATTCAAACCAGATTCAAAGAACACAAGGCTCATCTCAAATATAGTAGAACAGATGTCTAGTGTAGTCTTAGTGTTATTTATATACAGTGCCCGTCTATAGTATCTCCCAACTCACTTTTAAACGAATTGTATTAAAGAGTCCGGACAAAATTAAGATTAGATCATATGGAATGGGCTATTTCTTGATGATGAATTGGTTTTTGAAAATTCGTAGGAGCATTAACTTAAAATTTTTAAAGGGAGATGAACGGCATTCTATCTTGTTCATCGATGAAATATAGTGAATAGATTCTCAGATGATCCAAGATTTAGAGTATGTACTACACACGTGTAGCCATAAGTCGTCGTCAAATTCATGAAAATTATCCTAATGGAGACGGTTCAATCATGATATGGGGACGCATATACTTCAATGGACGATTTTACTTGTTTATTGTTGAGAGAAAGATGACATCGTTAACTGTATGCTGACAATATCATAAACGACATTATTATTCAATTTCAGGTTGCCACCGCTAAAAACGTTCTTCTGATAATACCCGTCCTCATCCTACAAGAATCGTTAACAATACTATTTCGGAGGATTAGAAAATTGATCTCCTGGCCTTATTACATGATATAGTCCCATAGTCTGTCCAGATAGTCCTCAAAAAAAAAAAATAATTCATCCATACAAGATAAAAATAATGCATGAGTTGACGACGACGATCCAGACAGAATACTGGAGTTCTGTAGAATTATGACTGAAACATCTTCACTATCTGAGGCATATTTGCTTCAGTGTTAAATGCTCACTTTTAGACCATGGAACTGTGAACAAACAGCATGTGAGATATTGGTGTGGTCAGAATCCACACTGGTACAGGGAAGTCACAAATAATTTCCCCAAAAATTGTAGGTTTGGGTGGGTACTCTGGGCGATCACATCATAGGAACATTTTTCACTGAGGACACCTTGACTTGATTGTTATAAAGTCACATTTTTTTTCACTTTACCAGTGAGTGAAGAATAGTACAATTTTGGCCGTTGAGAGCTGATGTAATATGATTTAAGTCGGCATGAATAGTGTTTGCAGTCACAGCCTCTATTAAAAACAAGTCAATTATTGTGGACGTTCTGCGTAAGTTCCGCCGAAAGTTCAACATCGATCCACATGGTAAGGTGTCTTGTCGTACTGTAATTTTAGCGTGATCCCGCAAATTTCAAACAACAAGTGGCTTGAAAGATGCTTATATTGTTTCCACAAGAAAGAATGATCGTATACCTGAGAATGTTGAACATGTCAGACAAGCGTTGACTTGAAGTCCGGAACAGTCAGTACGATGTCATGCAACAGCATTTATCTGTTGTACGGCCATATATCCATGGCGACTGAAACCGCATGACATCAGCTCTTAACGTAAATATCGTTATCCCTACCCAACCATTTGCTCAGTTGTGCAGTGAACAAATATGACTAAACCCAGTGCCGCACCCTTTACTTTAGTATATTGGATAATGTCTGATATTACAATTCAAAATAATTCTCAGAAACTTCAAGGGAACGAAATAACTTTCCAGTAGAAGCGATACCTAAACATATTTCAGGCAAGTCAGAAATCACCTGACAACCTGTACCTTGAAAGGTGGATCGAACGTCGTGGCCCGATTGAGTAGACTATTTACTCGCCAGATTTGACACCCTGGAATTTTTTTTTGTGAGGTTATCTCAAATCCGAAGTTCATTATTCAAACAGAGAGTCTTTTGGATTTGGGGCAGAGGTTAATCGACGAATGTGCATATGTCACCAGGAAAACAGTCCACAACGTGTGCCAGGAGATCTTCAATAAAGTCTTCTATTCTCAAGAGCTACAAGGTGGTTATTTTAAACAAAGTCTTTGATAATTCCTTTCAAAATGTTTTTTGATCCATTAAAGTATCTGACTTGATTACATTTAATTATTTTTTGAGCCTGTTCATAACAACGTTTATACTAGAGAAAGAATAATTCGATTTTTATTTTCAAAATTTAAATTCTCTAGTGAACTATATCTAAATAGATGGTAGTTGATGAAATTGGTAAATGGATAAATTAATTTTATGGAAAACAAAAAAAGTGCAGATCTATCTTTTCTTATTCCGTATTATCCAAAATTGGACATTACTTTTGAAGATATATCTACCACTATTATTGTGTTGATGTATTCTCTTTCGAAATAAATTTATATTTCAAGTGTATACACATTTTGAATAATAAACATCACCATTAATCAAATTAGGGTTGCATAACTCTAGTTCCAATCTTCAATTAGAATTTATCTCCTATTCATCAGTATTTATTTGTTAAAGACGTTTAAGGAACCACAGACAGAGCTTCTATACAAAAAACACACATCATTAAAATACGATGATACGTAACAATGTCTTATTATTTACAGTACTACTTTCAGTTAATTTATACATTGCTATTTGTCATTTGTAATTGTTTTATTGACATTTTATACATTGTTCACGCACATATCAATATATTAAATCAATTTTTCCTTGCAATGGCATTTCACAAAACAAATTAGACGTACAGTTCATACGAAACAAACAATAAAGCATTTCATCGTTGTGATTAAACATTTCTTCTTCCTGTGAGTAAATTATGTCCACCATAGATAACCTCTATCCTGTAGTAAAGGAATTTAAGTCACAATTTTTATGTAACAATAACACCTCCAGATGATGTTAAAAGAAAGAATACACTTATAGAAAGAAATCAGAAGAAGGATTGTATCATACTTATTTTTCAAAATAAATCATTAAAAAAAATATATGTCCACGCCCTCTTGGATATTAATAAATCGATGTCGGTTTGGTGTACCTTAATAGTAGATTTTGTCATCATTATACCTAACTTGAAACGGAGGAATTAAATAATATGATTAAGACATAAATTCATTTATACATATGTTTGAACGACTTTCTGCAGAAAGGAACCAAAGCACAAAAATAAACAAACTAAGGTAAATTACAATGTGTTTTAATATGAACCTAAATACTTTCTGTTGAAAAAAATTTAACCAACTTCTGAGCATCTAGTGACATCTATTGGACAATAAGCCAACCAACATTCAAAAATAGTAATTAGGCTAATTATCTGTAGAATAATTCCAAGTGAGTAGGATCCTTTCTTCTCATCTCATCATCTTATGTAGAAAACTGTATAGGCTCACACATTTCTTTAAAAAAATCATTCTCCTTCTTGTATCAGGACATATTAGTTATTTTCCGAACAAAATTTGCTTTAACACAACAAAGGTTTTACCTTTCAGAAAACTACATTTGTGTAATGAAGGAATGTCATAGAAAAAACAAATTTCGAATTTCACAAATGAATTTCATGGAATTTTATGGCACAGCTGACATCGAAAAACCAATACACATCCGAAAATTCGACATCAACAAAGAAAAGATAAGCTTGTTGAAAACTCGTGAGATTTACTTTGATAAATTTGAGCCGTAATAAATTTTTCTGAAAAAAATTTTGAAGACGATACTCGTGTTGGAGTAGTCAAATATCTTGACTTTCCAATGTGTTCAGATGATGAAAAAATTTAGTGACAAAACTGAAGTACATACATTATGCATCTGATAACCCAGGTTGCAAATGCTTTTACAGAAATCTAAATGGGGATGAGGCATTAGAGGATGAGTAAATGAATTCAGTGGACCTTGAATTTACAGCAAGTAACCTGAGGATTAAGGTCTATTCATAAAATTAAATTTAATGGTCGTTTTCGAAAAATGAGAACATTTTAAAAAAAAATTACATTTTACTTGCTTTTTATTTATGATTTCTAGAAAAGAAATAATAAAATAATTATTAGATATTACATAAGCATCTTTTCAAACTTAATATTGCAACAAAACAAATATCGTTTCTTGCATTTTATATTGTCATTCCTATCTGAATGCGCTAGTACGAAAGTTTTAAGTGAATAATAAATCAATTACAATACTTCAAATACTATTAAAATAACTACTCAATCTAGAAGCAAATTTGTATTGGATTAATTGTATTGTACTCTTAGTACTAGAAGAAAAAATATTTAGAAAAAAATACTGACTCGTCAAAATGAAAAATTGTTACATATAAGAAATGGTTGCCTTCAATTACAATATAAAAAATGAAAACCACTAAGGCGATATACATCGTGTTTTGGAACTCCTCAGGGCTGGTAAAAACGAATATATTATTTATATAAATATTTCAATAGGTAACATAATTTAAAATATGTACATTTGTCATGTTTATTTTGACATTTTAAATTGATAGATTGATTGTAACTTTGGTAATCACAATGATATACATGACATCTAACCTAACCTAAGTAAGCCCTTTTTTTATATACATTTTAAAAAACCTGACATTTTATTTGCTTCGCATTTCCGAAAGAATGAAAGACGATATATCGGCCTAGGGGGCTTCTCTCCTTTTTTTTTTTTTTTTGAATAGAGGGAACCATTTTTTAAGTACTCACAAACAATGCACCAAACTTTTATGCCAACAAACTCTAACTACGGGAAATTGTTTATCCATCAGTACTTCGAGAGGGAAGTGGACGCGGCATATTAAAATGTTCCACGACAATATTTTCAGTGTGTCCCTCGGATTCGGCCTCTAGTGATTAACAAAATTACAATAAATCTATCAACTTAAAATATCAAAATAAATATAATAAATGTTTATATTTTAAATTATGTAATTGAAAAATTTTTATAAATAATATCCGGAAGAATGG
This sequence comes from Rhamnusium bicolor, assembly GCA_029963845.1. NCBI lineage: Eukaryota > Metazoa > Arthropoda > Insecta > Coleoptera > Cerambycidae > Rhamnusium > Rhamnusium bicolor. Next base: position 1,363,360 of record JANEYF010002325.1, read on the forward strand.
AAGACAATATACATCGGCTTTCGCTTTTTGTAATGTAAGTAGAGGTAATCATTTCTTAAATATAATAATTTCGTCTGTTAATGATGCAACATTTTTTTAATCTTAATTTTTTTGCTTCTAATACTAAGAATACTATTATTTAATCGAATGCAAACTTGCTTCTAGATTAAATAGTTATTTTAATATTTTCTGCGATAAAATATATCTGATGTGTCCTGTTTGATTTATTATCTACCTAAAACTTTTATACTAGCGCATACCAATAAGAATAACAGTATAAAGTGTAAGAAACTATAGATATCTGTTATTGTTATCATATTAGGTTTGAGATTATGCTTATATAATACGCAATAATTATTTCATTATTTTTTTTTCTAGGTATAAAACCATTATTTAAGTTAGCAAAGAAAGATGAATGCTATAAGTTAATTTCGGCGACTGAATGCTGAAAGTTGGTGATCTTTATTTTACAAAAATTAGTGGTAAAATATGACACCAGTCACTTGTATTTCATTTTTATCTAAGAGTATGTTATATGTGTATTATAAAAATTTCTAATTAAACTACCAATAAGTAAATTTAGTATTTGTAAAAATGATGAGAAAATTTTATTTTAAATTTTACCTGAATTTAGATATTTCGTCTAACCAAATAAAGAAAACATGTGACTAAAATATTGTTTAAATTTTCCAGGTAATGTTATTTTACAAATATAATTATAATTTTGTAAAATCGTTATTAGTATAGTTGATAATTTAAAAGTGTTAATTAACTCGTAGGAGGTTTATAATTTCAAAATCCGAAATTAATTTATACTTCTACACATGACGACCACATCAAAATTATATGCGTTAAAATCAACAGTCACGCACAAAACAATCTAAAATGAAATCTTTCCATAGAACAACGATCATCTTTATTGGGTCACATGTTTTTTTACATCATCCGACATATGCCTCGAGTATACATAGCAATATATTAAATGTGAAGCCCTCTAACTCCATCAAGTAAACGTTGGCCGGATTACACGGGGTGTGGTTGCAAGACTCGACCACCCACTCGATAACTGGTGAGGTTTACTTATGGTTTATTAGCACAATAAGTTCACTGTCTACTAGATACTGCATTATTGCAGAACATCGGTAGGACGCCTGTGGCTTCTTTATAACCGGACACTTAATGCAAAACACCCAGTTGGTTGTTTCCAATCTAAGCCTTCATTAGAAAATGTATTGTCTATGTTTAAGGCTGTGGTGGATTTCGATTACACATAAACAAACAACATCTAAAATGTCGTCAATTGTTTATTGCTTCATAGGCTTTATTGACAAATTTTATCATAGAGGACACAAAACTAATTTAAATGAAGTTTTGAAAATCTGGAAATGCTTTTCGAGGTGAATCTTCACCCATTCACACCTGATTCCTATGATAGTAATATATTATTCAATAATAATAATAGCACATTTTACCATAGAAGCTGATTTTAGACATAAGGGAGTTATATCATTTGTGGTGTTTAATGTTAATTATAATGTTAAAGATAAGTCAGATATAAAAAGTATCCTAAATTAAGAAATATATCAATCAATAGCTTATTTTGTCGTACATGAGGATTCTAGGGATACAGGTGGGTCGTGTTATTGTAATTGTTTTGTACTTCTTTCCACCTTGCATATTTTATGCGGGCGTGTACCCATTAATTAATATTGCTTTTTCACTATATATACTTTACTAGTCGGTATATATATTTATATATATATATATATGTATACATATATATATATATATATATATATATATATATATATATATATATATATATATATATATATATACAGTGAGCACGTAAAGGTTAGAATAAATTCCGTAAAATCGTTACAAAGCAAGTGACAAAAATTCGCTCAGACACGTCGATTTTTAAATTCACTTCTTAATTTGTTCATTTAAAAAAAAAAATTTTTCATACTTTTTTTAAAAAGTTATGACGTCATCGGCAATTTTTTTAAATAGCAACCCCTATTTTTAAAAATTTCATTTGAAAGAGCACATTATTCTGCATACAGTACGTTAAATTCTAAGGCATGTTGCACGACGAAATTATCGAAAAAAAAAATCTTAACTACTTTTAGCAGTTTAATAAAACAGAAATACAAGAACTAATAAATCCAGCAAAAAATAATTAAATTAAATGTTCAAATTGCGTACCATTTACTTCTTGACAATGCCCAAGCCGAAATTTAAATTCTCGCAAAACGTTAGTAATTGTTTCGGGTCCAATTCTTCCACATTCGTACCTAATTCTGTCTTTTAAGTCCTCAATGTTATTCGGTCTATTAAAATACACTTTGGATTTAAGGTAACCCCATAAAAATAATCCAATGGAGTTAAGTCCGGAGATCTAGCTGGCCATTCTAATGAACCGCGTCTACCAATCCATCTGTCTGGGAAAATTTCGCTTAAATAATTACACACTATTACCGAATAATGCGGTGGTGCGCCATCTTGTTGTAACCATATGGAGTTCTCCGGTACATTAGGGTTTTCGCCTTTTGGATACAGTGCGGCAAGTCTCGGTATTATGTTTTGTTGGAGCAACTCCAAATATTTTACACCATTTGATGACCCGTCAATAAAAAATTGACCCAAAATTGTAGTCCCAACAATTCCAGCCCACACGTTTACTTTCTGTGGAAACTAGGTATGTACCTCCATCATCCAGTGTGGATTTTCATGTGACCAATATCGACAATTTTGCCTATTTACAGCGCCATTTAAGCAGAAGGTGGCCTTATCAGAGAAAAGTACTCGACTTAAGAAATGTGAATTGGTATTACGTCGTTCTATCATGGTTTCTCAAAACTGTACTCTGCGGTCGAAATCATCTTCGTTAAGCTCGTGAACTAAAGTTACTTTATATGGGTGCCATTTATTCTTTTTCAAATATTTTAAAACAGTCGACTGACTAATTGACTGCTCTGCTGCGACTTCGCGACTTGGTTTGTAAGGATTGTCCTCCATTGTCAGTAAAACATCTAACTGTTTATTTTCTGAAATTGCAGGACGACCTCTCGTATAATTATCTCTTACATGACCACACTCTCGGAACTTATTTTCTATTTTGCTAACAGTTGATTGTGTAATCGGTCAATCAGGGTATTTATCGTTAAATAATTCAGTAACCCGAGTTTGTGTTCGGGACATGTCTCTACAACCAATCATCACCAAAATCTCAATTTGCTGTCTCTCACTTAAACGTTCCATTATTAAAATTTTAAATAATGTGACAACTGAATGTGAGTAAATGTGAACTAACGTGACAGCCAGGTCCGCGTTTCTACGTAGATGAAAAAAAGCGTAAACATGAAAAAAGTGTAAGTCGTAAAACAGTTCCTCTACCAGGGTTCGACCATAAGTAAAACACGTGTGTGCTATTAATGTTAAATTGTTTTTTCGATAATTTCGTCGAGCAACATGCCTTAGAATTTAACCTACTGTATGCAGAAAAATGTGCTCTTTCAAATGAAACTTTAAAAATGGGGGTTGCCATTTAAAAAAATTGCCGATGACGTCATAACTTTTTAAAAAAAGTATGAAAAAAAAATTTTTTTAAATAAACAAATTAAGAAGTGAATTTAAAAATCGACGTGTCTGAGCGAATTTTTGTCACTTGTTTTGTAACGATTTTACGGAATTTATTCCAACCTTTACGTGCTCACTGTATATATATATATATATATATATATATATATATATATATATATATATATATATATATATACAAAAAACAACGGGTAGTCGTGACTGACTAGTTAAGGCATAAAACTAGAAATTTTGGGGTTGCAGTCTGACTGCAACCCCAAAATTTCTAGTTTTTATATATATATATATATATATATATATATATATATATATATATATATATATATATATATATATATATATATATATATATATATATATATATATATATATATATATATATATATATATATATATATATATATATATATATATATATATATATATACGGACCGAAACCCTACTATTTAAAATTCTATTTTTGAACTAGTCGGTCGTGACTACCTTTCATATAATTGTTATAGGAATGGCGTCTTACCAAGATATCCAGAACCAATTTGGGAATGAATATGTGGTAAAATTTAAACATTAGGCAAGACTAACATCAAATTAGCAGCAACAAGAAATAGAAAATTTTTTAGTATAAAGAATTGGTTTCGCTATAATCGCATAAAACAGTCAAACCTCAAATTATAAATGAATGGCCTGCGTCTCTCTCGGATCATGCGCTCTAAATGCAGCGCATTTAGGGTGCTCCATATACAGTAATATTGGTAATGACGATGAGGTATCTCGTCGTTTTGTTGGCTGATCTTCTGCCGCATAGGGGTGGAGAGAAGGGCTGTCCTGCGTCGGGGCGCTGGTAGAGTAAACCTGTGAATTGAGACTAGGGGAGTTTCGTTTTCGGTAGGCATAGACTGTAATGAAGATAAAGCTGACTGTCCAACAATTTGTTGTGCTAACTACATGGATGCCGCGCTTTATTAAGCGGCGGGAGGATATTCAGTGATACTGAATTTTGAGACGTTTTAATCCCAAAATTCAGAGTACCTGAAACTGCTCAATATATCCAGCTAAGTAAATATAAATAAATAAATAGGATTTCGTAATATCTAACATATGAAACATAAACAATAACAATTTTTCTATAACAAGTACCTATTTCTCTAATTCTTAAAATTTAAGATAAACATTAATAATACAATTTTTAAATAACAAATTACAAAGTATAAAATTGTAATAGAATTAGGGTTACTAAATATATTTTTTACCTTCCCCGTCCCTCTCCGAAATAGTAACCCCATGAAAACTGAAAAAAAACCAAAATTCAAGATAAATGAAAACTAGTGCATATCTGTATGTTTCTCATGTATTATTTTCAATTTTTATAATTTCCAAGTTATTCATCTTAGTGGGCTTTAAGAGATAGGCTAGTCACACTGAGGAAGACGGGCTATTTTATTTGATTATTTGACAGCTTATTTGACTATCTGTCAAAAGTTGAGTTACTTCACCATCTATCATAGTTAAAATTATTTCGTAGTTCACTTCAGAAATTATTACACCTGTTGATAGAAAATTAGAAATTTCAATATCTTCCCTGAAATTACGTATCTTGTTTTAGTTTCTTTAGCAAATTCAAAGTAAATCAGACGAAAATATCTACTCGAAGATGAGGATTGCTTTCCTCAAATTACGCTCTTGCTTTGGAAATCTATTACTTTTAAAGATCATTAACGTAAAAATCAGATTTGGATCAGAATTAACTCAGATTTATAAAGCATGAAACCGACAAAGCTCAACTTTGGAGCGTTATAATAAATCGTCGGTGAAAAAAATTTTACGCCAATGGATTATACAGATTTATAACTTGAAGTGTTTGTGGGGATAGCAAATATGTAACAATTTGGTGTCAGAAGTGGGAGCACAAATATACAGACAAAAACCAATATTCCAGCCGAGACAAGACAAACAACAAAGTAGTGGGAAGCCGCATAAAGATCTCCGCTGTTATAGATGTGGAAAAGTAGCCATATTAAGAAGAACTGTCGTCAGCGTAGCCCTGAAAAGGTAAATGCTACTGTGGTTGTGGAGTCAAAGGAAACCAAAACTATCCTTCTAAACCAAAATGATGTAACTAATAATTTACCAATTTCTTGATTATACTGCTTTACAATAGTCCTATATGAAACTCATCATATTTTCTGAGTGAAGCAGACATATGTCACCTTTCCAGCATTGAAGGACCCAAATAAAATATAAAGTATCTCAATATTCCTTGAGAATCTTAACTAAATTAGACGTAACTCACTTTTGTCTAAGGAGGGCAAAAAAAGATGGCTGATACTTTGAGGGCTGCGCTGGCCGGGAAATGTGGTGCCCCTAAAAATAAAATTTTCTCAGCTTCAAAGACTACAAAGTAGTCTGTTGCAGGAGAGTTATATAAATAAGAGGAAGCATGTCTTCATAATCAATACAGCAGCTACGTTATCAATTGTACTGGCCGACGTTACACATGAATTCGTTTTAGGATTAGACGTTATGGAAAGTCCGGATTCGTACTTAACATGGGAGAACGAGTTGTAAAGATTAGAAACGAAGAAATTATTCCTACAATGGTAGACGAAAAATTCCATAATATCAGGCTACAAACTTCGAAGACAATAAAGATCTAAGTACGCACAGAGGGCAAATAATTCAGGGGAATCCCGCTTTCGCATCATTGAAAATAATAACTCAATTAAGATGACAGACAATGTGATCTTGGCAAGGAATTTTACACAGACTAAAGACAAGATACCGATTAGAGAGGTTAACCTAAATTCCCACTTAGTCACATTCGAAGGAAGCGAAGCAATTGGCTCGTATGAACCAGTCATATGGATAGCAAGATGTAAAGCACAGATCGATGAAGGTTCATCTACAGACATTGACCAAGAAGTTATGAAGATGTTAAGTGTCCAGTTTGAACATTTAACTCCGAGAAACCTTAGATTAGGTAAGCTTTAAAGTTCTTGAAGAAAGAAAGCACAGCATTTGCAAAGGACGCAGAAATTCCTATAAAGATTGACATAGTCCAACATCGGACAAATACTGATGATCAGCTCCAATTCGTCAACCACTTAGGAGACTCACATTAGCAAAGCAAAAAGAGGCTTCCGTGATACTGCAAAATATGCCTTAAGATGAAGTTATTGCAGAATAAGCAAGTCCAAAGTCAAATATGTAGGTCTTGCATGTAAAAACTAGCGAAGTATGCAGAGAATAACGAACCGCCTGACCCAGACGTTTAGACTTAAGGAGGGGGCATTGTAACGCCAATGGACTATACAGACTAGTAATTTCAAAATGTAAATATGGCGTTACCAGTATTAAATCTTAAATTAAGAAAGGGTAGTATGAGCTTATAAAGAAGGATCTAGAATTATACGAGAAGCCAGGATAGTTCAAGAAAGTTCTAAACTGTACATTCTAAATACAAAGTTTTAAATTGGCTGCTATTATTATTCTAGAGAGAGAATGAAATAAAAGTTTATCTATAATTACTAAGTTTCAAAATTTCTTAACACGTTATAACATTTCATTTGTCAAGGTCAATGTTTCAGTAATTTCGCAATTATTAATATTGACTTGACAAATAATTTAAATACAATGAGTGTGAAGAACTGTTAACATTTAATTCATTATATACTTTATTATAAACTATACCATCCCATAACATGATACAATATTTTATTCTACATTAAACAATGAACACAATTAATATTATGCATACCTATATACTGTGTAGGTCATAAAAAATATTCCAAGTAGATATAGTAGATGCTGTTGTTGTCATCAAACAATAAGATTTAATTTTAGATATTTTCATGTTACATATTGTTAAAATCAACAGCTATTGCTTAAGAGATCTTGACCCCGCCAATATTTTTTTGTTTTAAATGTTTTTCTTTTAATTTAATCCCATTGATAGATTGTCTTAAAAAGCAAAAACACTTTCGTCATATTGCGGCCATTATTTTCAACAATTTGGTATAAATGGAATGTCCCTGAGAATCCCGAGACGAAAAAGGAGCACTAGTGGTTAGGTAGGACCTACAGACAAGCTCAGGATTTTGTAACAGGGCCGAGCAAATTACGTTCCGTCTGCTTACTCAGTGGAAGTCGAAAAATTATGAGTGATTTGATAAAAGTTCTGACAGACTTCTGCATACTCAGAAAACACCTGTACTTATAGGTGTTGATGAAGATCCTACTTGCCACAGTACGAAAGGGACGAACAAACGTCCTAACATTTCTTGGTGCATCATAGAGCATCCGGGCGAAAGGCAAAGACTTTTCGAAGCCAAAGCACTTCTTAGAGAAAATGTGAATGACATCCTGACCTTCATCAGTATATTGAGAGGAAGGAATTGGAGTAAATTTTTAAAGGATTAGTAGAGGCTCGGTAAAAGGGGACCCTTTATGATACACTTGTCAGACGCCAGCTTTTCCTATTCACTATTACTACTACTAGGTACATCTTTATTACCATAACCTGGCAATTGATTTTTTTTTCAATCCATTTATAGATGAGAAAGTAAAATATACGAAACTTTCCCCTACGAAACCGTATCTTTAAAAATAAACAATTGAGAATTTTGAAAGAGTACAGTATAAACAGTATGCCTAAAAATTTCACTCAAATTGATTAATTAAGAATCATCGCTTCTTGCTTCTCTAACTTTCAATTTATTTACTTATTTTTTTTATTTTATAAATAGTTCGTGCTTTCACAAGTAGGTTACATGAAAATATCTGAACAGGAGAAACTATATGTAATCTTTCGACCGAAAATAGACAAACATATCTAACGGATAGACAAAATGTCAACTATTTAGGTGACCAGTTTGAAAATGTACATAATAAAAATAAAAAATGAAGCGAATCGAGCCCTGAAACATGATAATCAAAATTTGACCAACGAACAATTCTTGGACGTCATGACTAGGCCCTCTGAATTACAGCAGTTTATTAAGACATTACCGAACAATAAAACTCCAGGCTAGGACGGCATCGATTATAGGCTGTTCAAGAATATACCAACGAAAGATGTAGTGCAACTTATATAATTCACGTGATTCTGCATCTGCAGCACTGACCAATTCATGGAAAAGTGCTGTGGTGTGTAAGATTTTGAAACCAGCAAGAGTTTTAAACTGGCTGGCAGCTATAAACCTCTATATCTTTGCTATCAGATGTATCGAAATTGGTGAAGAAAATCATCCTGAGCAGAATAAACTGCAAGATGAGCTTAACATTCAATACCCTCACCAGCGGACACAATACCACACAGCAGATTGTCAGAATCATGAATAATGTTAAGGTGCAGTACATTCTCGGAAAGGGCACGACAATGATGCTCTTAAATATTCAGAACGCCGCACTATGGGCGTGACAATTTCAAAATTACTAAACGTGACATATGTGACGCTTTTATAGAGCACGGAAAACATGTATCAACAGCAGACCGGTATGTTAAGGAGCATTTCGATCTTTCTGAAGAGCAGTTGCAATGTGTTATCATCAAAATTCAGAAACACTTATTGCCCGAATTTAAGTTACACTGGAATAAAGCCGGAAGAAAAAGGGATGTGTTCTTACGCAGCAACGAGAAATGGTTAGATAGCTAATTTTTGTACCATTCTAAGAAGACGAAGAACCATCGACGTCCTTATCTGAAAACCCACAAGGGAGATCATGTAAGTTCTTTAACGAATCCACAGAGAATACACAGAAACGAAAAGCAATAAAACTATTTCGAGACTCTGGACTTGATCAGATTTATCATTCATATACTCAGGGATTACGTTCAATTGGTGAGACATGGGAATCAGAAATTATACAGGAACTACGTTTTGCATCACAAGAAAGGAAGGCTTTTATCCACACATTATTAAGACGTAATACTTCTGTTGAGCCTTTCACAAATCAAGAGGCCTTAACGAAAAACCAATATACATACCTTAGAATCTATTTACAAGACAAAGACTGTACTGTACTCCCATCTGTATCAAATTTACAGAAGCAAAGCGAGAATGTTATCCAGAGCACATGCAAGTAACTTAAATTGGTGCTAAAGTGCTAAAGTAAGTTTGCAGTCTCTTCTAGATCACACATGTAAGAGAATAATCAAAATTGATTCTCTGAATGTGGCCAACTTTTCATAATTAATATTATACAGGAAATGGATGTGATGGATCTTCGGGACAAAGTGAGTACAAGCAAATACTGTTTGGTGAAAGTGACGTAATATCCGATACTAACTTGTTTGTAACATCCTTGGTTCCACTACAAATTGTAGATGAAGTCACAAAAAACGTCGTTTGGAAAATCCAACCCCGTCCTCTGTTCGATACTATAGGCCCATTTCAATAGAATTCTCAAAAGAGACTCCAGAGAAAACAAGATCTGTTGTCAATGAAGTGGAAACTCAAATAAGCACTCTTTTGCCTTCTTTTGTAGTGAAGAATGAACAGCAGATGTCTATTAAACATGAGCTGCTCTTTACAATGATAGATGGTAAGATTACACAAGTAGTAACAAATACTCCATCAAGTGCCACATGCCATATATGTCTTGCAAAATCAACAGAAATGAACGATTTGGAACGTGTTAAACAGAGACCTGAGAATGAAGAGCATTATAGATTTGGACTCTCATCTTTACGCGCATGGATCCGATCTATGGAGTTAGTACTTCATGTTTCATATAATTTGTCAATTAAAAAATGGTCAGTAACCTCAGAGGACATGAAAAAGCAAAAGAAATCTAAAAAAAGCTTATGTACAGGAGCAGTTTCGGAAAGAATTAGGATTACTAATTGATAAACCTCGACAAATCAGCGGAAATAGTAATGACGGAAATACCGGGTTCTTTGCCAATTCTGCTTGCACTGCACAAATTACTGGAGTTGATGAAGAATTCATTATGAGATTTCGCATACTACTTCAGACAATGTCAAGTGGTACGGCAATCAATGCCAAAGAGTTTGGTGAATAAGCTTTTAGAACAGCCGAATTATATGTGAGCAAATATCCATGGTACTATATGCCCTCCTCTGTACCCATTTGTGGAGAGAACATAATTCGATATAATGAACTTTTACCACTTGGCCAGTTGGCCGAAGATCCACAGGAATCCAGAAATAAGGATTATAAACGTTTCAGGTTACATCATTCTCACAAATGTTCCCGAAAAGCTACTAACAAAGATGTCTTTCATACTGTATTGTATAAATCGGACCCTTATATAACGAGCTTAAGACAATCTGTGTCACGCAAGATTGTGGAACTTGAAGAAGAAGCCTTGCAACTATTACAATAAATATTTATTTACATATAATTATGTACATAAATTACACGCTGTATGTTATCATTATACAATTATAAAATGAAGTGTATAAAAACAAAACAAATATTATTTACCATCACTGCTGAACGTCAGATCTTTCTTTATATCTGTATACCGAATTTCATGTGTCTATAGTAACAGTTACAGAGTTTTGAGACGGCGCCTCCACCATCGGCCCATAGTGCGCCGCCTTCGATACCATCCAGTTTTCGGGGAGTATCGCAGGGGTCGGTATTCGTACCATAATTATACAACCTATACATCTAAAACTATCCACAGTTCACTAATACAAAATTGGCCATGTTCGCTGACGACACGGCCATTTACAATCATAGTCATAGTCATTTCGACAACCCTCGTATACCAACCCCATCAAAATTCCACATCAAGCTTTTCTTCTTTTTGTTGCCTTTTTCCGTTCAAAATTTGTTTCTACTTATTTCTTGAAAAACGCATTAATCTTGTAATTAAATGTAACTTTTGGATCAAATTAGAAATTATTAAAAATCTAAAATTAAGCGTTGTGATATAGCCACTCAATAGATAATTTATCTTAAAAAGGATTTTCGAGATTGGGATTGTCCCTTCCTTGATAAAAACAAAATTTGGTTAATTGATATATCTTTTTAATCATAGTTTTTAACCATTTTTAACTTAGGTATAAGTTTTTAATGGCATGTATTAATTACATCCTTTTTAATTCAGAATAGGTGAAGTATTTTAAGTATAATTGTTAGATATCAAATCGACCCCAGAGCCATCCAGCTCTTCGTGAATGTCTGGCTGGCTCTGGGCATAGACGTCGAAATGATTAGTTTGTACATAATATTTAAATATACCGTTTTGATTAACTGCTTGAAAAAATAAGTAAAGTGAGAATTGGAAAAATATAGAAACAATGTGTCTTAATTGATTAATTTCGAAATGGATTTTCACAAAGCAACTTCAACTTCAATCCACCTTTTGTAGATTCAATTACTTAGATTTCAAATTTCTAATGGAAAATGTTAGATACCTATATGGATTCTATGATTTTTATTATATTTTAATTGTATTTTAAATTGTATATAGTTATATTTAAATTTCATGAACACCTAAATAACTAATGTAATTAATTACGTTCTTAGAGATAATGGTATGAACATATGGGCACATGATGTAAATTTATTGTAATTCATCCAACTACATGTTAGTGTAATTAATTTCTAGTAAAATCGCTTTTGTTCAGAGGCAACTTTCAGGTAACATAGAGCAGTAATCCATACATCATAAGTCGTGATGAATGCCTAACAATGTTCAGTAATTTAACTTCACTAAAGGCGACTCGTGCCGACAGATGATTCATATCAGTAGCTCTTGTAAATGTTGAGAAAATAGAAAATATTATACATTTACACAGGATATTCCTCTGAAAAAATATTCACAGTTGTAATAACTTATCATTGGTTCATAAACAAACCGAAAATGGAAAGTAATTGTAAAGTGTGAAATATATTTCAATCTAACAATAAATATGTATCTCCAGCACCGAAATCTATTTAGACGCTAAAGAGAAAGAAACTATTAAAATTTTAAAAATTTTAGATATTCCGCGACATTTCAAATGGACACATGCCAGTTTCTCTCTAACTGGGAAAGTTTAAATTCCAATAAAATTCATAAATTCTTGCCCATTTTTGCCTAAATCATACACTCGGTTAGGCAAAATGTATTAATCATTTTATTTCAATAAGAAAAAGTTCAACCAAGTATTCACTATGGCAGTTTTTTTAATGAACAATTAGGCTTTAAAAATTTTGTTATGTACTCTGACAATTTGCAAAACGGAGTGTTGGCAAATTGAACACCATGTGTTTTGTGTTTATCCAATTAAATTCTATTATTGCTATACAAAGTTTAACGTCATGTTGTGTCCACTGTGTATTTGGTCTTGGGTTCATAACTGTAGAAAAGGAAGGTCTGTTGAAGAGAAAAATTAAAGGGATCCGTTTGGAATATTATCAGAGAAGAAAGAATCAGAAATGAGATTAGTAGTAGACCAAGAAGATTCGTAATTCAACAGACCGCCACGGCACTAAATTTGGTAGATTTGCGATCTGATGTATTTTGAGTGAAAAATGTAAAAGAATGTCACGAACAAATGAAGTTACATCAGTATAAATTCTCGCTTGTTTAGAAGCTGTACGTTTAAGCTAAAATTAGTCGAATTTAATTTTGTGAAAATTTCATGAACCTTCGTAATGATAACAATATTGAATGTTATCTATTGATGCGTGATGAATTAAGCCGGCCCGTTGTAATGTAGTCTATCGAATGGTGATAGCGGACGAAGGTACAACATGCGTTGAGAACTACGTATTTCAACAGCGATCAGTAGGTTGTCTCGACTTTTCGCTAGGACTCTAATTGCGTTTATTGCATTCCAGGTTACCTATATATTTTTTTTATTAGTTTTACTGTGCTTTTAGTGAGATATATATATATATATATATATATATATATATATATATATATATATATATATATATATATATATATATATATAGAACAAAAATTATAAATTAACTTCGGGGATGCAGTCAACGGGTTCAAAAAAGAGACTCTTTTTTAAATTCAAGCTTTCGAAACTTTATTGTTTCTTCCTCAGGAATTCTACAAAATTGATATTATAATAATTTATATAAAAAATGTTTAAAGTACTTACTAATTTGAGGTTTAAATTTTAAATTGACATGTCTTAAGGACTGGAAAAACATTTTCACCACAATAATAAATCACATTAGTGAACTACATACTACTAGGAAGTTAAAATCAAAAATGCTTGATTAAAAATTTTTATATCAACCACTACGAAAACTGAACAAATAGCAGTCAACTACACTTTTTGTTGGTTAGTGAAAAAACATCGGAATGTTTACAAAAACCACAAATCCAAGTCTGCAACAGAGTGAGAGGGCTGTCACTTGTTCTCTCTCTCTGTTTCAGTCCTGGCAAGTGTGGATGCCACCACACCAGATCAAAAAACCACTAATTCGCAAAAGTGCTATACAGGGTGTTATTACTATATGTCTGTGAATGTAATAAATAAGTATATAATATACTGAGACCTTCGATATCATTTCTAGCATTCATAGCGTTTGGTTCGTTAAAGATGTGACACATTTCTAGAAAAGTCCTTTTATGAAGGTTCTTTTCGAAGTCTAAAATCTTAACATCATCATAATTAAGATTGTGGTTTAATGATAAGACATGTTTAGCTAACATCGATGAATCTTTGTTAAGTCTAACGTCACTTCTGTGTGATGTAATCCTATCTTTAACTTTTCTGCTAGTTTGACCGATATACTTTTCTTCGCAGTCATTACAAGAGATGCAATACACCACATTGGAGTAATTCATTAAGTTGTCCTTGTCTTTCAACTTAGCAAAAAGGTTGTTGATGGTTACTTTATTTTTGAATGCAATTTTTACGTTGGGAAAATTTGAAAATAATTTCCTAAGTTTAAGAGACACATGTGCTATGTTGGGTACCGAGAAATAGAAGGTATTGTTACGTATGTCCTGTTCTTCAACCATACTTGGCACAACTACGTCATGTCGTACATTAACCAAGCTATCGTTTGTTATTAGTCTACTGACAATTATTTTTTTGACTAACGGTGGTGGATAACCACACTTAATAAATAAATCTGACAATTTTTTTAAATTGTCAGCTACAAATGAGGTATGTGAGGTGTTAATAACCCTATTTTTCATTCCCATTAATACGTTGATTTTTTGTTTTTCAGCGTGGAACGATTGATAATGTAAATATCGTCCAGAAGACCCTGGTTTAGTGTACCAAGAAGTGATAACCTTATTATCTGTTCTTCTTATCACTTGTGTATCTAAGAAGGGTACTCTACCATTTTCGTCTTCTTCTTCTATGGTAAAATTTAATCGTTGATGGTAGTTATTAAACACTTCCAGTAAACGTTCTTTACTGTTGTTGGGAATACTAAGGATGATATCATCCACGTATTTTTTTAAAAAGGGAACCTCAAAATCTAACTTTAACAAACAATCGTTGATCAAGTCGTCCATAACGTATTGTGCCAGTATGGGTGAGACAGAACTGCCCATCGGCATTCCTAAAATTTGTTTGTAGATGTTATCATTGAACATAAACACAGTAGTGTCAAATAAAAAGGTTATTAATTCCAAAAATTTCCTTTTTGAAATATCACAATGTGATTGTATCGATTCCCAGTGACGTTCAACCGAGCTTTTTGCTAGGTCAACAGTAATGTTATTGAACAAGGATTTTACGTCAAGGCTAAGTATCACAAAATTATCTGGCAATTGGAACTCTTGTATGAATGTGCTGAATTGAAATAAATCTTTAATAAAAAAGTTATTATCCGTGTTATAAGCAATAGTAAGTATATCGGTGACCAATTGGGCAATGCCTCTGTTAGGACTATTGACACCTGAAATGATCGGTCTCAGTGACAGAGTTGGTTTATGAATTTTTGGAAGACCATAAAATTTATTAATTACACCATTATAGCATCTATGTTTTTTTCCCTCCCGAGGGGAAATCATTTTACTTTTTTCCAATTGTGAAACAATGTTGTTAGCTTTGCTTTGTATCGTATGAGTAGGATCTCTACTGAGGTCGCTGTAGTATTCTTCGTCAGCCAAAATTTCTGTAGACAGTCTATCATATTGTTCTTTTTTCATAATCGTGGTGACTTTCATTTTGTCTGATTGGATGACCTTTAATTCCGTATTTTCTTTGAGAAACCTTTTACAAGTTAGATAGCTATTATAGTAAGTATTAGGAGCTTTACTTTTATGTACGAAATTAGTAATAATGTTGGTGGATTGCGTGAGGAGGAGATTTCTTCCTCTGTTATCAATATTATTAATGTTGTTGACAATATGATCGACGTCAGACAGAAGTTTTGGTATGTTGACGTCTTTTACTAACGGTTCTACACTAAATTTGGGGCCAAGTGCCAAAAAATTTGAGACCTCATTAGGGATTTCTACATCAGTTAGGTTTTTTATCCAATGTGTTGGAGTTTTAATTTTAGAAAGAGTTAACTGTTTTAAATTGTTAAATTTTCTAACCTTAGTGTTTTTGACCTGGAAAAACTTTATATTGTATTTGATTGATTGTCTTTTAAAAAAATCAACCACTATGTTATATGGTAAATTATTACTCAGTTTGTTTTTTAAGATTCTAAATGTTTTTTCCATGTCTCTAACACTATCGTGTGTGATCTTTATTTCTAAATTAAGTATTTTTGTTCTTAACCTTTTGTTGAATTCTGCTGCTTGGTGTAAGTTCCTTCCAACGGCTGCCCCCGTGAGGTTGTCCACATTCCTTACACCAGTCGTGATGTGTGTAGGTATGATTCCATGTTTTCTACACTGTAATAAAAATGTCTTCCTGTTCCTCAATGATGCCAATTTTAAGTTGATATTTGCCACACTTTTCAGATCCTTCATAGTAGCGTACCCATAATTATTCCGAATGTTCTGATAAAACCCCATATCTACTATAAGTACAGAGACAAATTAGACGACTGTCTAAGTTAAGAACAAAAATTATAAATTAACATCGGGGATGCAGTCAACGGGTTCAAAAAAGAGACTCTTTTTTTAAATTCAAGTTTTCGAAACTTTATTGTTTCTTCCTCAGGAATTCTACAAAATTGATATTATAATAATTTATATAAAAAATGTTTAAAGTACTTACTAATTTGAGGTTTAAATTTTAAATTGACATGTCTTAAGGACTGGAAAAACATTTTCACCACAATAATAAATCACATTAGTGAACTACATACTACTAGGAAGTTAAAATCAAAAATGCTTGATTAAAAATTTTTAATCAAGCATTTTTTATTTTAACTTCCTAGTAGTATGTAGTTCACTAATGTGATTTATTATTGTGGTGAAAATGTTTTTCCAGTCCTTAAGACATGTCAATTTAAAATTTAAACCTCAAATTAGTAAGTACTTTAAACATTTTTTATATAAATTATTATAATATCAATTTTGTAGAATTCCTGAGGAAGAAACAATAAAGTTTCGAAAACTTGAATTTAAAAAAAGAGTCTCTTTTTTGAACCCGTTGACTGCATCCCCGAAGTTAATTTATAATTTTTGTTCTTAACTTAGACAGTCGTCTAATTTGTCTCTGTATATATATATATATATATATATATATATATATATATATATATATATATATATATATATATATATATATATATATATATATATATATATATATATATATATATATATATATATATATATATATATATATATATATATATATATACATATATGTATATATATATATATATATATATATATATATATATATATATATATATATATATATATATATATATATATATATATATATATATATATATATATATATATATATATATATATATATATATATATATATATATATATATATATATATATATATATATATATATATATATATATATATATATATATATATATATATGTTTATATATATATAAACTTTATTTTTTTCTTTTTTAATGTGGTGTGGTAGAAACGGCAAAGAAAAAAGTAGGTCAGGTTTGTTGTTGCATTAGATACAATTAATAAAAGTTGAAACAGTGGAACATTTGTTTCATTTCCTCGTGATCCTGAGAGGTATGTTACTGTATACTACACTACTTTTAATTATTGTTAAATTAAAGTGGTTACTCGATAATAAAAATACGTAAATCATATTTTTCATTTTCTGATGCATAAGTTGTTTTTAGTAAAAATATTATTGAAAATGCAATATGAAATTTGTATTGCATTTAATAAATACCAAGGACATCGGTATATTGTTTTTATTCGAATAAAATTAATATTTTTTAACGCTTTTTTTTTATTATTATTTTAATCTGTTTTACTTCTACACCACTTCATGTGAGTAGAAGTTTTGTATCGGAAATTTTTCTAAACTATCGAGAAAGAAAGCTTTAAGAAAAAAAATATGAGTATTTTACACTTTTAAGTTTATTAACAAAAATTTTAAAACTGGCATACAAAACATAAAATTAATAATTAGGAGATATCATTAAAGCATTTGTTTATTTTTTTCATATCTTGCTGTTTTTTGTGATGACCTAAAAAATGCTTGGCATTAATTATTCAAAATATTTCCCATAATGTGTAATTTGTAATCTACAAATCTTTTATTTCAAACATGTAAAGTGTCCAAAAATAGAATATATACACCTGGCTGCACAGCTGACAACCAGAAACACCTGTTAATGCACATAATATAAGAGGTAAGTCTTTTGTAAGTTACACCATGCCCCTTACCGACGCCAATCAATTTCTTAAAATAAGCCGTGTTTAGTAATGAAGCACACCATTATCTTCATGGTAAAGTAAATAAACAAAATTATCATTCTGGACTCACGATAATCTCCAATAAATTTAGCAATGACCTTTACATAGTCGTAAAGCAACAGTTTGGTGTGTCGTTTCATCGCATCCTCTAGGATGGATAAATTTATCTTTATAAAATACGGAAAAACTGTGAATATTTTGCACTGTCTTTGTTTTACTATTGTCTTATATTACATTATCCTTGTCTTGAAGCGTTATCTAATAGTCGGGTCCAACAGATACAAAATACTGGGTTCGTTAAACTGCCCCTTCCCCCTCCGGCGCAGCTATGACTCCTAGATTTTAGCACCGCGAATGTTACATCTATCACTACTTAGCACCCAATTTTTAATGCTAGCATCAAACCAATACCGAAGTTATAACCATTTGTTATGGGTGCGAATATGACTTCCAACCTTTAACACCACAGAACTTACATCTAGCACTATCTAGGACCCAAGTTGGAGAGCTAGCACCACAATAGTTTCATACTTATATTAAATATGATTTGAATGAAACAACTACTCAGCGGGCAAATACCCCGACCTGCATTGGATTATACCTTCAAATCATGATAGATCGGCAGCCAATACCATTTGTCAATTCCTAACCAGACATAGACCGGCTTCGAACTTATTAGTACTCCTCAGTATGCTATAGGTTATGGAACAGACAAATGATAGTGGCCAACCTGCTAGTCATATACGGACTAAGGTAAATTGAATAGTGGTGAGAGGTATGTGCAACTTCTCATATGGTCCAAATGCTACTATCTGACCGTAGTTGTTTCGTTCAAATCATATTTAATAACAGTAGTTTAGTCCACCTGGGCTAGAGGTCGCCACTCTCGGTACTTGCTTCGCAAGTCGCTATCTGTCACAGAGACATCTATGATGTCGGTCGAATAGTAGCATTTGGACCATATGAGAAGTTTCACAGACCTCTCACCACTACTTTCGTACTTATGGTTATTGTTTACTGCGGGAGGCTAATGTAACGCCAGCCCTGCCTCCGGTGAGAATACGACTTTTAACTTTTAGCATCACAAAGTATACATTTAGCACCACCTAGCACGCAATTTCTGAAGCTCGCACCTCGACAGTATGGTACTTATAGCTACTCTCTAACTTTCTGTCACATTGTTTGTAATTTGAGAAATTACTAGCATATTTCTATGAAAATTATTGAACTTAACTGGCTGAAAATGAATAATACATTCAACTATCAACTACTTGTTTTCGGCTAACTACTGCTGTTAACTTTCATCCCTACATACCTTAAGGAAAAAAATTATATTTATTTATATTTTTTAGGAATCAAGTTCATGACCGCAATATAATATCTATTTTTCATTAACTATGCCGCAACACTGCACTGCCCTATTTCATTTAGTTTTAACATAGTATGTACATTCGTATAATAATGTTAATAATCAAATTAAGTTTCTTAGTATGCCTTGTTTAAAAAAAATTATAGCTGACTCAATTAGCTTATAATATAACTTAGAGAAACAACATTAATTCTGTGTCTTCTTTTTGTTTTTAGTATTTATTATTAATTTTTTTATTCTCCATTTTTTTTTTGGGTTAAGTGGTAGAATACCTCTTGTAGCTAAACCTCCCCCCCGATGTTGTTGTATTAGTTGTAATATTTAATACGTCAATAAAAACGAAAAAAAAGGATTCTCTTGGAAACTTAGACCACTTACATTAGATAGACATGTTTAGAAATATTTCGTGTATTCACAAGATTTTTATTTAAATCTCCAATACAACAATAACCATTCTTTACGGTTAAAAGATGAATTATTTATAGAAGTATAACATTAAATAATGAACATTTTTTCAAACAGTACAAAATATCACAGACATAATGAACAACTTAATATTTAATAATGTTCCATAATATGTTATTTTGTACAGCATATGTTATACTACAAATAAGACAATGCATCAATTTAAATTTAAATTTGCAATTAAAATAAACACCCAAGCCATTTCGTGTCGCAAAGGACTCATTTAGTATGCGTTTTACTTGAAGCAATGAAGAAACTTAAGTAGTGTGGAATCCATGTCCATTCACGATCCTTTGACAAAAAACTTTCTCAAAAACAAAATCTAGACAACACCGACCTTCTTCTCGTAAATAAAACACGAGTAAAACAATAGGCGCGGCCTTCGCGATTAACTCCAACAAAAAAAGCAACGCGTGACTACAATTGCATCAGTAGCTATACATTTCAGACTCGATTTCAGTTGTTTAAGAAAAAATATACTTACGGCATTGTTGCTGCCGGATTTGACTATAGTTTTGTAATGATAATGGTAATATTAAAAAACATTATTTCAATGTAAAATTTCATAATGAAAAAAAGTAAATTAATCAATGGACATCTGGCTGTTTCGGCATAAGTCGTAATGTCAAAAATACATGTAGCTAGATTTTCTGTATATAGATATAGAGTGATCCACATAACAGGTCCAGCCCAGTCCTTTTCTGCTCTGGCTGAATTACCTCAGTGGCGTAAAGATTCTCAATCAGAAAAACCAATCGGTATATTTTTAGAGTTGGCCAAGTATTTTGACAGTGAGTCACATCGAATTATCCCAAAAAAACCTTAACTGCATTGATGTTAGAGGAATTCCATAAATTTTTTTTTGAAAGCCATTTAACGGAGAAAATAAAAATTTA
This sequence comes from Rhamnusium bicolor, assembly GCA_029963845.1. Lineage (NCBI taxonomy): Eukaryota > Metazoa > Arthropoda > Insecta > Coleoptera > Cerambycidae > Rhamnusium > Rhamnusium bicolor. The sequence goes on from JANEYF010002325.1 coordinate 1,384,453, forward strand.
AAATTGAATCATGAATAAGCAGGAGTAAGCAGGGAGCATGGGGTAGAACTTGGCATGCTACAGGGTACGCTTCTTGGACCAGTTTTGTCTAAATTATGTATTGATGATATATTGAGAGATAAGCAACACAATATAGTAGTGTAGTGTAGTGTAGTGTATTGTAGAGAAATCCTGGAAAATCAGGGCATGCTAGACGGTTGATTATTGCTATGTGTATATGTTGCAACTACCAATCCATCCAATATTTTTCTGCACTGACCCAGTTCATTGTAAAAGTTTATGTTCATTATGGTTCGACATAAAAACGAAATATTTATGCTACTATGGTTTCAACACTATGAAAAAAAGAACAGATAAAGTGATTTCCCCTAATGCATATTTCGCCCATCCTGAAAACATATTGCTTGCTATGATTTCAGATATGAAGTCATATAAGAAAACTTGGGATGAGAATAATTTTAAAGATCAGGAAAGAAAATGCTAAAGGATTGCGGATATTTAAGATACTAAAATAAATTTTGAGATTTATGATTCACTAAAGCCAATGCAAGGTCACAGAACCCCCTCTAACGATGACAATTGAAGACGAAGTTGGATAGCATCTAATAATGTTTTTGGTGGCTCAACTTATCCTTTATTCAAGTGAAGAGGAGTACGCATTTTTAGGAATTTGAGGGCTCGGGGCGCGGGTGAATATTGAATTAGTGACTTTTTTTTTTGAATAGCAAGGAGGCCATCAAGTTACTATTCTTCACTGACTTATATGAAAACAAATTTGAAAATTACACTTTTGATTCTGATGGACCGTGGCTAAATTTTTTTTGAGTTCTAAAAAAAAAATCGATGTTCTTATTTACTCACCCCACAATTATTTTTCACTATGACAGGTAAAACCTTGAAAAAAAATTGTTACTCATCTTCTATCACATTTGCTTTTATACGGTGGTGCCTTTGCCTATTGTTGAGACGAATTGAATGACTACACTTACACATTTGAATCAATTTTTTTAAAAGACCCCATCAAGTGCTACTATAATAAAATGAAACACGTACTCTCTTAGTGGCTAAAATGATTTTCTTTCTGTAATTTTTGAATCATTTTACAAATTCTTTACTGGGATCTAATATTAAATGAAAATTATGACCTTCTTAAAATAGTTTTAAAGATACTAATAACGTGTACCTAATGTTAGTATTATTAGTCATATTTCCAAACTGCAGCTTTGTTATGGTATCAACAAATTAAAAAATAATAATAGCGTCTACTAAGATTTATATCTCAAGGACTACTGTATATTTACCCATCCTTCTTTCCATTTTTTCTATTTGAATTTGAACCTCAAGCATGTTATCGTGTGTGTTTTGTTATCTGAAACGGTAGCTTATGGTAAAGTGGAGTATCTTGTACGCCAGACCCCAGATGATCTTAGATTGGCAATACTGCTACCGACGACGGCCATTTGAATACATTACATTGCTCTTACATATTATAAAAGCTTATCGGATTTGAAGAAATGCCGTTTCAGATAAAATTAACTAAGAAATGCACTAAAAATGACAAGAGATAAATTAAATTATTATCGACTCTTATTTAGGAGAGTGTTATGGCTTTATCTATGTCTAAACATGGAAATATGAAGTAATGAAAATTTGAAGAATCCCTGATGGATTGTTAAAATGTATACAATGTTAACGCACGTAAAGTACCAAACAATTAAAATCATTCTTTTTACATAGTTTGTTTAAATGATCATCCTAATTTGTATAAAATTATTTTATGGACAGTTGAGAGTCACTTCTTCAGTCATGGTATATCATATAGAGAAAATACTCACTATCGGTTAGTCCTACATAAAATAAATAAGATCAATTTAAAGACAGTGCCATTTTGGCATACATGTATGGTGTGGTACAGTAGGACGTCATTTAATATTTTTATGAAGGTGTCTTAACAGGAGAAAGATTCCTAAAATTTCTCAGTAATCAACTTCCTATTTTACTCGTAAACGTGCTAAATCATAGAAGTCATTTATGGCATCAGCAAGATGGGTCTCTGTCTCATAATGTCGTTATTGTAGGGAATTATTTAAACACAGATGTTATAGAACCGTGTACTATCTTACCGAAAAATACAGTAATCAACTCAATGTAAATAAAATATACTCAAACGCGCCAAACATTCAGTAGAGCAAACATTACAGTTAGGATCGCCAACGAAAATTTTCAGTACTACGTAAACCATCTGGCAATTTTAAAGAAATCTGCTAGATTATTAGACCGAAAACAGACGCCAGGTTATAGGGCGGTAAAGAAAAACGCATCGGCCAGTCAAGCCAAATCCGAATTTCGCGACAGTCACGAGACGTAGACAGATACCAAGCCAAGCTCACAAAAGAGAGCGCTCGCGTCACCCACGCTGCCACCACATTCTAGATTATAGAATCAAATCACCACAATGAAATTCTCGTTTACCGCCAAAACACTATTGACTCATTCATTTCTCATTCGCACAATTTTAAGCCGTGCCAAGTGAACCTCGCTCCCTGAACCCCGCTCCCCTCTTGCAGTGTTGAGGTTTTTATTGTGTGTTAGTACTGTGTCTTTTTATTTTTATTTTGTTCTCATAATTTGGAGCCAGATGCATATTGTATTTTATTGGTAAGATAGTTTGTAGCGGTTTTTCCACAATTATTAATTTGCATCCAGGTTATTCGAGCATACGCGCTTCAACCATTCTTTTATGTTGTTTTTGTTTTTGTATATTTTGTGTACATTCACTTTAATTGTTTTAATTCCTGGAATATATTCAGCATTGCTGTTAAGCTTTTCTGGCCTTTTCTTTCACTCACTTGCGTGATATCACCGACTCTCAACAAGGCGACAGAGAGAGGAGAGTTGACACGCAATATGAAAAAATTGGGTAGGAGCATACGGTCCAATAAAAATTCCTCCTAGGTTTCCAGACCTAACATCTCTTGATATTTCCTATGTTGACCTTTGAAAATATTGTTTACAAAACAAATTCTAATAATGTAGAGCATATAAAAAAAGGTTATGCTTGTGCTAATGAAGTGGTAATGTAATAAGAAAAGTAACGTTTAATGAAGTGAGGAACGAATTTACGTTTAAATAGCAATGGTGCTCATATTGAACGAATGTTAAAATCATTAACTTTTTCAATTACATTTGTAGTGTTAGGTTTGTATCACTACTATAATCCAGTCAGTGGAAATTTTTGTCCTACGAAAGGTGGGGTTGAAACGATTTTGGTAGTGATCCAAAGACAAAAATGTTAAAGAAGACAAAATTCCTTTCATTTTTTTGCATGCATCTTTTTTGTAAGTCTAACATATAATGAATTACAGCGGCGCAAAGATGAAAATTTTCCAAAAAAATCATCAAATTCCAATTTTGTTGGTAAATTTCGTAAGAACAAATTACACTATATTATTTTTAACGTGCCTCCACACCACAATAAAATTATATAGCGAAATCTATTTCAAATTACAGAGATTTTTCTTGTTTCATATAAATGTTCTTACCGCCGCTGTGGAAAAAATTAGTACGGAATATTAATTGTTTTTTTTGTAGCAGATGTTTCCTAGAGTAGGTATAGACCGTCTCTCGTCTTCCTTTGTTTCTTTTATAATAGTCAAAAATCGCGTCCCTTTCTCCCCTCTCTAGAGAGAGCGACACAGCAGTATACCACGCAGCACGCCCGCAGTCCTGGATTAACACACAGAGGTTCAGTGACCAGTGTTGTTAGCCCTACCGATTTTCGATGAATAGGTTTTTCCCACATATTATTTTTATTTTATTTTTAGACACTATTCAAAATAATATAACGTGTTTTTCCTTTTTTTGCAAAATCATTATTTTTTTCACCAAAACAAAAATAAACAAAATCAGATGTTAAGAAGTGCACCAAAATTGATTTGAAATAATTTCCATCAATGACGTAAAGAGCGGATTTACCAATGAATGTCTTTTGACACCCTGGGTAGAGATTAGATTCGAGCAGGCATCTAAAGCCAGATGTACGTACTCATTATTTGTCTCTGTCTAGCACACTAGAAAGACAATGATTTTCCAGTGTCTGTTTATGTTTAATCACGTCATACTCGGTTCTGACATAACCTAACTGATTGTTATTATTGTGTTATTTTTATGTTATTAGTGGTTTTGTTTATTTTGTAATTTTATTTGTGAGTTAAACTCGAGGACATATGGTTTTTAGACAGTGTGTGGTACCGTGTTGTAAAAATACAAGTGAAAATTTATGCTTCAAATTATTTACTTATATACCAAAAAATGAGACAATTCGATAAGCATGGGCTAGGGCCATAAATGTGAATGTCATACCTGATTCAGGAAAATATAGAATTTGTGAAGATCATTTTAATGTAAGTATATTCTATCAAATGGGTAGATAACTAATTCCTATATAAATTTCTTAAAAAAATTATGATGTTGGCCTCGAGTTTTTATGACATGCCGAGATTCATTTCCCAATATTGCCAACTGTCAATGTTTGCTTAAGTGTAATAAAGATACCACTATTTCTCCATTATTACTAAGGAAAACTAAATGCAAATTTAACTTATTTTTTTTACTATGTATCGTTAAGTGAATTGTTTCTTATGCATTTTCTTTTCGACTCGCAAAGGCAATCAAGTACCATAGCAACATTACAATAATCTACATTGCAGGTCACAAAAATAAAATATTTTTCAATAAAAACGAAGCAGCTCCGTTAATCCTCGGCTATGCCTATGTTATTATTGGAAGTTCCGCTGATGACGTATTAATGCGTCAACATGACCGCCTATATAGTGAACGATAAGACTATCGTAATTTATTTTAGGAACATTGTCTTGGAAACAAAAAAAATATCCACAATTAGATGTGTAAATAATCATTATTTGGACTGATTCAACTATTAAAGTATTAAACAACTAAATATTTAATCGCATGGGACAAGTCTATTCTATCGATCTACGATCCACACATAAATCCTACCGAAAAGCAGAAACTAGAAATCAAACGACTGATCTATTTGAAAAATACTTCACATCAATTTGAATCTGCTTTACAGTTTACAGTGACCTGTATCTACAATTATGCATACATATGTAATTATATCTGAGTCGCCCCCTGTCGGAGAAAAAAGTAATAATTTAATCGCGAAATTGGAACATCTGTGTATTAGGCCTACTGGCGATACCACAATAAAAAAACGCGCCATTTACTCGACCTCATGGTAGTGTGAAAAGAAGTTTACACAAAATTATTATAATTATACAATGAATAGCCAAAAAAATTTTGTTGTTGGATCAACCGTTGCGGGCTTATTTTGAAAAAACCATTTTTTTTGCACCTTTCATTCAAGATGACGGTTTGCGTCTCCCCCCGCCCGAGGTCGAATACTTGGATTTTTTATCGGGGTTCCTACCTAAACTAACTAGATTATAAATAAACACAAAATAAACTTATGTTTGATTTTCACAATTTTTATTTAACTTATGACAATTGTTTCGCCACACAGTGGCTTCATCAGTGAGTACAAGACTAAATTCTTTATTACAAAGTGTGGGTATGTATATCAATTAACTATTCTAGGGTAATAAAATGGAACGGTAATAAAATAAGGTACAAAATAATTTAGAAAATATTTAACAGTGGTGAACAGTTTAAATCTAGCTGGTCATTTAAAATAATATCACTATTTTTTAATTTATTAATTTCTTATGTCTCTAACAGTGACAATTTTAAGCCTTTATTTTCTATGTGTAAAATATCAAAATTATTATTAAAAGAATGATTGTCCTCTAGCAAATGGTTGGCATACGTCGAATCTAATTTATTGTTATTAAAACTGCGTTTATGTTCCGACAATCTTTTTCCAAAATTTCTTCCCGTTTGTCCGATGTATACTTTACAATTTACTTAAAAAGAAAAATTATAATATAGCAATAGAGTCAGTTTATCCAAAAGTAGAAATCAGTGAATTAAGTGATTCAAGATATAAAACCCTTACTTATATAGGCCAACCTACCGAAAAAAATATCAGTTGAACTTATGAAAAAACATAATATTAAAATAGCATTTAAAATTAATAACACTCTAGGAAAATTTATTAAGAACAATAAAGATAAAACTAAAAATGAACAAAAAAAGTGGAGTCTATAAGCTTACATGTGGTACATGCCCTAAAGTATACATTGGACAAACGGGAAGAAATTTTGGAAAAAGATTATCGGAACATAAACGCAGTTTTAATAACAATAAATTAGATTCGACGTATGCCAACCAATTGCTAGAGGACAATCATTCTTTTAATAATAATTTTGATATTTTACACATAGAAAATAAAGGCTTAAAATTGTCACTATTAGAGACATTAGAAATTAATAAATTAAAAAATAGTAATATTATTTTAAATGACCAGCTAGATTTAAACTGTTCACCACTGTTAAATATTTTCTAAATTATTTTGTACCTTATTTTATTACCGTTCCATTTTATTACCCTAGAATAGTTAGTTGATATATATACCCACACTTTGTAATAAAGAATTTAGTCTTGTACTCACCATTTGATGAAGCCACTGTGTGGCGAAACAATTGTCATAAGTTAAATAAAAATTGTGAAAATCAAACATAAGTTTATTTTGTGTTTATTTGTAAAATGGATTTTCATCAAGTAAAGGTCGAATCAATCAACTAACTGGATTATTATGATTTATGTATGTGTATGTTTTAAAATAACTAGAAATGTCACAAATTTCATAAAAAATATAATACTGTCTTTATATAATAACCGAAATATTAACTAATAGCTAATAACAAAAATGTCTGGCCTAGTGTCTATAAGAATAATTAGTGTACCAAATAATAACACTAAAAAGTAACCAAAAATATTTTTTCCAAATTTGATTAATATATCTAATAAAAGTGGTTTGTTAAAGAAGAATGTTTGCAGCTCCGCGACGCTTAGCGTTGTACATATTTATTTTCTATTTCTATCCTAATTTTTGGTGAAAGTAAGTCGGTAAGGTATAACGCATCTTACGGAATACAGTTTCCTTTAGCTATTTACGAGAAAAATGCATTTTCAAATGTTCAAATGCAATGTTCAAATAATATGAAATATTATAATTAATAATAAATGCTAACTGTATATAATACAGAAATTGGAGTTATTTCATATGTGTAAATTTTTTATATCCAGTCTACTTGGGTATACATATTATTAAAGAGTATTTTGAATTTCCAACAGTTCGTAGTTAATTTATTAAATCTAAAACTAATAATATCCTAGAAAGCAGTAATAAATCCTTAGAATTATTGAAGCTTGATTTATTATTAACATATATTTATATGTAAATTGCTGGTAATATATTCATCAGATATGATTTCAAGGTATTTATTATTAGTTTAATATAATAATAAATTTTAGTAGCCGCTGTTATTAAGTTAATTGACGTTTAAGTTATACCGTGCTCCGTTTTGCATAGCTTAAAGTTTATTTAAAAGGGACGACCAATACTTCTGGTATAGGTAATGTAACCTCATGAAGCTTGCTTCATTTGCCTATAGGATATTTTTTGTAGAATTTATTCGATTCTGTTTGTTTTGCAGGTTCTGACTAGATGTGGGACGCATAAAATAGGAAAATAATTATAAATGTTTCCAAAGAAAAGAAGATCTTAATGGCGTCGCGACGCCTAGCATCGATGCACCAAAAACTTCGGTTGGTGCCAGATTTATAGAATAGATTATGCTCAATAGAATGTTTTTTTGAAATTCTCAAATCGATGCATCGATGTACCAAAAATATCGTTTGCTGCCAGATTCACAGAAGAGGTTGTGCTCAAAAGAATGTTTTTTGAAATTTTCTAACATATTTTTTATTTAGAAGATAAAGGTATGTGTTGGAATTGTATAACGGCCACTTTTTTGCTCATAGCTCAAAAACTAATAACTTTTGGGAAGAAAGAATATTTTAAAAGGGTCGTCGCCATATGAACCGGCTTTTGGTTCTCAATTCAATGAGCCGCTTAGGCCCAGTGACACATATATGGGCTTCACTACCTGCTTCCACTTTTATGAACCTCGGTATGGATCACGTATTACATTGCCACTTATGGAACATTGAAATGTCGATCCTGTGGGTCCCAAACAATTTTGAGTCTAAATTTTTATTATTCAATCCCAAAGATAAGCACAAAAAAAATCTGTACTTTAAATCAAAACCATGTTTCTTTACGTATTTTGATGTACTGAGGCCAAATCTGGCCACAAAAATTACGGCTATTGCGTCAATTTTTAGCTACGTGACATATTTAACTACAGATATCGTAAAAATTACCTTGTTTAAACAAAAACATTACAATTTTGTTAGACAATTTTTAGGACTGTATTCATCTAAAGAACCACCTTCAAACGGTTCTTTCTCATCATCTGATCGTTCTTCCTCATAAATATTTAATTTCATAATTTTAGTAAACGCGGCTGACTCTTTTCGTATTCACCATTCACTAGCGATAAATGTGCGAATACATCAAACATAAAAAAGCAAGTAGAAACTTGTAAAACCGCGAGAACCGATATGTGACTCACTGGGCCAAAACCACACAGGCGCCTTTAAATCCTAATGTCAGTTCTCATTTTAATTTTTTTTTCTTATTTAACTGTGACCAAAGTCAATTTCTACAAAATTATGTGACATCTTCAACATACACCAGATCAAATTAGAACAAAAAAAAATTGCCCTGGGGAACAATCTTACATCGTTCTACTTGGGTGATTAACTTGTTAACTTAATGTCATCTATAATACTGTGCAATAAAAATTGGGTCATCATGGAAAAAATATATAAACGCGTCGCGATGTCTAGCGTCGATGCACCAAAAACATGAGTTGCCACTAGATTTGTAGAATAAGTTAAGCTGAAAAAAGCTATTTTTGAATTTTTCAAATATCTCTCCGTTTGGGAAATAAATCCCTGGGTGGGAATTATGGGACACTCAGTACATTAAAAATAATTAATTTGTCTTAAAAAAAAACGTCAAAATACATATGATCAAATATCTTTATTACAAGTTTAAATTGCATGACATTTTGCTGGGACATTGAATTATATTAGTAAACGTCTTGCTATCGTAAACACATAAAGTAAATTGATTATTGCAAGAATTACCTTGAAAAATATATTAGTGTTATCAAAACTAGATACAAACTAATGGAACATATTAGGAAGTATTTTTTTAAAATTTACATGAGGAAGATATAATTATTAATTAGACAAGATTAGACATGATTAGACACCGGACTATTTCCGTGCGTCCAAGGCCGGCGTATGGTATACTTTACCAATAATCGGTCATATAGTTTACAGATAACACGAATATATTTTAATAATAATCAAATAATATTACTGATAAAAAGTTACGAATCCATATATATCTGCTCCAATTTCACTGGTTTTTGTGATTTTTATGTTTTACCTTCTTAAAGATGATAATATCGCTGTCATCATTTTTCAGATTCCTTAGCTGGCACATTTATTTCAACTGCTTTCTCATTCCAAGCATCATTTTTCTTAATTTAATATATCGGGAGTTTCTGTTTATGTAAATCTCTATGAAATGTAGAATAATTTCTTTAGTCCACTCTATAATTTTTATAATCTGAAAGAACCAGCAATAATTCAGTGAAACTGCTAGAATGCACTGAACGCCGTGATGATATGGGGTAACCGTACACACTTGTCACAAAACTTCTCAACGTTTATTTGATATGACGACAGAAAACCGACAACGACCGTCTGCTGTCCGGTATCATTTATAAACTACACTGGTACGACTTTCCGTGTCAGTTAACCCAACTAATGTACAACAAAATCCTCTCCACACAGAGGGATATTGGAGCAGGCGTACCACAGGGGTCGGTTCTCACGCCAAAATTATACAACATATATGTGTCCAACTTTTCGCAGTTCCCGAACACCAAGCTTCCGACGATATCCTCATGTACTGCCGCATTTACCATGCTCAGGCTGCTGGGCAGTTGCTAAAACCGCACATGTTACGGGCGTCGGAGTACTACGCCAAGTGGAAGGTGAAGGTGAACGTCACCAAGTCGGAGGCTCTTGTTTTCACTAGAAAATTTACCAACAATAAAATTATTATACCTATTTCGATGGGGTTAGTTTGAGACGAACTATAACTTTGGATAAAGAACTATATTTCGGAAAACATGTTAATGAAACGATACGTAAACTCTCTTCCGTGTCCAGGAGTCTATAGCCCTTGATGGCGGGAGAGATAACAAAAAATGTATTTATACTATGATAGTGAGACCGGCCCTAAGGTATGCTGCATCGGCTTGGCGTTCCACAATCGCGACGCCTTTACACAAACTGGAAGTTTTGGAAAATAAATGTCTGTACATAATCAGTAAATCAACAAGTTACAACCCTCTTAAGGAAATTACGCCAAATGTGCAACGACATTGTACCCATAGTGGACTATATCAGATATAGTTCTCAACGATTATACAAATTTAAACCCTCTGGTAGTCCGCTAACCACCAACATCACTCAAATAAGGGAGTATAACGCACATTTTCAGATAAAACTGAAATTACCATACCATACCAGACGTTACCAATATTTCGACAACCTCTTTAGGCCACCACCACGCCCCTCCTACAATAGAGAGGACATTCGCTTCTATAAATAGGGTACCACAATTCAAAATTTTCGCCTTTCTCTTTCTTTCTTTGTGTTTATTTTTATCTTCTAAATTACCTTCAAATTTTTTTTCCAAATTACAAGAAAACCATCAGCAAATTACGGAACGTTAGAAATATACAAGAATATTTTTCTACGTGAAAATAAGTGGAGTTGGACATTCCTGCTCTATATCTCAGTACTGTTTGGATATGAGCTTTTTTACTGTGGCAATTTGGCTCGCCGTGGTATACCTAAATTCGAAATTTATATACATTAATTTACACTATACCTCGTTAAAACATCCACAGACACGTATTTCTACATTATTGAGTCATCAGTGTGACTCTTAAAATGCCCGTCGAATATGATGACACAAAAATGTATTTATTTTTGGTTTCACTAAACAGAGTAGTTAAAATTAAAATTAACATTATTGAGTCAGTTGACCTGAACACAATGTGTATATTATATTTTTTATAATCCAGGTTTTGGCAAATAGCTGGGAAAATAATTGTTTAAAACTTATCTATGATAATTTTTTTAAAAGTTAGAAAATAATAATTAGCAAAAAAAATATTTAGCGTTATTATTTTTCTTTTCACTCTAAAATTTTTTTACTCCAACGGTAACTTTGGACTATTTAACACCGAATATAATTTATTTATTCACGCATTAAATCTATAATAAAATTTAAACAAAAAATATAAATCGATGATTCATATTATATAGTTGACTTTTTTAAAGTCCGGCGCCCTGACGAGTTACACAACTGAAATGTTATGTTTTCTAACCTTAATAATATAATTATTTATTTTTTGTTGTTAATATAAAAAGATTCAATCTCTACCGATATTTATTATTATCATGATAAAATCTATATTCCTGCCGAGTTATGTGATAACTATCCATTAACCGCCTTAGCATCGAAGTTTATAATTCTGCATAAAAAGCAGAAGAGCACATCATGACTTCAAGATTTAAGATTTATAGCGACTCATTTTTCCAATTACTGAGGTAATCCGAATGTAATGCACACTTTATTGGAGACGTTAATACAGCGCGCCTTGCAAAAAGTTGTCAGAATTGTCTTGCGTCAATGCAATCGGCATTCATCATAGTAATAAGGGGAAATTCGATTGATATAATGCCTATACAAGGGGTAACGAAATGTTATTTTATTTCATGATTACTTGACATTCCATATATACTCAACACTATTGTAATAGTAGTAAATAGTGACGATATGTTTTACGAAATGCATAGGAAAAAGATCATTTGAAAAATATACTTCACATTTACCAGTTTATAGACTAAACTGACCCTTATTGTTACATAAAGACTAAAGAGTAAAATATTGATTTTTCAAAGGCCCTTGTGATTCAGTAGATCATAAATTAAAGTGTGCCAAATTGCACTATTTTGGTTTAGATAACACTTCTATTTCATTTTTTCGGTCATATCTGGAAAATCGCTATCAGTTGATTCGTACAAATGTGGGTGCTTCTTCTTCAAAGAGTGTATCAACTGGTGTGCCGCAAGGCTCTATTTTAGGCCCTCTTCTATTTCTTGCCTATACATTTGTCATCTACGATGTAGTAAAATTTTCTAAAATTCAGTTATATGCAGATGATAGCCAATTAAAATATACTTTTGAGCAACAAAATTTTGAAGGGTGTATAAATGAGGATCTTAATGCAATTTGTTTAAATGCTAAAAACCGTAAGTTAAAATTGAACTCAAATAAAACCATGTCCATTATATTTTGTTCAAAATATTATTGATTATTTGAAGACTAATCTAAACATTGTTATAAACAATGAAAGGTTGTCATTTGTAAACGAAGCCAGAAACTTAGGTATAACTTTTGATCATCGCGTAACATTTGATAAACATATAGGAAATTTAATACAAAAATCATATCTTTACCTAAAAGTATTATACGCAAATAAACAAATACTCAATTATAAAGTTAGGAAAAAGCTATGTGAGCATATTTTACTGCCAATTTTTCACTATGGAGATGTGGTATACTTCCCCAGTATAGATGCAGTAACAAAAATACGTATCCAAAGAGTGCAGAATACCTGCTGTCGATTCATCAATAATTTGAGAAAATATGATCATATCACAGCAAAATTTCGGGAACTAAAGTGGTTAAATATGGAAAATACCTTTAAATACCATATGTTACATCTTGTACATCGCTTGCTCTTAACGTCTATTCCCTATTACCTTAGTAATAAGTTGGTACCCAGGGTTTTAATTCATAATCGCAATGTTAGATTTTGTGAAACATTAACCATGCCACAACACAAGTCGGTACTATATCAGCGATCTTTTTCATTTAACGCAGTATATTTATATAATAATGTTGAAAATCAATTCAAATCTGTGTCTTTAAAGTCTTTTAAAAGTAAAATTAAGTTTATTCTTTTAGGAAATCAATAGTCCACATTAATTATTTACCTCTCTGCACGTGAATCTCAGTATCTACAATGCTTACTATTGCCTATATTATTATGTGTGTATTTATGTACATTTACCCATTGTTTATAATTTTTCACATATTTCTATTTCTTTTTACTTGTTTTAGTTTTGTCTTTATACGAGTCTACATTCCAAATTAATTTCTCTTATGTGTGTATATGTGTATATATTTTTTTTTATCATTTTTATTGTTATTATTTGTAAAATCCTTAGGATATGGGTTAAGTGTAAGAGTGTAGTCAGCAGACTACAAAATTCGCCCTTTAATGAAATGTAAAATTTTCTTTTCCTATTTCATTAATAAAGACGTTTATTATTATTATTATTATTATTAGAATAAACTGAATGGGTGGTGTAATATCAACCACGTCACAGTGATATAAGTTAACATTCTCTGTTTTGTCGCTCTTTGGTGGTATACAAAAAAGACAGACATTCTATAAAGAGTTGCGGAAGGTTTTCATCCAAATAGTGGATATCAATTATACAAAAAATAAATGTCCAGTTATATACTTATTACAATACAACAGGAATCAAAAGGAAATACATGAACATCATTAGAGACATCTACGAGAGTGCTACATTCTACGTCAAGATTGATGAAGACCTAGCCACAGGGAAGATCCCTATCCAGAGATATATTAAAAAGGGCAATGCGATTTCTCCGAAAATTTTCACCCGAGAAACTGGAAGAAGTCTTGAAGAACTTGCATTGAGGACAGAAAGAAAAGGGTCAATATTAGCGGGAGATTCCTGAACCATTTGTGATTTGCATACGACATCGTACTGATGAGCACAGTACTTGACGATCTTGGGCGAACTGAAAGAAGCGTCACAAGGTGTGGACCTAGAGATGATCTACAGAAGACAAAAAATATGAGATCGACAGACGTCCAGATCCAAATATTACCTGGCTACACTACCGAAACAATGGAACACATTTTTGTAATACAATATCCACTTATTTTAATAATTTAAAAACAAGTTAAGTTCCTCTTCTTGATTAAAGTTAAAATATAGAGGGGAATGAAAAACAATACTTTTACAAATCTTATCACAGATAAGTATAACATATATCTTTTTAAACAATTATTATCCCGGCTATTTGCCAAAACGCTGAAACTTGGATTATAAAAAAGATAATATGCACATTATGTTCAGTACAACTGACTCAATAATGTTATTTTTAATTTCAACTATTCTGTCTAGTAAAACATAATGTGTATATTATCTTTTTTGTAATCTAAGTTACAGCGTTTTGGCAAATAGCCGGGAAAATAATTGTTTAAAAAGATATATGTTATACTTATCTGTGATAAGATTTGTAAAAGTTAGTAAATAATAATTAGCAAAAAAATTTTCAGTTAATATTATTTTTCATTCCACTCACTTATTTTAAAATAACACAAGTCAAAAGGAAACACTTGTACAAATATTATCTGATAAGAAAAATGATCTAAAAATGTTTCCAGCTTGGATCAGATTTCTGGTTTTTATAACATAAGAGTGTCTACAAATTTAACATATTTTTATTATTATGTACTTGGTTAACTTAGTAAACATCTTTGGTGTTCGCAAACCTCTTAGCAAACTAAAATGATATTACCCAATTTTCTAATAGAAAATACAGTTGTAGCAGATTTTTGTTTAAACAATTAACGTAATGGAGCTAAACCAAAGTGATTGTAAATCTAAATGAAAGAAAATTAACATGAGGAACAACAAAATGCTGCAGACAAGATGTTTGAGAATTATTCTTCTATAAAGTCGACGTAAATCTAATACATTTGAAATTAAAACTGAATTTATGCAGTTTATCTTGAATATAAATATAAAAAACCGCTGCCAATTACTTGGGGATCAGAACTTCCTCACCGTAGTAAAACTCGACGTGTGGTGGAGTTTATAATAAAAGTAATTTTTGACGTTTCAAAAAAGTCACACTTTGACGTTTCAAAAAAGTCACTTTGACGTTTAAACAAAAATCACATTTTTCGACGTTTCAAAAATTGGGACCGGTTTTGTTCATCAACGAACTCAATCTCTTTCTTGACCTCTAGAATGTGTGTACCAAATTTGAAAGCTTTATCTCAAAAACTGTAGCTGCTATCGCGAACCAGACAGACAGACACACAGACAGACAATTTTTTCTGTCTGAAATTTTGTGTATCGTCATAATTCGTCGAGATTCGTCCAGAAATACAATAAAACTTTTCAAAATTTGTTTCACGAATACATAACCTCACTTTGAGGGGCAAGGAAGTAAAATTAATCATAATCAATCAACGTGTTTATATTAATGTCAAATATAATTGTTCCTTGCTATTAAAAATAATCAAACTTTTCTCGAATCCCTTTCCAACTAAATTACGTGACTATCTCAGTAATCATATAGTAAATTGCTGTAATGTGAAAACACCCTTTAATAAATGAAATAACAAAACCTATGTAAAATTGGCGAATTTGTTTCTGAAGAATACAATATGTCTACCTTAGGTGATTTCATCAAATCAATATTTTACTGAAGATCAAAGTTACAAATGTTTAGTATTTTGATCAGTACAGATTGGAGAAATATAGACCATTCAATTTATTAAATGACTTGATGTAAACTCTTTAATCAAATTCCTAAAGAAGAATAATATACCGCATAATTAGTCGTTTTGTCTAATTAAGAAGGTCAATATTATATATCCATTCAAGTGCCACAAATGAGGATGTGTATTCAGCTTTCAATTTTATTATCCAAAAATTCTGCAAGTTTTATCTGCAAGACTTATAAATATTGCATTACAAAAACTCATACGTTTTCAGAAACAATGCAGTAATCTAGACATTTTACAACTTTTTGCGATATAAGTAATTAATGAAATAGATCTACAATTGAAGACATTGGCGTGAAAAGGATGTATGCCACATGCAATAACTTTTGAGGAAATTAACTTTGAACATCATTTTAAATCCACAAAATCCAATTTAAGTACAATTTATTTGATTTTAGGTGCAAAAGATAAAATTGGTTACCTAGTATTTTACCAATAAAAAGAAATTGAAAAAGACCACCGGTTTTGTTTTTTAAGATTTATTTGCATAAAAAATGTGGCTTGTATCCTTTTACATGAAAAAATAAACGGTAATCTGAAATAACAAGGATTTAAAATAAGAGTTTAGTTATCACTTAACGGGTAATCTTCATCCATATGTTCTACTTCGACAATTGGTTCCTCAATTTCTTGACGAATAAAATTTTTGGCACCAATTTCCAAATAAAATTGATGGTATACTTCGGATATATGAGGTACCAAAAGCGATAAGTTACCTAATTATTTCGGATTTAGATTTATTGGCTTAGCATATGTCTGTTTAAGACAGTCTGCTAAACATAGTTTTCTGATATCCCATTTTCCAACATTTACATTTTTAAAACTCTCATTTAGGTAATGTTCTATCTTCATTATATTCGAGTTTCCATTGTCGAACCTAAAAACACAAATTTTGCTGAAGGAAATATTTTCTTTTTCGTCCGTTAGCTTCTTTTTGGTTAGGTTTTCTTCCAAAATCTTAAATGAAAAGAAGTCTTCTCTTTTTAATTATTGTTACATCAAAAGGATTGGTTCTTTTACACTTCCTTACTGCATCATACCAATCTGCTGGTTCATATACTGCCTGCAGTTTCTTTTTATATTTTTCTATCATCCCTGTCTAACGGGAGATGCGTATGTCCAACTACTAAGAACCTATGTTCTATAGAATCGAATGTACCCTCTGCCACCAACTGCTTCCACAAGCTAACCAAAACCCAGTTTTTATTCTAGCCTCCGCAATTATCCGTATAAACGATGAGGATTATAAGGAGATGTTCTTGCTTTTTGAAGTGTTTGAAGAGAATACTTGCAATTTCATCGCTGCCTCTCTTACCAGTATTCTCACACCACATATACTATAGCCCTTGTCATTTACACAATCATGGATTCCAAGGTTATAAACCCAAGCCTCTCTCAAGTAAAAAGCTGGGCCAGTTGTTAAAGAAGGCACAGGAAGTGCTTGCTGAAGGTCAAATGACAATATGTATGTATTTTTTGAAGCAGCCAGTTTTATCTCATCGTTTAAAGTATCTTTCATTGCTTCAGTTCACCTTAAATGTAACTCTTTTTCTATCTGTAACTTCTTCAAAGAATTTTCATCTCCTTTAGTGTTTTCAATCTTCACATCTAATTCATCGCATATTTTACTAGGCAGCTTAAATCCAATCTTAAATTCCAAAAAAATATCCTTCTGTATTTATCTTAACTTATGGGTGTTATATTCTTTTTTAGCACACCAGGGTATATAGCAGTCGTGATATAAAGAAGATATATTGAGATCATGATTAATGTATATTTTGTTAGGATTTTTGTTTCTGCTATAGTGGCTTGTGTATTTAGGAATTCTGTTAATATGGTCCCGAGCTGACTGGCAAGCCTCCACAGATATTTTATTATGACGCCTAAGTATTTTCCTCATTGATCTTATTTAGGTGTTGTCAACCCTTCAACCATTTGTTTTTGCAGCAGCTGTAATCTTTTTTGAGAAGTAAGGCCATGGATGGAAATGAATTCTTTCTTGCATATTTTCACATCGAATCCATTCACTTTCACAAAATAGTTGAAACTAGAATGCTGGGAAGAAACATTTCTCTTGGTTTTTTTTGGATATGCGCGTTTTTTTGGAAGCCGCTTCATATTATGGAATAAATACGCATTCTGTTTGTTGTAGTCGTCAAAAATTTTGTTTTCAGTACCTTGGAGCAATATCCTACAATTTTTCTTGCATCTAAAAGGTGGGCCTAAAACTCTTGCTGCAATATTTTTACCTTGTTTACTTGTGTAGGGTGAACCAAGACTTCATCGTGTATTTTTTAATAAACGTCATTTTTGTGGGTTCCTGTAAATATAAAATATGTTGTTGATAGCGGTTCTGGTATCGTTGCAAACATATTTGTAAGGGTAAAGAATAAAGGAGATAAAATGAGAGTAATATAAAAATGATCAAAAAACTTATTACTGGGAAAAAAATAGTCTTTCTACCATAACGCACCGGAGATACGCTGCCGTAACGATATATACAATGTAAAAAATAATCATAGCATGCCACATAAGACCAAAACAGATTCAATAAAACTTCAGAAAAAGGATATATGCCACAGAATAAACCACATGACTTGCAAAATTACTTCACCAAAAATTTCAGTAAAAGGGTGTATGCCACAAAACGTTAAATACCTACGTACCTGTTGCTCTTCAGAGGATGATGAACTGTCCTCACTTTCACTTTCAATATAATCCCTGTCCTTTGCACTATCATCTGAGTCCCACTCATAGCAATTTTTTTTCGTTTAAATCACTAGAAAACTCATCAAAATCACGAGAACACCCAGCACGTGTATTACTCATGATGGCGGCTTATAACCTTCTTCTGCAAATTTTCGCGGCACAGCAGAAATTGTGAAAATGTCATTTTACCACACCACCGTCATCTGTTGGAGAATCGTTAAAATAAGTTATATGTGGCTGGTACCTTTATTTCTCAATTATTTGGAACAAAAATATTAGTTTTTAAGTTTTTGTGGCTTGCACCCCTTTCACGCCAAGGTTTTCAGTTTACTTTTTTTACATCATGGCAAGCAACTTTATAAATGTATTTTATTGATACTATTTTCTTCTAGATCGTACTGCTAAATACTGCAAAATTTCTTTTTTCAGAAAATTCATTAGGAGATCCTTTAGTTGTGTTTTTAATATACCAGATTTTAATATTTTACTCAATACAAGAATTGATATTTCTTTTGTCAAGGGAAAGCTTAAGAACGTGGTGTCTTTTCTGAAAGCAGTGAATACTAATCATTACTTAATGTTTAGTTTCTACTTGTGGTTTAATATAGTTAGTTATTTATGGTACAAAAAAATAAAGATATACTTTATACAACAGACATGATTACCAAGGTTGTAATTATAACTAAGGACACTGTTATAACTGTAAACAGTTTTGTAAATACTCATTGTTTGTATAATTTGTAGTGTTCTTTAGTTAAAAAATATTAGATCAAATGGATATTATAAAGAACTAAAAAAGTGTGTACCTGAGTGCATCCTAGAAGAAGCTAACGATGCAACATTTAATCTATTACCACCTAAAGCGAAGAAAAAATATGATCAAGAATTCCGAAAATTTAATCGCAATCGCTGGATCTTTAATTTCAATTTGATAAATTTTTTGTACTTTATTAGGTTGCTTTGTAATTTGGTATATCTGGGCTTGCCGCTGTGGTGACTGATGATTTAACGAAGATGAATGTTACTGATATAGAAGACAAGGGATCATATTTGTATGTTCATATCAGTACCGGAGACAAAAACAAATAAATCACGCAGTTTCACTATCGTTGGAGAAAGTTATCCAGTCAATCCTGTTGATACCTACTATAGCAGATAAATTTCTCTGCTTGTCACATCTATGTGAACTGGAGCAATACACTGTCCATTGTTTCCGACTCATTTATTTAATTCTGGAGGTGATTTAATGCCTTCCAAACGACATGATGACTGGAAGTCTGCTAATGTGGTTGAAGTACATCGAAGATTCAGTGTCCAAGAAAATTAATGTTGCGAAGAAAACTCAGGGAGTTAAGTTATCGCAGACCTTAAATAGAAGAACTAGAATAATTACACTGGCCGACACAATTTTGGTAACATAGTTCACACTACTGTTTTCATATTGTTAATGCCTCCCTATTAACTGAAAAAATATCCAACAAGTCCTAATACGTACCATTTTTGTGACAATAGACCCTATTATATTGCCAGATAATAAATTTTATAATGGGCGCGTTCCGCCAACTAAGTTGGCATTATCTGGAGATGATTAAAACAGTTTAAATCATCTCCAGATGTTACTAACTTGGTTGGCGAAATGCGCGTCGAGCGCAGTATATAGTGTTTTGGTGTTTCGTGGAAAACTACGTCAGTGTCATCACATCAAAGGTTCCAACTCACGCCAGATCATGTTTCGCTAAATTATACTATCATTCTCAGGGCATTACAATATATAAAATTGTATAAGAAATCACAGATATTTTTTAATAAACCTCGTATATATTCATATATTGCTCGTTTCGGGCAGACGCTCTGGTTTAGGAAAAGACGAGGTCGCTTGGTTTTTACGTTTTGCGTGTGTGCTCTCACCATAATTGTTTCAATAATACCTTGCATTGTTGCATTTTTCGAATATTATGGCTTTAATATCACAAGTTTACCTACAGACTCATTATATTATTAAACTCCTTTCTATGGCAATAAATTATGATTTCTGACAAGACGTTTTAAAGAACTGCACTTAAATACCTATCCATAATGATTCTTTTGTCAAACATTTTTATTTACGAATAAAAGCAAAGAGGATAAATACTATTATAATCTTACATAAATAGCATATACAGGGCACTACAAGTGTGTGGAAACCTCTACTTTTTCTTAAGGTCTTTTGCAAAATGTTTTAAATAAAAGTTGTTTGATTGAACATTTGCCATATTCTGACGTATCGCTTGTTTGAAAATGTACTAGACAGGCCATACTGCAAAAATGTTTGAGTGAAGATATATGTTTTTGTAGGCGACTGATCTGACCTTTATAAGATGAAAATTCCTATTACACGGAACATAAAACTAAATTTGTACTTGATTTTCACCATTTTTTAAATTTAGAATTACAAATAATGCTTCACCACACAGTCGCTTATTCACATGTTAAATATAGGACTTACCCCCGTTTTCATAATCAACTTTAAATTTAAAGTTATTTTAAATTTTGATGTTTGCATTTAAAATACAATGTATTTAAACTGACTTTAGTTAAAGTCAGATTTAAAATTTATTATAAATGTGGACCTTAGTTACTTAATACAGATCATAAGTAGAACATTTTTAGACTAATAAAACAGTATAAGTTAACATACAGCATAGTAAAACAGACATATTTGTAATATTTCTTAAACTATACAGCACGACATATATAAACGACAGCTTTTTGCAAAGTTCATTAAATGAATTTCTTATTTAAGAGCAATATCGATATAAAGTACTAGGAATTTAGTTGAGGAGACTTGTTCTAAGGATTTTTCAGTTACTAAAAAAAGAATTTCTGTGTAAATCGAAAACCAAAGCATAAACTGAAAAAATTCAATTTTATTTTCAATTATTAACAAATGCTGGTTTTTTAGTTTAGATTAAATTTGCACAAAAATCTCAACAACAAATTTCTGCTTTCGAAGTACTTCCAGGGAATTCCACTATTTTGGCAAAAAATTCCAGGAAACTTCAAGGAAATTCACGGAATGAAAAGGAATTCTAAAAAATCCTAAGGAATTCCATACAATTCCATGGAATTCTGAAAAATTCAAAGGTATATGTTTTTTTGTTAGATGGAAATAAACAAATTGCTTTTTATCATTCATTGTAACGAAAACAGTTTATAAGAACATTTGTAAAATACATTATATAAACTTAAAAAATAGATTCTAAAAATAAAATAGGATAAAATGAAAACAATATTTCCAATACATTATTATCATGTTAGGATGGAAATAATTACTATTCATTACAACAAATGAGGGGAGAAAAATTTTTTTAAGCATATTTATAAAAAATTCAAAAAACAGATTCTAAAAATGAAACAACAATATAAAATCAGCCTTTCTTATAAACCAAACTGGATTCATATTGCTTTCAAAGAAGGCCTGCAAAATCAAATTCAAATTTGAAATAACCACTTACTTCGGCGATCTTGTATAAATATGGGTTTTGGTAAAACGCGAATATGACAAAGTATATCTAGTAATGAAAATGTTTCCTCTGATTGTGCATATGTTCAATCAAGGGATGAAGACGGAAACAGTGTTAAATGTGAAGTTCTTGAGACGTTTTTTTGAAAAAAATTTGTTTTAGATGGCAACCAATGATGCAATTTTTTTAGAAAAAAAGCAACGTTAGAAAGAACATTTTTGATATAAAAAAATTTGGTAAGAGTAATCCATTAATATTAATGCCCATCTTTGCAGCCGATTTGCAGTAGTTGTAGGAATTCCCTTTTTTAATCCAAATATTGTCAGCAAGGGTTTATGGTCTGTTTGTAGAATAAACTCACTACCCCAAAGATATTTATGAAATGTTCGGACCCCAAAAATAATGGAGAGCCCTTAGCGCTTTATTTGTATATATTTTTCTTCTTTTACCTAAAGAGTGTTGGATGCGAAAGCAATGGGACGCTCACTGTCGTCTGGAAACCAATGAAAAAGCGTGCAGCCAATTCCCACTGAGCTGGCGTCACAAGCTCTTAGGGTGGTAGAGGAATACACGCGGGCAGTTGATATTGAGTTCGGGTTGGATAAATGTGCAGTAGGCCAACTCAAGAGAGGACGATGCGGGGAATTCTCTGAACATGCGCAGCTCGCAGAAAGAAGCATCCTAAGACATCTGGATGCCGGAGAGACCTATACATACCTGTGTGTGCAATAAAGGCACATCCAGATTGTAAAACGAATAAATGATTATCTCCGCGGCAAGTACTGACATCGTCTCCGTAAGATTAGGTCTTCCGAACTTTCAGGGAAGAACAATGTGTCTGAAACTAATATGCAAAGTGGACGCTAGATGAGCAGCGCCATTTAGACAGAGATACTTGCAAGATGATGAATATTCATAGAAGTATTCATCCTAAATGGTCCGTTCCTCATGTGTACCTCCCACGTCAACGAGTTGGCCGAGGATTCGTGAGCCTGGAGTGTACGCATGGTAGAGTAGTACTGTGTATGGCATGTAATATCCTCAGAAGATCAGATCCCCTCTTGCGGTTTGTAAAACATCACGAAACTGTAAGAGTGGGAACAAGATTGTTCAAGGCAGCGAAAACAGCAGCAGACGTACTCGATCTCGCATTCGACACCAGGCGAGGTGGCCGGCGAGGTGCTGATGTAGAGTCAGTCACTGAACTTCAGCCAAATTTTCTAAGAGCCCGATTTAGAGCTGTCAATAAACCCCAGTATTGTGTCTTCTATAAGAACATAGAAACACTGAGTTTATCGACCAAGCTGAAATTTGCCTTTCTAAGGTCAGCCGGGATTAAGTCGGAGACCGAGGGATTCATTAAGGCTTGCCAAGATGGTGTTATCAATATCTTGGTCTAACGCAGCGGCGTGTGGCGTGTTGAGATTCCTGACAGCAACTACCGTCCGGCGCCGGAATCGCTCATACACATACTATCTGCATGCCCCGTATACGTGATATCGGCCCACATCCACCGACATAACGTGGCGTTACGAGTGCTATACTACCATCTAAGGCACTCGTACGGGGTAGACCAGACACCAGTGCTGCCTTACGTCCCCGGAGATATATATACTACTCGTTCCCGACGGTCAGACTAATCCAAGCCAACAAACCTGACAGTCCTCCTGGACCATCAACTCGAGGTGATGTATGTCATCGAGTTCTCGGCACATGCGAAGAAAAACATCTCCTTGAAAGAGGAGGAGAAACTGACCAATTATCGCGATCTCCGGTACGAGCTCCATGTGCTGTACGCAGGCTATTCGGTCAATATGGTCCTCCTAATAATCGGTGTACTCGGAGGGATAAAGCCTATGCTGCTCTCTGTACTGAAAACCATATCGGCCTATAAAAATCAGCCGAGAGGATGGCAGACCAAATGCAGAAGGCGGTCATACTGGACTCTTTCCGTCTGCTTAGGACACACGATTCTAGTATCTACAGTCACTAACCCTGCGGGATGTGGGGAGTGGCTCTAGTCACGGGAGGAATGCTTGGTATCGAATATTCCGGAAAAAAAATAATATGACTTCATTTCAGGTTGAAGTCCAATCTAAGCTACTCAACACAATCTGTTAGAAAATATAAATATTATAGAATTAGTTATAAATTTGAATAATCTGAACACCGCGCCTTCTCTCAACAACATCTGAGAGATCAAGTGATCAAGTATTCTTTCTCCTCAGGACAGGTTACGTAAGGGCACCCTGTCAGCTGGAAGAACTGCCAACCGCAGTTCCACCACGGCAATAACCAGCTGATGGGGAACATCCATTAGAGTTCACCGATATAGACTTAAGGATAAGGGTTAGCCTTAACACCAAGGCTAACCTAAAGCCACAAGACCTGGCTAGAATGGACGCCGTCATCGATGAGGAAATTGCGGAAGATGCAGACATCTGTAAAATAAACTGTGCCGTGTACAACGCCGCGAAGCAACTCGTCCCCCGTGAGAGGTCAACCAATCACGGGGTCGAGAAAGCCAAGCGGCGTGTACAAAAAATCGAGGGCAAAATACAGTCGGCCAGACAACACGCTTCTCGGATCCAGAGTGTGGTGGAATATAAGACGACTGGTAGAGTTTTTACTCCCAGAATCCGGCGCATAGCAGACGGATTAAGACGTCAACACCACACTCTAAATCTGACAGTGATGCTTACCATCAAGCAGCACTGTCTAGATAGGATCCGAGCGCTCATGGCGATAAAGAAAACATTGAAGAGGCGGGTGAGGAGTATGGAACAAAACAATTTGTTCCGTACGAATCTTTCGCGCCTCTTTCAAGAGCCACAGCGTGTTGTCGAGAATCCGCCGACTGTAGAAGATGTCGAAACCTTCTGGATAGGAATCTACAAAACGACGCGTCCATTCAATAGCGACACCCCATCAATTGCACACTTCGAGGCTCTGTGTCACAGACATCTTGAAGAGCCAGAAGAAGTGTGCCCGGCAATCAGTACGGAGGAAGTCCAACAAGAACTTGTTGATACCAAGAACTTCGCTGCCCCGGGCCCAGACGGCATTAACAACTGGTGGTGGAAGAAATTTCCTTCCACTCACCGCCGTCTGGCGCAAGTTTTCAACTCAAGGTTGAACGAGGGGCAGCAGATTCTGGACTGGTTCATCGAGGGACGTACTGTGCTTATCCCCAAAAAGGGGGATCTTTCCGACCCGAGGAATTATAGGCCGATCACTTGCCTCAACTCCTGCTACAAGATATTTACACATATCTTGTATGCTAGGACACTGAGGTCCGTTGATCCGGTCTTCCAGCAGTAATGCCAAGAAGGGCATGGCAGGTTGCACGGACAGCCTGCTGATAGACCGCTGTATTTCACAGGATTCTGTGCAATACAAGCGGAATCTATCGATGGCCTGGATTGATTACCGCAAGGCATATGATACAACAGCACATGAGCTATTGTTGTACTTGCTCGAATGTCTTGCGGTACCAGCACCACTAGTGAGCTGCATAGAACAGCTGCTGCCGCTCTGGAAGACCCGCTTCACCATAACATCAGGTGCACAGCGGGTCACGACAGTGCAGGTGGCATTTAGGAGAGAAGTTTTCCAGGGTGACTCCCTGAGTCCTCCCCTCTTTTGCATCTCACTGCTGCCGTTGTCTGTTGGGCTCCGCCAAACCCGCAGTTATCAATGTGGGCCACCCAGCGACCGGAGGCACAAAGTCACCCATCTATTCTATATGGATGACCCTAAACTTTATGATTCCGGATAGCGCGAACTACAAAACGATCTTAGAATATACACGGGCAATTGGTATGGAGTTTGGGTTGGACAAATGTGCAGTCGTCCACCTCAAGAGAGGGCGATGCGGGGAATTCTCTGAAGATGCGCAGCTCGCAGACGGAAGCATCCTAAGACATCTGGATGCCGGAGAGACCTATACATACCTGAGTGTGCAACAAAGGCACATCCAGGATGTGACACAAATAAAGGATTCTCTCCGCGGCAAGTACAGACACCGTCTCCGAAAGATTTGTTCTTCCGAACTTTCGGGGAAGAACAAGGTGTCTGCAACTAATATGCTTGCCGTTCCGGTTCTGCTCTACTCCTTCGGAGTAGTAAAATAGACGGTAGATGAGCTGCGCCAATTAGACAGAGATACCCGCAAGATGATGAATATTGACAGAAATATTCATCCTAAATCGTCCGTTCCTCGTGTGTACCTTCCACGTCAACGGGGGGGGGCCGAGGACTCTTGAGTCTGGAGTGTACGCATAGCCGAGTAGTACTGAGTATGGCATGTAACATCCTCAGGAGCTCAGATCGCCTCTTGCGGTTCGTAAAGCATCACGAAACTGTAGGAGTGGGAGCAGGATTGTTCAAGGCAGCAAAAAGAGCCGCAGATGAACTCGGTCTCGCATTTGACATCAGGCGAGGAGGCCGGCGAGGTGCTGATATTGAGTCAGTCACCGAACTTCAGCCAAATCGTCTGAAAGCCCGAATTAGAGCTGCCGAACAGGAAAATCTGTTTCGGCAGCACGTCGATAAACCCAGCATGGTGTCTTCAATAAGAACATAGAAACGCTGGGTTTATCGACCAGGCTGACATTCGCCTTTCTAAGGTCGGCCTGGCTTAAGTCAGAGACCGAGGGATTCATTATGGCTTGCCAAGATGGTGTTATCAACACCTTGGTCTACCTTAGCCGCGTGTGGTGTGTAGAGGTTCCTGATATCAACTGCAGGTCCTGCCATCAGGCGCCGGAATCGCTCATGCACTTACTATCTGCATGCCCCGTATACGCGATTTCGGCCTACATCCACCGACATAACGCGGCTTTACGAGTGCTATACTACCATCTAAGGCACTCGTACGGGGTAGACCAGACACCAGTGCTGCCTTACGTCCCCGGAGATATTGAATCCGTTGTCGAGAACGATAAATGCCGGATTTACTGGAACTACTCGTTCCCGACTGTCAGGCTAATCCAAGCCAACAAGCCTGACATAGTCATCCTCGACCATCAACTCAAGGTGATGTATGTCATCGAGTTCTCGGCACCTGCGGAGAAAACATCACCTTAAAGGAGGAGGAGAAACAGACCAAATATCGCGATCTCCGGTACGAGCTCCAAGTGCTGTACCCAGGCTACTCGGTTAAAAATGGTCGTCTTAATAATCGGTGTAATCGGAGGGATAAAGCCTACTTTGCTCTCGGAACTGAAAATCATACCGGCCTGCCAAAAATCAGCTTAGTGGCTGGCAGGCCAAATGCAGAAAGCAGTCATTCTTGGTTCTTTCCGTCTACTTTGGGGCACATGATTCTGGTATCTACAGTCACTAACCCTGCGGGATGTGGGGAGTGGCTGTAGTTGATGCGCCGGCGCGACTCCCGTGAGACGTCGGAGGCCACGGGAGGACTGACCGGCATCGGGAAACCGAAAAAGGAAAAAATAAATAATAATAATAATAATATTCCTAATGCCATAGCAGGTCTAAAATAATACAGAAACACGTGAAATGTCTAACTAAAACAGTGGGAGTAAATTAAATTTAAAGTTTCTGAGTTTATATTTTGTGGTAACACAGAATAAGCCTTAATCTAATTACGTAATATCTTTACAGGTAGCAATTTTAGATCATTATTTATTTTATTGTATGTATTGTAATTAGGTAATATTTTTAGCATTTATTACTATTTTTAAATATGATTTATTTATATGAACATTTTTCAGTTTCAGGTTTGTAGTTTCTTTAACATCATGAACGGAAAAAGTACCTCAACAAAAGATAATCTAAATTGGTAATAAATGCATTAAAATCCAACTTTATTTCCTAACACGTAGAATAAAATACTGATAATTATATTCATTCAATAACCTTACATTTTTTATATTTATAACAACATTTGTGTAAATTTAAACGGAGAAATCGTCGGAATTACCAATTTTGGTGATAGTTAAATCCAACAAATTAATACTATTTTCTTTCTCATATTCTGTAATAAAATTTATAATAGAGCTTAAATTTAGTATTAATAAAATGAATGAAACAATTTGATATCAAATATATACCTATACCACTATAAAAAATGTTTTGTTTATTCTCATGTATTTTCTTCTCAATTAGATGTTCTATAAAAATGTCTGCTAAAATATCCCATTATTAAATCATCCTTAGATGTTATTATCGAATTGAAAATAATCTTGGTTTAAAAAGATGATCAACGAATTTAGAATCTCAGATTTTATGTCCTGGAGTGGGTTGGAACCTTTCATGTGAAGATAACACTGACGTAGTTTTCCACAAACCACCAAAACATTATATATTGCACTCGACGCGCGTTTCGCCAACCAAGTTGACATCATCTGGAAATGATTAAAACTGATTCATCATCTGGAAATGATTAAAACTGATTAATTATCTGGAGATGATTAAAACTAACTCAGTTTTAATAATCTCCAGACGATGTCAGCATTGTTGGCGAAACACGCGTTGAATGCAGTATATAGTGTTTTGGTGTTTCATGGAAAACTGTCAGTGTTCTCAGATTTTATGAAATGTTGTGTTTATTTTGCTGTAATCTGTAATATGTACTTTTATTATATCTGTTGGCGGTATATTGAGAAACAATTTTTGTACATCAAACGAAATAACTTAAATTATCAGGCAATTGCAAATGTTTAATTTTATTAAGTCACAAGAATTTTTATTACCAAATTTTGGTGTGAATTTACAGTATCTATCAATATATGTATTAGTCTATTAGAATTTTTTTTCGTAGGTATTGTAAGATGAATTAATGGGTCAGATAGTTTCAGATTATCTTTGTTTATATTTCAATAATAGTTACTAGCTACAAAACAAATAAAAATGTGAAAATGAAGTTTTAGAACTCCAGTATGTCCGTTAGTTCTGTCACGTGTAATGACAAGAAAGTTACATTCATTTGTTATTAAACCAACAACATGATAGTCGTTCAAACACCAATATATTTATTTTAGATTTTTTTGTTTAATTAATATTTAGTTTATCGTCATTTGAAAAAAATGGCTGAATATCGAATTTTAAATTTGATTATTTAATTTTTACCACTTTCTCAAAATACCTGTGTTGAATTCGTCAAATTGTCAAGTTAGTACTTTATCATTAGAGATGTACTCAAGAAATACAATATTTATTTACTTAAAAATTATTTTTTAAAGTAATAATATGGCGATAATTTTCGATAAATGCAAGAAATTTAATATGCAAATTTATATTTTAAAACAAGGAAACAAGGCAAACCAATTTCATCTGTCACGATAATGGAAGTACATAGCAGCCTACTATAAAATACTTTCATTATAATATATATCGCAGAACAGAAAAATGTAAGTGAATTTAAACACAAACGACAGAAATATAGCGAAATGCAGAAATCCACGATCGATATGAATGCCTTCTGACTACCTAACAATGCCGCCTCATAAACACAGATTTCCTTTGGTTAAGGATTTAGTAACATCGTTATTTATCGAAACGGGGAGTGTGCATGCAACATGGCGAGAGATGTTTGATTTGCGATCAACTCTAACAACATGCGTTCAACCATATTATAATAAAAGCTCAAACTGATACAGAGGCCGGTACTGTAACACAGGCCGAGCTTCATTTATTGGTAACCCTGATTTCATAAAATAAATAAATATAAAATTCAGAAATATGTAATTTTTCATTCTTCAATTTTCTTACACCATAGGGCACAAAATGCTGCTATACGTCCAGTTTTTAGAATCCCAAGTAACACTTTTTAGCTTGGCCTTGCAAAATAATTTTTTATAGTATTAGATTAATACTCAACGCAATAGGTAAAATTTAACAGAGGGTATATTCAGCTGATTCAACCGTTGAGGTAGCAAAAAGCTTTATTGGTTCTAGATCTGAAAACAACCAAGATGCAATTGCTACCCAACAGTTGTATAACAGTTAAGTCTGCTGAATCCACCCTTTGTTTTTACATCAAACAACAAGATTATTTATGCTAACATTACAAAACCATCTTGAAAAATGCATACATCGATTGGCTAACAAACGTCCTTGTATTCAAATAACTACCTAATATAGTTATGCAACACCTCAGTTCTATTCCAATTTAGAAGGATTCTTTACACCTACTGGCCTTTTGTCGATATAATCTATTTTGTAAACACGTACATAATTTTCACAAGGATGTTGATTATGACAATTCTTTTTCTTGGAGTAGGTTGGAACCTTTGATGCGAAAATAACACTGACGTAGTTTTTCACGAAAAACCAAAACACTATATACTACATTCAACGCGCGTTTCGTCAACCAAGCTGGCATCTTCTGGAGATGATTAAAACTAGACTTATGCTAACAATCTACCCTATTTATACCTAAACTATTGTCACAGTTCGGTGAACCGTGACCTACATTAAATAGGAAGTTACAAGTATCTAACCCAAGTGTACCAAGATTGTACTGCTTGCCTAAGAACATACACCAGAAAAGTCGGTACGTCCTATTGTTTCAATAATCGAATCGCTGACTTACCACCTATCAAAATGTTTAACAGAATAGTTCGAAAATTTACCTACCGCACTACCTAGTTTCTCTGTGATTAATTCCAATGATTTCATTAATAACGTGAAAATTATTCAGTGGCAAGAAGGTGAAATTTTGATCTCCTTTGATGTTTGTTCATTGATTACAAGTGTTCCGATATCACAGACCTTGGACCGTATTAAGGATCTACTCGAATTAAACAATCTCAGCCAAGATTTAGTAAAAGAATATCTTCAACTCATTAAATTTTGCATGAAACAAAATTGTTTTCGATTCAACGATAATTTCTTCGAACAACATGAAGGAACAGCAAGGGAACTCTTTGTCACCATTCATTGCCAGTCTCTTCATGAATGGAGTCAAGACGGAAGGAAAAGAAAAATTCGAGTATGGCGTACGCGAAATTAACTAATACGAGAAACAATAAACTGTTACAATTTATAACAATGTATGTAAAACTTACCCTCTTAACTAACTTGATTAACTAGTTTGCTTATCACAAACTAGAGAAGATGTGTAGCAATTTTGCAGCTTCAGGTATGTTTCTATGGTTGTCTCTATGAGTGATGTTCGCTTTAGTGAAAATATATTTTTATATTATGAAAACGACCATTCGACATCTACTGATGTAATACACGCATACGTAAAATAGTCTTTGAACGCACCTAACGGAATTGGGGCTGCACCATCACATATTTGTCTTAATTTGGTAAAACCGGTGTCTTTATTTAACACACTTGCGAACTTTTCTTTAACGCGCTCATTTGTTGCGTCACCTATATCGTGCTGCAGTAGATTTACTTCGTCCACTATTTGCAGTGACTCCGCTAACGACAACGCACTGTTTTCTAGTTTTTTTTTATGCTTTCATATAATGGTTTATAGTTCTTCGCAATATTTTTTAAAGCTCTTTCTTAATAGCTGCAGCCTCATCTGGATTGAATTGTAGTATAACAGCTTTTCTTTGTTGGAAATATTCAGCATAATAAAAAGCTGCCTGCAACCATGTTCCCCAACGTGTAAGAATCGGCTGTGGTGGTTCAGGAATACCGGGACACTTGCTATGAAATACACGGAGACGTTGAGGAGATTTAAGAAACACTGTTATTGTACTTGCTATTAATGCATCCGCCTCTGGAAAACCTTTTCGAATAGTTTCTGCCACAAGATGTAAAGCATGTACTTTACACGTAACATGTATAAACGTACAACCTTGTTCTTGTAAAGAACGGCCTACCGAACGCATTGTTACGGCGCCATCAGTCACAAACATTAACAGTCTTTTGTCTTTTGCTAGCTAGTAACAGTGGAACTGTCAGTTTAAGAGGGTCCAGTACTCGTACTATAACATTTAAAATAGATTTCTTTTACAATCTGTTGTCTCATCAACAGATAACCACAGCCGTGTATTTTTTAATTCACTTTTCATCTTATTTACCATGTCTACGTGTACAGTTGGTAGCTAGTTACATAACGTTGTGCGACTTGGTAACTTCACCTGGGCATTGTATTTATTCCAGAACTCTCGAAATGGTTGTTTATCGAGTATGTGCAGCGGAACATCACAGGCAATCAGCAAATCAAACATAAACTGTGTTGTCGAAGGCACGACATTTCTTTCATTTTTCTGGTGTACACTATTTACGTGAAGTCCACAATCACGCTTATCCCAGGACATCAAATCTTTCTCGCACACTTTACAAATTATTTTAGCACCATCATAGAATACATCCGGGAATTTACCTATGAATTTATTCACTTTGTCAGCAAATTGCCGTTTTCTATCCCTGCGTACGTCTGCCATGCTTTATTATTAAACTAATTACAAGGAATACAATACAACAAATAAAATAAAAACAGAAAAACAATATGCAATACACCCAAGTGACTTACCGTGTACACAACTCGAAAGCTAATAATAGACTGGACTGGAGAAAGAGTTTTGCGGTCAAGGTGAATGCTGGCGACAGTAAGTACATCTGTACTCTACGACCATGATACACAGAAACGATTTGCAACTTTAATAATTGGAAATAGGGAAAACAAGTTAGAATTTGATATGTACAGAAAAGATACAAGTACTCTAAGACATATCTCGAATGACTCTGACTATTATGCTCAACACAAAATGGCGAGTTTTCATATTCTAGTCCATCGTCTATTAAGCTTCTCCCTCAATAAGGAGAGGTTTGAAAAAGAAAAGGCATTGATTAAGGTTATAGCTGCGAGTAATGGATATTGTGTAAGTTTAATTAATAAGATAATTAGGAAACGAAAAGTTAAAGAGTCGCTTCGAAATTTCTCGACCTTCCAAAATGAAAGAGAAAATCCGAAATTTGTATCGAATCCATCGATCCCCGATTCACCCGTGGTATTGGTAAAATTTTTAGGTAGGTACGACAGTGGTTCATTCATCGGGAAACAAACTACAACAACTTTTAGGCAATCCAAAAGACAAAACTGAAACAAACGAAAAGTCGAGGATTTACGAAATTAGCTGCAAGGACTGTAATCAGAAGTATGTTGGTCAGATTAGACGATCAATTAAAACTAGCTTCAAGGAGCCATATAGCCCATCTCAAATATGGTAGAACAGATAAGTCTAGTATTGCCCAACATGCGCTTGAGAACAACCATAAAATAGATATTAGCAATTTAAGGTTAATTAGGAATGTAACGAATACTAGACAGCTGGATGCACTTGAAAGCTTGGAAATCATAAAGTGTAAAAATAGTATGAATAGTGACAGAGGACCTATCCCAAATAGCCTGCTTTATTGGTTAGTGAGTCACGGTTCATGATTGTTAGATTAAGTTTAGTTTTAACCATCTCCAGATGATGTCAACTTGGTTGGTGAAACGAGCGTTGAATGCATATTTCGTATTTTGGTGTTTCTTAGAACACTACGTCAGTGTTACAATTCTTTTTATACAACAATTTTGTTAATTTTCTCATAGCTTCAACATGAAGAATTATTTACATCTGTTATACTTTCGCTTTTTTTTACATAACCGAAGATATATCCTCAACTTGTTAAATTTTAAGAAAAGTAAAAACATTTTGTGTAAATTTCTTCGCACTGCAACCAGTTTCTTAGATACAGCGTATAAAACTATGGCAGTATAAATAAACTGTTACCCAGAGAAAAAGAGTACTCGGATTTAATCTTATATGAGGGGCAAAGGCCTGTTTCACGTCGTTGGTCTTCGTTTTATACGGATTGCGGAAGCTCGACTGGGCGTGGTGCCGTGAAGATGCAAAATTCTACCGCAATAGCTCTTAGGTCAGGTCATCGGGATATCTTGTTAAACACGCGTAGAAAATCATTACTTACAAAAGGAATACACCTACTTATTCGTTATGTCAGATATTCTTTGTGCCATAGTTACAACATGTAAATGATAAATGACCCAACACATTTCAGTCTTCTTTACACTTAAGTATTTGTGTCAGATTTGATCTATATCTGTTAATGAATGATGTTTCGTTATTTATAAAAAGATTTAAATTTTAAATGTCCAGTGTTCCTCTATGTGTACCTCAGAATATGGAAATGACAATATAATAGTACGGCTTAAAACGAAAGATCATATTTTTAAGTATTTTTAATAAAGATATCTACATTTTTACTTTCCTATACCTAATAAGTATAAAGAAGTATAGTAATCGTGATTTTTTTTTCGACCTCGAGATTTTGATTGATAGATAAGTTTTGAACCCTCCTGAATCTATTCTGACTATTTTTCGAACGATGTCTATCGGTGCGTGTGTGTGTGTGCGTGCGTGCGTGCGTGCGTGCGTGCGTGCTTGCGTGTTTGGCAGTTACATTAAATTTGGTGAATGTGATACCACCAGAAGAGACATAATGAATAAGAGAAGAAAAAAAGCTACAATTTCGGAAAAAAATAAAAAAAATTTATTGTATTTCTGAACGAATATCGACGAATTATAATAAAAAAAGATAACTTTATGGAAAAAAATCTGTTTGCATGTCTGTAGTATCGCGATAGCAGCCACAGTTTTTGAGATAAAGCTTTCAAATTTGGTACAGATATTCTAAAGGCTAAAGACAATGATAAATTCAATGATGAGCAAAATTGGCCAGCTGAAAGGAGATCCACGGGATCCAAACATTTTTGTATTTTCCTTTACAAAAAAATATATTCTTGATCAGATTATAACTCAAGCCCATAAAATATATTTTCCAAGTACTTAAATAAAGCTGATATAAACCGAAATTTTTTACACATTTGACCTCATAAAATGGGGTTAGAGTAAATTTAGCAGTTTGACATTTGAAACGTCTAATTTAATTATAAATATGTCAATGTCAATAAGAAGAAATTATTAAAATATATGACATGAATTATTATTGACACTATCGATTGACGCTGATAATTAATTATTTAAAAATTTTAATAAAACATTTCAAAGTACGCTATTAAAATTTAATTTAGGTAAGTGAAGAATTAAATAGAATGATTTTTTTACATCAGGATGATATACCGGGTGGCCACGAGTCAATGTACGCCCCCCATATTTTGGTTGTTTTTGAATTTAAAAATTTGGTTTTTGGTACACATAAATTAGACAATAGTGGGCTACTTTTATACTAACAGGAATGAAAACATCATTTCCGGTCGAACCGGAAGTGACATCAACTTTTTTTTCTTAAATAGAATGTCTATATTTTTTTGACGGTTTCTCATTAAGCATAAATTTCTAAGTGCAACAGTTTTTTCAGATTTTAAATTACAAAAAATAAGTGAGATACGAACAATTTTTAAATTTTTTCGAAATGACCGCGTCAGATGAATGCGATGTAAGAAAATTACTAAGTAGGCTATGGAAATTATTAGTAAGGTTGTAGACTTGTCTGTAAAGAAGAAAATGGTTGTTTGAATTACTGATAGGTACCAGTATTTTTAGGTTTTTTTTTCAAGAAACGGAATTTAATTTTCATTTTCATTTCCGTAGGGGTCCTATGAAATTTTTTTTAATGGAACTGTGCTATTTTTTTTTATTAATCAGAAATAATGATTCATAAACTATGATTTTTTCGCCATTAGTCATTTCTTAACGATATCCTTCGTAATAATAAAAGTATTTTTAAAAGGTAAACACAAATTAAACAAGAAATAATTTTAATAAAACGTTACAACCAGGAATAAATAGAATAACAAAACTATTTAAAACCTAAATTATAATAAACCATTATAAAAATTGTTCAAACTGTTCACCGTTTTGATTAATACAGAGTAGCGCGACTTATTGTTGCACGGCTAACATTCTGTAATTGTTGAGGTGTTATTTGTGCAATTTCGTGTCGAACTCTTTCTTCCAGATCTTGCCTTGTGGTTGGAGCAGTCATGTAGACTATATTTTTCAAATGCGTCCAAATAAAAAAATCGAGTGGGGTTAAGTCAGGCGACCTTGCAAGCCATCTGACTGGACCATGGGTCCCAATCCAACGATCTGGAAACAATTAATTTAAGTAATCCCTAACGATAATAGCATTGTGTGGTCCAGCCCCGTCTTGTGGGAAGTAAACCTCGTCAATATTGGTATTGGGAATTTGATTAATCTGTGGAACTATTATATTTTGGAGAAATTCTAGATATCTTGGTTCAGTTAGAGTTCCGTCAAAAATTATTGGACCTATGATATGGTCACCCAGTACACCTAACCAAACATTGAAGCCAAACCGCTCCTGAAACCGCCCCTATCTCATAATGTGAGGATTTTTAATTCCCAATATCGAGTGTTGTTTGGATTAAATAATCCAAGGTTTGTAAATGTCGATTCATCAGTGAACAAAATGGTTTTGATAAAATTCTCATTTCTTAATTGGCGTAACTGTAATCAATTACAAAAGGTTATTCTTCGTTGATAATCATTCCCATACAAAAATTGATGCAATTGATATTTATAAGAACGATAGCCGTGTTTCTTTAAAATTTTCCTGGCTGATTCTTTGGAAACTGGTAATTCATGTTCAATTTGTCTTACCGAAATGGTTGGGTCAACATTCACTAAAGCTGATACATTAATTTCCGTTTCTTCATACACAATAAATCTTTCTTCAATTTCTATATCAGGTTCAGTTCTAAATTGATGCTCCAACCGGGCGAAATAGTTTCTCCGAGATTGTCTTCTTTCTGGATATCTCTCTCCATACAGAGTTTGTGCTCTAGTTGCATTACGTTGAATCTCTCCATAAATAATCAACATGTCAACTTTTTCATCTCTTGAATATGGAAGTGATATTTTCATTCCTGTTAGTCTAAAAGTAGCCCATTATTATCTAATTTATGTGTACCGAGAACCAAATTTTTAAATTCAAAAACAACCGAAATATTGGGGGCGTACATAGACTCGTGGCCATCCGGTATACTGGTATAATAAAGTTATGCACTGGCCTCATCAGATATTCAAGTGTTTTAAGCAAATTGTTAATTTATATTGTAAATCTAAAAAGAAACAAGATCAATTCAGTGTAGAAAACAATCATTAAAAAATAATTATGTTATTTACGAATTTCTGGGAATTATACGTAGAATGTAATAAAAAAATATTAACAAGTGTTTACAGGTGTGACAAAGATTCTTGAGCTTTTGGACTTTATACTGTTATTAAATTAAACTGTTGCCAATGTTTCGATAAATTTTTTTCATCTTCAGGACAACAATCAATAACTTTACTTAAACATAATTAATAAATAGGATTAAATTCTTATATTAATTAAAAAAAAAACAAAATAAAGGCTTGTTATCATTTCCGTAATTACCCGTAAAACATTCCAAACATTCTGGCTAATGTTCCAAAATGGGCTATATTGTTTCCTAACAACATTTTGAACATTTGAAGCGAACTCGTAAAACATGTAATGTAACTTTAACCGTAATCTGTGCACTATTCCAAATCCTACAGGGTTCAGTCACGGCCAACTTTAAACAGGCCATGAAAAGACATGCGGTGCGCTGCTGCCAAATGTCAGTTGTGTACTTTAACGGTGATATTTTTGCTGGTTTTACGAATTTTACAGAATTTTTTTACAGGTTTTTTCTTTTTGGAAGATTGAAGGGAACTTAGAAAGAAACTTGTCAAAACCTTAAAGTTAACATGAAAACATAGTATTTTTTGTTGTCACAATTGGGTAATTTGTCACATATCGGTTTTTAATAATTATAGAAAATGTGTTTTACTGCAATTATTTATTAAAAGTATTATTAAGTTTCCTTTTCTTGTTTTTCGAATCTATCTTTTTGGCACTGGATTGATTGTTTCTTCTTTTAATCCAATCGTTAAATAAAACATTAGGAAAAATTTAACACAGGGTAATAAGAATAAAAATCTTTTAAAAATGTATCCTGGAATACACTGAAAAGAGTAAGGTGACATAAAATATGTATTTAGTTATAAATTTTTAGAAGATGGCACACATATGAAATAAAACAGTTTGTACCATGTTTATAGCAACACTTCTACCATGGCGTTGTAAATAATTGAAATACACATTTTCTGTATAAGTCCTCTTACTTTCAATAATTAGAGAAACACAAATATTATATTTATGTTTTAGAAATTTTGAATGAAGCATAACCAGATATGTATATTTGAGCAGATTCATCATCTTGACGCTCTCAGTATTTTTGGGAATGTTCCAGTCAAGATCGAATTCATTGCAGCAGTTTTCAGTATTTTTTTTGGATTTCAGAAAGTGACAATGTTGTTCCAAAAGCCTTTTTTAAATATATGTTTATCTTATTTTTTTCTGCATTAATAATATCATCAAAGCTGACATAATTGCTTCCACTTAATGGTCTGTATTTACCGAAATTTTTCTAATTTTTCAATTATTTCTAACAAAGTAGAAGTGCAGAGTAGGTATCATTTGTAACCATATTAATGTTAAGTTTTTACCAAGAAGGTAACAATGTTATAAACATTTTTAAATATTTAATACGAAAATCATTTATTCCTGAAATAGGTTCAAACCATTTATTTCCTTTAATAACATATTTCATGTCACCTTTGTTATTTATATTTACAATATCCTGTCTGCTAAATAAACCTTTTGCCTTCTGAGGTTGTTTGATGTCTTTGATGTCCTGGAATTTTGTATGTTTAATCTCATTTAAATTATCAAAATTAGGATATAATGTGGTGCCTAAATTTTTCAAATTGCGCCAACTGTTCATTATATTTTTAAATATATGAACAATATCATAACTAACACATTTTATTTTGACGATTGTCAGGATTTGGGAAAAATGTTAAACTATTTGTTAAATTTGAAAATCTTGACTTGATTCTTTGGTTATCTGTTATTATATCTAAAACTGTAAAACCGCATTTTTGTATTAAAGAAATAATATTTTTTGTGACTGGTACCATTTCAGTACCTTTAATATGATGCACTGGCTTACCAATTTTACTAAAGTTTCCAAAAGCCGAACATATCATAAAAATAAAATGGTTTTAGCTAGTGAATTGTCATTAGAAGCTACACCAGTTAAATTTTATAGTAGACAACAATGCGGTGTTGCTCGATCTTCTATTTCATGATCTGCTTGAAGTTGGCCGTGGTTTATTGCTTATGATTATTATAGGGTTCATTTCAACATAAATCCCAGGAAGGTTCAAAATTTTAATTTCTTATTTGATTTGTCCAGCTCATGAAATACATTTCAAGGTCTTGTAAAATAACCAATAACATTTGAATATCAAATTCGGAACCACTCTGAGCTATCTCTTGAAATAAGTCCATTACGATCCCAATCGTTTCCAATGGAAAACAGAGATACTACGAGGGGTACGGTAATTCTCCAGCTGACTGTCGACTTGAACTTGAGAGCTGGAAACTTTCTAAACATTAGACCTATCCGTTCTGAATATGAATATAATATCTAAACGGTCAAACATGCACGTACCTTTATATACAGGGTGAATAATATAGGTGGCTGTTATGTTAATATGATGCAAAGAACGTTACACAATATACCAAAATCAATGTTTTATTAAAAGCCATTCTTGTTTGGAAACAATCGTCTTGTTTCCATTAGGTAATAATTTCATTTTGAAAAAAAACAGCTTTTAATTTTCTCTCCTATATTACCTATAAACTGTATTTACTACTATTTGCACACCTTGAATCATAGTGAGTTATTAATCTTGAATAATTATTGATAAGGAGTTCATGTTTATTTTTTTGTTTTTCGCAATTTATATGGCTATCTCCAGTTTACTTTTTCGGCATCAACACTGTTTCATTTGTAAAACAAACAGTATGACGCTTCCGTACCTCTGCAGAGATGGCTTGATGTAGGATATTTAACACAAATATTTGCAGCATTAAAGTCATTTGACAGGATGTACATGTACCTCGATGGCTTCAGAATACCAGAAGGTGTCCTTTTGCATTCGAACTTGTTGGAAGCAAGTTATCGAGGGAAACTTTGTCCGTGCATGTACTTCTACAGCCTAAGGTCATGGAGTGTCTTGCGAGAGGAGCCTTCCTTCTGCAACTGAATTAGATATATTGTTGAAGTAGCAACATGATATTTCCGATTTCAGGAGAATACTGTGTCAAAGCGTTTCAAATACAATACAGGGTTGCAATTCATTGCAGACTTATCTTCTAGTATTGTAGTTAACGCATGAATCGGAACAAGTCTTCTAGAGTCAACCATATTAGTTCCAGCTATACTTCATCGAATTATAGACTATGTAACTTTTGCCAGTGAAAAGAATATGATGTTAATATCAGTAGTGACAAAAAAATACATTTTAATTTACTCCCTTCTTGTTGAATTTTCGGCATAAATCATCATTCTAGTTGGCTGTTTCATTTAACAAACGATCCAAGTTGGGTCTTGGTACTTCAACAATATTTTGTACTCCTGTAAATTTATTGATAACCATCCGAGCAAAGTGTTTACATACTTTTAATAAGTTTTGGTCCAATTCTTTACCACATCAAAAAAAAATGACAAGAACTTCATTTGTAGATAATTTTATGCTAAACACTTTGTATTTGAAAGATTTTTGTCAAGATACAACTTTTTCGCAGACAAAATGGGGTGGCAATCTTGAACTATATCATATTGCGCAAGCGTGGCTACTCATATATCCAAATAACCGTCCAACAAGAATTTCCTTCAAGTATTGTTGACAGTATAATTACTATGTATACATAATCTAAAAATACCAAAAGAAAACATGTAATGATAATTATTAAGTAACATAATAATAATAATAAATAATTATTATTAAAATTTTAATTTCTCCTATTCCAATTATTCACGAATTTTATTTGAACCACTCTGTAGTTCAATTTATATCCTGATGAATACTCTATTTTCAAAACCAACGTTTTGCCTTCTTATAGAGTATGGATAATTAATGAATGTAAATTTGTAACTGAACTAAAGTACAGGAAAGCTTAGAATAATTAGTTATACAAATTAATTTGAAACAATGAATGAAGACCCTACACATAAATTTTCAATCAAGTCCTCTGCTCTGTTTTGTTGTAAATCGTAGGCGTAACACATAAACCTAACGTTTATTAATAAAGATAACTCAATTAGGATGAGCGCTGCCTACTATTAGAAAGTAATAATCATTGTTGGGGCACCTACAGGCCCATATTAAAATTATATACGTATTAAGTTTCCAACTAATATATAGACAATAACAATTAGTCGAGATTTATTTACGTGGGACAATAGTTCAGGGCCGAATTTAGGTATTTTACGTCAATATATACTAATTTGTAATAACTAGTGAGATAATTATATGTTTAATAGAATAGGCTCTCATATTAGAGAGAGTCTAGTATATGGAATAATGTTTGTATATTTTTAAATATTTGTTAATAGGGAAATAATGTAAACAACAGTTTTTCTTGACCCTGACCTCTGACCCTGCTACCTACGATAGAGAAATCAATTTCAATGTTCCAGCTCTAGTTACGAGATGCATATTTCAATTATGTATAATATTTAGTTAAATTTGCCCACCTTCTTCAAATTGCTCTATCTCCCCTAATACTTTTTCAAAGAAATGAAAATAATAAGAAACTTGGTGACAATTAATTAGTTTTATTCGTTCAAAAAGTTAAAGCCGGTAAGGTTTAAACTGCCGCCGTGTAAATATGGTGGAACTAATAGCAGCCCAATAAAAGTTAACACGATTTCTTGTAATTATCACTTTATTATAATTTCATGTACACATACCTTCTCCTCACTCCTTAGTCTTCCTAAATCCTACGCTTCTGCCTGTGCTATACATGATAATTACACACTGATTCACTGAATGCAAGTGTCTATTAAGCAGCGATTAGCAATTGTTCAGCACGTGCTGCGACAGGTGCATTTTTATCATTAGAAACAATGGAACACACACGTGCACTACGTATTAGGGAATAGACACGATCGGAGGAAACCATGCAATCTTAATGCACGTCTTATCAAATCCAAGTAGGCCAGGTAGTAGTTTTAATAAAGTCCAGTACAACAATGGTTACCGTAAGACGGAAATGTTTATAAAGAAATAATTTATCTCAATATAAAGTAAAAACATCTAAATAAAGCCAATAATTCGTTATAATTAATAGAAGCAAATAGTACTTTCTACAAAAAAAAAACGGATCAAAAATTGGATATAATTCTTCTAGTGGTTTTACACTTTTCGTCAAAAAATGACAGCAAGTACCAATCAATTAATCAAAATCATATATTTAAATATTAAATACAAACTAACCATTTCAACGTTCACGACCACAGCCAGCCAAACATCCACGGTGCGCTTCGCTGCGCCGGCCGTGGCAATTGAAAGGCTGGATGGGGTGGAGTTGATTTGATATCTGACAATTAAATATAAAATACTTCACCTATCCCACATTAAAAAGGATGTAATTAATGTCATTAAAATCTTATGCCTAGGTTAAAAATAACAAATAAGCATTAAAAATAATTGTGATTTCTGTGATTTTGTTTAATAATGGATCTTTTGACATTTATAAAATTATTGTAAAACATTTTTAATATAATCCGTTGTGGGTACAATGTCGTTACAATGTTCATATAGGTTTCTACTGAAGGTATATCTATTCAAAATTGATTTGAAACAGAAATACTTATTTTCTAAAACCGAAAGTTTCCTTAATGTCATCACACACATGTTGCACCCGCATATGTTAGGGCGCGACCCTCAAATACATCTATATATTAATTTTTTCTTTATCCTACTCAGTTTACGACCCATTGCCATAAGTGTAAATACACTTCTTAACAGAGCGAAACCTTTCGAACAGTTTGAGTAAAACAGTGCGAAAATTTTAATCGTTTGCCCCAAGATACTTGACGCTCTCTTTTGTTTAAATTTGGACCCCATTTACCGAAACTGGCGTCAAAATCTTAGTGTCCAAAAAATTTCGGGAGAACACTAGCGCATGTGTCTTCCCCGAATTAACCCTAATCTTCCATCGGTCTATCGCCGATACACATAGTATATTCTCTTTAGAATGACCTTTTCTATCAATTTTGATATAGCTAACAGCAACGATATATGTTTATGCTGTCAGCCAATTTAGAACTCTTGTCCAGCTTCAATAGTGGACACACCACAGAACTTTTGCAAGAAGTGGGCCAGTGCTGCAGATGCAGAATCGCTTTAATGATGTATACAAGCTGTACTACACCTTTATTCGGTAGATTCTTGAGCAGCTTATAATCGATGCCAGGTAGGTACCGGTTCTATTGATGTATGAATAATCATTCTTTCGATGGGTATATATTCTTCCCGACATTGTCAGCTAGTTTTTCCGTATAAATAGTAGTTTTTTTCTCACGTTATTGTAAGGTGCCTTAGATAATAATTTAAATCAAACTATTGGTGTTAAGTTCTTAAGCAAATTATCTCCTAATATGAAATTATTAGAGGCATATAACTGTGTGTATTATTATAGGCATATTATAGGTGTATTATTATAGGAATATTATTATTATAGGCATATTATTATTATAGGCATATAATATTATTATTATAGGTATATTATTATATGCATATTATTATTAGGTGTATTATTATAGGCATATTATTATAGGCATATAATATAGGTATTATTATAGGCATATAACTGTGTAACACATTTTGTTTGTCAATAACGCCATCATTGTTTAGTTGTTTTGTGTTGTGTTATAGTGAAAACAAATGTTAATGCATTATACATTTATAATACCCTAGGGAGTTATAGATATTTTTAACCACCTAGGGTGTTATTTCTCATTTAAAGTATCTCAAAATAGGGTTATTATTGCAAAATAACAGACTACTAGGACAATAATGTGTAATTTTGTATGACCCTTTTTGTGAAAAAATAAGGTAATACATATTTTATTTTTTTATTAAACAACTTGAATACCTAATAACCATATTTATCGAAATAATAAGTATTTATAGTAATTGTTGCAGCATGTGGTTCTTATTACCATCACACCTTATCAAAAACAAGTAGGCCATTCAGCAATAAGAAGTGACAGATTTGCAAATCGCATGCAAATGATATCGATGAGGTAATGGGTAATTGAAAACGAACTACGCGACCACTAATCTTTTAAACTCACTCTCGATGGCCTAAAACAGAGGCGCCCACTTAAGCTTACATAGGGTAAAAGTCTCGTGAACAATTGATCTCTTGTGTAAAGTAGTATCGCATAATTGTTGCTTTTTTTGTTAACATTCGTGGGTTTTGTAATCAACCAAAGACAGTTAAGGCAAAATATTTAATATACAGTATGTTTATAAACCTATAGTATTAAATTAAATGGTAGGTTACTAGATGGTTAAAAATAATGCACTATAAGAAAATATAGTATAAAATAATAAGATATGCATGATATTTCATCTCGTATTTGGGATCACTGACTCACAGTAACTGGTCGAATTATCTCTGTTCACTTGTAAACATAATC
The DNA here is from genome assembly GCA_029963845.1 of Rhamnusium bicolor. Taxonomy (NCBI): domain Eukaryota; kingdom Metazoa; phylum Arthropoda; class Insecta; order Coleoptera; family Cerambycidae; genus Rhamnusium; species Rhamnusium bicolor. Next base: position 1,429,044 of record JANEYF010002325.1, read on the forward strand.
TCGCTCGGCGTATAAGAAAATGTTGACCTGAAGAAACGCGCACTTATACTGGATCATACTAACAGTTGCATTCGCTTGTCGAAGAAGTTCTTCCAATGTTTAAATCTCTCTTGTGTAAACTAGAGTTTTTAGATATCTTTCAAAATATTTGGCAAGAAATGTAAATCTTTATTACTGTTAAAACCAATTGGTATAATGAATGGACCAAAGCACCGTTGACAATTCCTGTCGAAAGATTTAAAGAAAATCTCTGCAGAACATTATTGCGACCTACCGTATGAGAATCTTCATTAACCCAAACATTAAAAGACTATATCATATAATGCGATATTAGACCAATACTATTCCAATATCGTATTCCATACGATGCACTTTTTCAGTACCATTCCAATATAGGTCAATTAATATTGAGTGAATCTAGCGACCCCTTTTCATTTAATATTGAGCCAATCTTTTCACAACGGGACCAATCTTGGTCCAGTATTTTATTTCCATGGTTCTATGAGACTATAAAAATTAAATAATACAATACGTAATTTTCTTTTAGTAAAAGCCGCTCACAAAACTAAAAACGACGAGAATGATTTTCGGGTGAAATGGATAAAATTGAGCCTCGCAAAGTGTTCGCCACACTATACTTGAAATATTAACCCCAGCGGTTATTGTTCCTCTACTCAAAGAGGGATCATCATGAACACGTTCCGAGATCAACTCGTCTGCCTCTAAACTCATTAGGTTCGTCTGGGCGCTCTTCACGTCCAGGATGCGCTTGCAACGAACCTGTATTTCTCGAACGTTGCATTATTCTTACAAAAATTTTCGAGCATCATAATTCTGTCTGTTTCTAAAACATTGTTCACAAAGTCTGGAAGCTTTGAACTATAAATTGCACTAAAATCTCAATTTTATACACTAAAAGGGCAAGTGCACTCTCATGGTTTTGAAACCAAACTGATTACCCTTCAGTACCTCTAACAGAATAGAGAAATAAAGCGAGGATGTTATGTCATATACCGTCCGTCTTTGTTGGTTTACGCACGTGTTCAGGAGTTTAATTTATAATTCTTTTGGAAGAATTTGGAAATATATCACTTGAAATAGATTTAGGTAAATAGATGTCAACCATAAAGACCGTTTTGTGAAATAATTTGTAGGCCGGTGACAATAAAGTTTTCATGAAATTATAACACAAACTTAATTTTCTTACTATGTAATTTTTAACATACACAGGAATATAATGGTAGACGTGACTGTATTTTGAAAAGAAATTCGCCTGCATTAAAATAGTGTTACAAAACAAGTTGAACCCATACGACATTTTGACTGTACCACTGTTCTAGAAAGCACGTGCCCATTTTCAATGTCTCACTGGCAAATAACAATTTTGGTTACATAAAGACTGAGAAAGTGCTGCAATTTAGAGTTTTACCAAGTTACGCTCGAATAAACAGGCCAATAGGGGTTTTATCGTGTTACTGGAAAGGTTAAAAAAATTATATTGCAAATTTGTACCAAACTACAGTTAATCTGTTTGGTCTTTTACGATTGCTAATAATACTAGAGTTCAGCTAATTAAAAATTAACTGTTTCATTAAAACATAAAATTTCACAGTACTTTTAATTAGAAATTGAAAGAATGTATGTGGAAAATCTCGATACCCCATTTTTAACTTTCTTTGACTTTTAAAACCAACCAAGCCTGTTGGAGTATGTAACATTTTCATGTTAAACATATTGAAAATTAAAAGTATAGAAATGTTGAGTTCAATATTAAAATAAGGTTTCCGACATACTGTTGTAAAAACTTGGGAAACATTTAACAAAATATTAGATTATATTGACTAAAAGTCGGCATGTACTTTAAATTCTGAATTTAATCAATAAAAAGATTAATTAAGTATTATATTAATAATTTTTGTTAAGGAACTTATATCACCCAATCAGAACTAAAGATACTCATCTTTAGTCTTCTTTAACTCTAAAGAATTTGAAAGATCTGAGCTCTAGTCAAAAACTATTATAAAATGCAGTTAAAAATCAGTGGCGGCTGGTGAAATTTAGGCTATGTCATATCTCAGTATTGGAGCATGGGACCCAAGCGATACTTAAAGGCGTAACTATCAGGACTAAATGAGGAAGTTTTGCAGAAAAAAAATTGCGCTTGAAATTTGCGAAAAAAAGTTGGAAAAAATTTGTGCCCCCCAGGTTATTTTTTAAACGATTTGTAAAATATTTGTGAAACATTTTTTTTCAGAATCAGGTGGAAAATATAAGTTCACATTTCAAATTTCATCGAAAAATATTGGTTTTCTATAAAGTTACACCGTTTTGAAATTTTATTTTAGATTCATTTTTCACTTTGCAAACTTCAAAACGGTGTAACTTTATAGAAAACCAATATTTTTCGATGAAATTTGAAATGTGAACTTATATTTTCCACCTGATTCTGAAAAAAAATGTTTTACAAATATTTTACAAATCGTTTAAAAAATAACCTGGGGGGGCACAAATTTTTTCCAACTTTTTTTTCGCAAATTTCAAGCGCAATTTTTTTTCTGCAAAACTTCCTCATTTAGTCCTGATAGTTACGCCTTTAAGTATCGCTTGGGTCCCATGCTCCAATACTGAGATATGACATAGCCTAAATTTCACCAGCCGCCACTGTTAAAAATAATGTATATATTTGTAACATTAAACATGTCTTAGTTTGTATTTTTGTACATTATTTGAAGGAACACAACGACGCGATTCAAATAGCTTTACATTTTCTTCTCTTCTCTGAAAAGTTGTATTTTACATGTTAGTTGTCGGAGTTGTGGCAGAGAACTGTCCAATATCCATGCCACAACTGGTATCTTCAAACAGAAATAAGAATGTGATCCCTAACATAGGAACTTAACTGGGAGGCATTAGTATGGTCTTTAATCAGTCAAATATGTGAAAATATTTGTACAATGTAGATGAGAGTTAACTGCATCAATATGACTACTATTCATATAAACACACTTTCATACCCCGACGAATTACTGATTAAATTCTTCTCATATTAGAGTAATTACTTTATAATTGAATTACGAATAAACCAATCGGTTTGTTTTTACTGATCTATCCAATGCCGCACTGGCGGTTCTTCTATAGGGTCATTTGGTCAATGACCTCTCACATACAAATAAAAAATAGAGCTATTCATTTTCTTAAGTTTAAAAATATATAGTATATAAATATTTTTAATATTCTTAAAAAATATATTAAAGTTTCTAGTTCATTCCATGCACAATACCATTCAAATATCTAGATCGCAGGATTTCGTATCCCCTCCGAGCATCGAGCCTCTATTCATTACATTATTCATTTATGGAATTTAAAAATCTTGGGTCAGTCCACAACTTGTCCTCAAAGCTAGCTACGGACCGAATTTACAACGAATTAAAAGGAAATAGACTTATGCGCGAATCGTCAGAAAGCAAAAGAGACAGAAAACACTGGCGGGGACAATGTCCCTGACACATTTTACGAAAACGGTAACACACGAAGTTCAATAGTGAATAGAGCAGTCTTAATGCTGACTAGGTACGCGTTGGTCGGTAAATTCTGTCGCGTTGTTTTTAATGCTTCTATTTGTGAATATTTTATTAGTAAATCTCTACTTGTCGTGAAATTAAGTAAAACAGTGTTTTTGGTGTTTACTATTAAATATGAGTGTTGTACAAAATATATTGAAACTGAAAGATGGACATAAGTTGGGTTATGAATAAAGTACAAGTAGTTTTTGTGTTTAGGTACGTTTTAGACGGTGTTGCATGTGAGAGATTTTGGAAATTTATTCAGCCTCAAGGAACGACATCGCAGCACAGATGTAATTTTAAAAGAGTTAGAATGTCTGAAAATTAATGAAAATCCTGAAAAATTGATAGCATAAAGTTACGATGGAGCATCAGTAATAAGTGGTGCATTTGGAGGTGTACAAGCCAAAATTAAAAAAAAGTAATCCTTCAGCAAATATTTTTCATTGTTACGCTCATCATCAACTACATTTAATTTTACAAAAAGCATCAAGTCAGGATAAAAGCATAATTTTTTTTTGCTAATTTACATAGCTTTTCTTCATTCTTTGGAAAATCGCCAAAAAGAACAGCCGTGTTAGATAATGTTGTTAAGGTGAGATTACCTAAAGCGGCTCCAACACGATGAAATTTTAATACAAAGTGAGACTGTTTATACCTATCGAACAGAATTATTAGATTTAGAAAAAAATCATTGATAGTGAATCAGAAAACATCACTCTAAACCAAGCTATTGGTTTAAAAAAACTACTTACAAAATGAACATTTTCTTTACTGGTTAAATTTTTTTCATTTAGTTATGCCTCATTGTGATATATTGTTCAATCAATTACAAACTATTTGGAGGAGACATCCATGCAGTCTGCCCAGAGATGTAAAACGGAAGAATCAAAAAGGGGAATTTCATTAGAAGTTTGTGATATAATTAGTGTCTTAGTTATTTCACGCAGATCGATTTAAAGATTATAATAAAAGCTTTCCTTAAGATATGTTTAAATTAGTTAAAACGGAGTATCCAGTCATAATTCATTTGAAACTTAAAACTGAATTAGAAGTATTATATAGCCGAGAAGATTTTTCCAATAGTGAAAGTGCAGTTGCACAGCTTTTTATTAACAATAATTTGTGCAATACTTTTTCTGAAAGTGTCAAACTGTTAAAAATCTTGTGTACTCTCACTCTTACTACCGTCGAAAGTGAACGTTGTTTTTCCACCTTAAAAAGAATAAAGACATTTTTAAGAAATACCATGGGTCAGGAAAGGTTATCTTCTTTAGCTATGCTTACCATAGAAAGGACATTAATAAAGAAGATAAAAGACTTTAATGAAAAAGTAATTGACCACTTTGCATCTCAAAAAGACCGGAGGATCGACTTGGAATTTAAATCATTTTAAAAGGTAGGTAATACAGTAAACTTTTCTAATTGACCTCCCTATCTCTTGACTCACGAACCGCCACTGCAATGCCGGATCCTAAGATGAGCTGCGTTGAAGAAGAAAAATAAGTTTGAAACACGTTTCCGTAACTACATCGTTCTCTTCTATTTTGAGGCCTATGACACCAATCATAGGTTTGTTTTATAATATTATATAAACACTCTAAGTCAGTCTTCAAATTTTATTTTATAAAAATATTAACGTTGCATTGTATAAAATTGAGCCTAATAATAATTTTAATAATTTAAACGCAATAAAATAAATAATATGTATCCTTTTTTAACATTTACATAATTTATTTCATCAAAATAAAGATCGCTACTTCCAAGGCACATTTTCCAAACTCCACTGTTGTGTCTTTCTTCCAGAGCAGTCAGTAATAACTAAACCATCCGTGAAATTTTTTGAATCACTTACATCCAGACATTTGTGGTTAGTAACATGTCGTAATTCCTTAGTCTAGAACACAAAAATTAATCAATAATGTTTAACATAGTACTAACGAATTAAGAAACACGAACATTATTTACCATACTATTAAAAAAAATGTCAAAGTAATTTCCTTCTATTTAATAAAAAATTGCTTGACCTATTTTTGAAAATTAGGTATGTTCCAAGAAAATAAGTAAGTTTGCTACCAAAATGATTGCCAAATATATTTTTTACTTTTTGATTAAACTTGTTTAAACATTTTTAAAAAAATATCGAAATAGAGAAGAAATAATGTGTATGACAAAACATTCTTCTCGTATTCCATCCAGATTTCTGTAGATGTTCTACTTAGTTTTTACTGTAAATAGTGGTGAATTCTAATAAATAATATCAAGACACGCATTTACACACGTGTAATATTATTTTTTGACATTACATTATTTTTACCTTTTTTGTCATACTCCCATTTTTGCCTGCTAAAGCCACTACAAGCAATTATTCTCACTTTTAGCGGCCCAATTCCTACTCTTTCAGGTGCATCCAAACATATAGAATCATCAGTCATTATGTATCCATCTTTGGTCATCACAAACATTTGTAAAGCCACATCACCTAGGCATCTAAAAATTATTAAAACATATTTTTCATCTAATGTCACTTTGTTAATGGTCATTCCATATGAAATCGTCTAAAAAAAATGTTGTTGCTCCACAATTTTAGATTTTGCTTAAACTTTGTGAGAATCTTCTTTAGAGTTCTAAAGAAGGAAATCCACCGTCATTTAATTTTCGCATGCGTCAGTTCTCGCCTGCCCAAATTAAAGCATTTGACAAACGTCATTTTTATGCTTTAATACTTTTAGCTGTCAAATTTGTTCTATTAAAGATATCTACACGTTCAAGATGGTATTTCAAAGATGAAAGATAGTAGTTTTGTGCAAAGAATATGAATTCACACAAAAATAACGAAAAATAACACGGTGCTGAAAATACGTATATTTTACTAATTTTTCGTGATTTTTAACTGACTCCAGTGTCTCGACTATTGATTGCAAACAGCTAATTTTCTCAGAGATCAAGTGCACATATTGTGGAAGAAACAAAACCTACAATAGACACGTTCGGCCTACTCTTTATAAAAAAAAACTCTGCTTGAAATTTTAAAATTTAAAAAAAATCGCATTATTTAGGCTATAATATGAATGTGCTAGCTATGAGATAAAAATATGAAACTTACAGGATATTTAGTTCTTACCTTGAACTTCAACAGTCTGTAATGCTCGTTTTGTTATTTTCATACTTTGTGCATACACAGGTGGCTTAAAAGAAGCAAAAATATCAGTCAAAATCAGTAAAATACACATATTTTCAGCAACGTGTTATTTTTTGGTGGTATTGATTGTGTGAATTTATATTCTTTGCATAAACCTACTATCTTTCAGCTTTGAAATGCCATCTTGAACATGTAGATATCTTTAATAGAACAATTTTTTCAACTAAAAATATTAAAGCATAAAAAGGACGTTTTTTAAACGCATTAATTCGGGCAGGCGGGAACTGATGCATGCAAATTAAATGATGGTGGATTTCCTTCTTAAGAACCCTAAAGAAGATTCTTACAAAGTTTGAGCAAAATTAGAAATAAGCTGGCTTTACCCATTAGACGATTTCATATGGAATGACTCAATATAAATAACAAAAAGTGTGGAGGTTTAAACAATGACTTGCTACTTGCTAATGTTATTTTTTCAAATATGCTGCATGTATTATTTTCCCACATCATTTAGTAATATATTTTACAAACTTTAATAAAATTTTAAAATGTTATTTATTTTATTCTATTTTAGAAGAATGTTGACGACTCTAAAATGATGATTATAAAAATTGCACTAAGGGAACTGAATGCGAATGATTGATGCAGAAATGGAACTAGTTATATGGATGCTGTACTAATTTTAAATTTATTCATACTCTACACATAAAGAGGGAATTTACCTTTCAATTTTAGCAATTCCCATAGGTTGATTTGACAACCCTTTCCTATCGGGCTTAATAAGGCACAAATCTTGACCCAAATTTCGAATACTACCAAAGAAACGATCCTCTTTTGGGAAAAAATGCTGTGGCCAAACATTATCCAGATACCATTCAAAACTTTTACACTTAAGCCTTTGTCTCAACTCCATTCTTGAAGTAATGTTTTGTTGATCTTTCACTTGTCTGAAAATAATAATCTATCGATAAACCTAATCAAATATTTTCATATTCACCGGAAACATAGTCGTTTGAAACAGCGATTAAGTATGCCAAATATTCAAGCAGATGTCGGTGTCCTTAAAAGCATTAATCTAAGTGATTTAAATTATGGTAAACTTTTCTCTACCTGCATACTCTATATAATGCAGGTGAATAAATGGAAAAAATGCTTTAGTCTACAAAAAATAAAAAACATTTTCAATAAACTTTTTATTCTCATATTAGTAGTGTATAATTGGGGGTTCTGGACCACCACCCTAAACTTCTTGCTTTGATCCGTAACTTTGACCTTGATGGCAGTAATGTTTTTGACCAAGAAAATTACCTCAATATTCGTAAGTGGCCTAACTTTAAATAATGCCCTTTTCAACTAACATGTATATGATGATTGACATCATATCATGCTATTTGAATAGCATTATTGAACTTACCTTGCTTGTTCATTATATTTAAAGTAAAAATTTGCCCAATCATCCATCCAGACTAAAGCCACTCTGGCCAAATTTGAAAACAGTGTTTTGTTTATTCCACCAGGGAAAGAATATGGAGAAGATTTTCGAAAAATATGTCCAACACGTGAACATGGAGCAATCTGTATTTTTCCTCCACATTGCCAAACCCTGAACGACATTTCCAAATTTTCACCACCCCATACATTCATGTTTTCATCATAAGCTCCAATTTCGAAAAAGAACTTTTTTGTCCATGGCAAAAAGGCCGCCGGCCATAGTTGGGGAATTAAAAGGTTGAGTGGCGTCGTTTTTGCGAAGTTTCATTTCACTTCCACCTAATGTGTACCACCTACAAAATTTAAATTAAGAAGTTTATATCAAGTTGTCCGTTAACTAATCTTATATTTTTAAATAGATACCACAGTATTACTCGCAATTAAATGTTAAAATATGAATATTTGGAAATTTAGAAAATTTGTATTTTTGTAGAAAAAAATAAAGGACCCCAAAGAGCCAGACCATTTATTTGAGATGTTTTAATTGAAAATTGCAACTTCCCACTCTTGACTATCAATATGCATGCATATTATAATACTAAATAATAAACAATTTTAAGTTATCTGCCTATAAAAGACAGTGGATGTGGGTTGGAACCTTTGGTGTGATGATATCACTGATGAAGTTTTCCACAAAATACAAAAACAGCATATACTGCAATCAACGCCCGTTTCGCCAACCAACTTAGCATCATCTGGAGATGATTAAAACTAACTTCGTTGGCGAATCGCGTGTCGAGGGGAGTATATGGTGTTTTGGTGTTTTGGGGAAAACTATGTTAGTGTTAATATGATTAATGAATAAATTGAAAAGCGTTCATCCTAATACAGATCCTTGATGCATCTCAAACTTTGTACCGATTTCGACCTGTCTATATCCGACTCACACTTTTCAGCGATTATATTTATAGTACTTCAGCAATTTATGCCATATTGTAACGGTCCACTTTTTGATCGCACCATATTTGGCATAAAAGAGAATTTAAGTTTATGTATGACCCTGTTAGTTAGGCAAGTTCTAACTTGCACAATTAAATAATAGGTTGTCTATAGCTCAATGGTTTTAGTGAGTACTTTTATTTCCGAAAATCGCAAAAAAGAAAACCACCAACATAGCAAGATTGTTGGAGTTAAGAACAGAGCCCGGTCGGGCGCGGTCGGGGTAACTCGCCTGGACGAGTGTGCTGATTTATCTTGTACCTGAACTGTTTTACCTTGTACCTAATGGTTGCGTGATGTAAAGTGAATATTGTTTAATTTTATTATATGTGATTTGGTAGGTTTAGTGAATTGCTTGCATAGATTCTTAGTCCTTTTTGCTATGCATGCAAAAGTTGCTTTCACCTACATTGCTATATTATGTATGTACGTTTTTCTGTTATCTTTTACCGTCTAGTTTACAACCAAGTGTGTCATTTCGCAATATTTGACTTTTCGTTACATTTTGTTTGCAACTTGAATGTCATAAAATATTCCACTTTGCTGTATCAACAGTTTTAGTTATATTTTTATTAGTATAGATACTGTCGTTGTTATAAATAATCTCAAGTTATTAATATTAAGTATAAGCAAATAAAAACTGATCGCCCTCAAGTAAAACAAATAAAAAAATAGATTTAATTCTGATTCCATCTGCCCACAACCCTTGCGATTCTATGCTTGCCTTCAGTGGTAGTTGGGGATTCTTTCTAATAACTATCAAATTTGTGCAAATTAAATAAATAGAATCGTAAAATTAATCTTTCCCGAGAAAAAAAGGTTTAAATTTAATTTCTTTCAGTTAATAAAATAAAGTCGATCTCGGTAGTACTTCATCATAATATCCAATTTAAAATCGATGAAAAATTAATTTATTTTATTTCGTTTTATTTAGTTTATTTCGTTTATTTCATTTGTCTTGTTTATCTCATTTATCTCGCTTATCTCATTTATCTCATTCATCTCGTTTATCTTATTTGACATGTTTGTATCATTTTGTCATTTATCTTATTCGCCTTTCCTTTATTTTGATCATTTTAATTATTTTATATAAATAAATACATGGGAATGGTATTTTTAATTAAAGTAATTTATATCTTTCATGTCAAATTGAATATGATGAGAAAATACCATCGAGGAGCACCAAACCGCGACCTATTTTTTATTTATTTTTTTGTATGCTAAATAAATAGGATATTCACTTGTTCATTAGATATATCAAGGCTGACGTAATTAAATTTGGAAAAAGTGTCAAATGCTTTATTTATGTGATTAATAATAAATTTGGTTATTTCCAACAATAAATAATTCGGAACGAATAAATAATTTTCACCGTACCAAAGTCTATTATAGATTTTGCAAAAAATATGCAAACAAATTCTGTTAAACAATTGTTTTAAATTTGGAACAAGAAAAAATAGCAAAATTTGTATTTTTAAAAGTATTTCACATACTACAGTTTAAAGTGGTAAATCTCTAATGCAACATATTACCTAAATTGGAGATTCCAGTTAAAAGCTCCCCAGTGTAACTCAAAACTCTTCACGTAAGCAAAAGTGTCGTCATTTATGATATCTATAACTGGACATACTACAGCTTTTCTGTCCTTTTTTATCACAGATAGAAGACTTTCTAGCCAACCAATGGTGCATTCGCAATGAGCGTCTAGAAATGTCAGTACTTCGCCCTTTGCTTCTAATGCGCCCTTCAGTCGTGCTTTGATTAATCCTATTCTTTCGGTGCTCCTTAGAATTCGAGTTTTCACTGGCAATCCTAGAATGTAATCTTCCAAGGGTTTCTTTAGAAACTCTAAAAAAAAAAAATATAATACAATATTATAGTTATACAAAACAGTTTGGAAGTATTATAGTAAATTTTTCCTTCCTTTATGTATAAAATTGAATAGATGAATTAAAGTGCATTATACAGAGTATGAATGATCTACACCAAAAACTAGCGCATATTGCCAAAACTGAATTAAAATAATTGAACCCAACTTACTTAAAGTTGGCAAATTTATTAGGAAACTTAATTCACACCTTGTCACCGGCAATAAATAATTACAGGAACTTACTGAATCATAAAATCATCGAGTGCATCGAATTAGCATAAATTTATTTTTTGACTAAACTATGGCAAATTAACAAAAGAAATGGAAAATGGAATCAAGATTTTCTTTTCTATTATAACTTACACCTCTAAAATTCTGGAGTTAACCAGAAAACTATAATTTATACCATATTTTAAGGGATGCAACTAACTCCCTTATGCATCGGCTATGAACATTAGTTGATTAACCACATCCCACTTGTCCTTAGTAATATATGGAGGGCTCAGAAGCCAATCAGTGTAAGTCACTATTTCATTGAAACTGTCTTTACGAATGACTTATGGTAACTGTCCTCTGAAAATCTTCCTAAATAATTCTGCAGACAATTATAGTTGTTACCATCTATTGATGATTGATATAGTGACGACTGGTTTGTTAACTGAAAGTTTGGACAATGAAAGGGTTTTTGCAAGTCATGAGACAGTTTCAATGAAATAGTGACTTACACTGATTGGATTCTGAGCCCTCCATATCAATCACCTAGTGAAATTTAAATCATCCCAACTAAATTACCCGATATATTATTATTTTACAAGATATAATTTTTCTCACCTCTTTCACTAGCATCATCGACTAATATTATTTCCTCAATTAACTCTTCAGGGGATCTATTGATTGTACTCCAAACAGTTCTAAGCAAAGTTGACCAAGCTTCGTTGTGAAAAACTATTATTATACTAGTTTTTGGATACGTCTGAAAATCCGTGAAAAGAGTGATACATCTGAAAATGGGTATATTTCATCAATAAATGTAATCCATTACGAGAATAGTATAGTAAAAGATTTGCTAAAATTATTTGAAGGTTTTTAAACATTAACAAGACTATAGTCGCCTCTTGTCAACATATTTATTTATTTTATTTTATTTATTTAATTACAAAATTCAACAGGCAGGAGCCCAATTACAGGATTAGGAACATTGAAATTATGTATAGATAAATACACAATAAACAATTTTGAGTGTTACAAAAAATTTCTTAATTAAATATATAATACATACGAACAAAACATATAGAATTGTATATACACATATAAATATACACTTGTACATATACATACACATACATATACAGATAAATAAAGAATACAGTAGATTACAAAACATCAAGATGCAAAACAGAGTTTTTAATTACACTTTCATTACTGAAAAATATATCAACACAATCTTCGATTTTAGCATAGTTGACATACATTTGGTGTATTAGAGAGGCCAAGAGAATATTAGTTCTTGGTATGTGTGAAATAAATAAGTTGTTATGGCGAGTAGAAATTCTAGGTACTTTATAATTTATTTGATTTAATAGGTTAATACAATTCAGCCGATTATTAACAATTTTATATAGAAAAATTATTGAATGAGATATTCTTCGTTTGGCAAGACTTGGTAAGTTAAATTTTTCTAACAATATATTTTGTGGAAATCCAATAGGTGAATAAGTGCCCTCAAGAGTGTACACTGCAGATTTTAAAAACGTACGCTGAATATTATCTAATTATAATATATTGACATTATAAATTGGGTTCCACACAACTGAAGGATATTCAAGGCGAGATCTAACAAATGTTACATAGAGTACCTAAACGATGAGTGTTGACATTTTTAAAATCTTTGCAGTTCCTGATTACAAAACCAAGACTCTTAAAAGCAGAAGAAGTTACCATTTCGACGTGCTTATTGAAGGACAATTTAGGACCAAAATGCACGCCAAGGTCTTTAATAATATCAGATCTTTGTAAAACAACATTATCGACATTATAATTATTGTACACGTACAGGTTATGCTTCCGGCCAAATGACATGACATTACACTTGCTAGCATTGAGGGGTAGATAGTTGTTGATGGACCAGATATTAATGGTATCTAAGGTCTTTTGCAGAATTTGACAATCATGAACATTATCAATAAATCGGTACATTTTTAGGTCGTCTGCATACAAGAGGAAGTGAACATTAGAATCCAAGCTTTCAAAAATATCATTAATGTACATGACAAAGAAGAGCGGTCTTAGTATAGAACTCTGTGGCACGCCAGGTCTTTGCAAGAAGCTATTCGATTTATGACCACGGTACTGAACAAATTGATGTCGATTCTCTAGATATGACTGTATTAAGAGAAGTAACGATTTTGAGAGACCAAATTTATCAAGTTTATAGATCAATGCACCGTGGTCAATCCTGTCAAAAGCCTTAGATAAGTCTGTGTAGATAGTATCTACCTGACCCCCTCGATCAAGACCTTCGCAAAGAAATTGCGTTTTGCACACAAGGTGAACCGTGAAGAACAATTTCAAAAATGTTCCCAAAGTTACAAATAATAGTGATGGGTGGGTGTTATGGCACTCTTTTCCCCCTTTTTGTACACTGCACACGCGTGAATTTTTCCATCTTTGAGGAAATCTCGAAATACTGAGAATTAAATTGAAAATTATTAAAAGGGCTTTAGCGAATACAGTGGAACAATCTTTAATTAGAAATGCCGGAATTATATCATGGTCCATGGTCATTCTGGCTTTAATTTTCTTTATAGATTGGCATATTTCCTCCTCAGTGATGACAGATAAGTTTAAAGAATTTAAATTCAGACTACTTACATCGTCAAATTTACGGAGTGTAGGGGACGTAAAGGATTTAGAGAAAAAGTCCCCAAAACTATCAACTATTACTTGAGGGTCTTCACTCATTTGATTCTCGTAAATTAGCGATGACGGAATGGATGAAGTATTGTTTTTTGAATTAATAAAACTCCAAAAATTGTTAGGATTGGTTTGCATATTATTTTCAATGTTGTCTATACCTCGTACTTATCTCCAAGTTTTTCTTTCGCCAGTTCTTTAAATCTAACCGACTCATTACTATCTTCACAACTAATGACAACTCCCCCATTGCGAGTATTCCTGACTTTTGAAATATTTATATAATTAGGCGTCACTAGATTGATTCTGCGTAACATATCAGACTTTGTTATAGAGTTGCGTTGCTCAGAATTTTTGGGCTTTAGTATATCATATTGGCATCACTTAATTACATTAAATTATCCAAACTTTCATATGCAAAGAAGTTGCTTTGAAGCAATTACAATGGTTCTTGACCTTGAATCATAACTACAAAAAGGGTTCCGCAAAAATTAAATGACGCGGAAAGTCAATAAAAAATACATATTTTTTTGTTTAAATAAACAGTTAAATTGACTTTAACCTATAACAAGATACGGTGTCAAAAATAGAAGATGAATATCAAAGAAGCCCGCTAAAGCTCCTAAGGCTAAAGTATATTTATTTTTAATATCTATTTACACTAGCCCGAAATTCATATTGAGGGATCACAGATGTATTTAAAAAAGAAGTCTGGTTAAAAAAGGTTTGTACGCCATTGGGTGCAGAATTATATTTATAAATGCAGTTGGTACTCAACTTTTCTCAAATAATTAATTCTAATGGTAAATTTTCTAATAAAGGTTGCAATAATAATACCTACTTTTTTCCTTCTGTAATCTGGAAGACTTCGATTTAACGGTATTCTGTCACTTGCCAAGAGGTTAAATCTGTTAATCTGGAAGAGCTGCTGCATTTCCAAAAGATCTTTTGGTTCTATCGCCACAGGAAGTCCGTTTTTACCAGCTCCTGGTCGTGGATTAAAATTATTCTTGTTTATCATATCGTATGAGGCATTTGGTATTTTATGAATTGGGTTACCCACATAATGACCTACCACCACCTTAATGCCATGTTTATCAAAGTATTCTTCTTGATTATTGTGCCTAGAAAGTAGTTAAATTTAGGTCAGGTATCTTACAAACTATCATAAGAGGGCAACTTCAAAATGTCTGGTTAAATAATGAGTCGTAGTCCAAAACTGTTTTAAGAATGGGATTTTGCGGATTGAGTGGAAGGAAGCTTTATTGTTGTTATCATCAAAAAAACTGGACATAGTAAGATATTTAAAATAGTGTTTGCACTTTGCAAATTGTTTCAACAACTATAACATTACAAATTTTTAGTTGTTAATTTTTGTTGTAATTAAAATTTGCAACCCGACGTTCTGATAATGAAAATAACTAGATTACAAATAATGTTTTTAACTAAATTTAGAATGCTAAGGAAATTAGTGTTATGTTAAGTAAATTTGTAATTTGATGGGTCGTTTATTTGCTGGTTTATAGAAGATTTCTTTACCTAAGTACTTTTTTTAATAATAATAACAATACTATATCTGTTGTCTACAGTCGTGATTTCAATTCTACATTAGCCACTTTCCAAATATCGCAACAAATTTCCAAATGCTCCACAACTGAATAGGGAAACTTTTCAGAAACAGATACAATTTTCCAGTCCAAGTGATTGATAAGAAGTATAACGGATTCTATGACATGAAAAAGTTGTCGTTTGTTTTTTAAATACAAAAAAACTGAAATTAAAATTGACAGTGGCTGACCTACCACAAACAAACTTTCTCTTATGTTTTGAGGCATATAGGAAGAAATTAACGTTTTAAAAAATGAGATAAACATTGCTAATCTACAAGCAGCAGTTTTAGAACTAATACATCAAGAAACTAAGGTGTCTGAAAATAAGAAAAAAAAATTGGCATATATGATTACCTATTTGGAAAATTAATATCACAAAATTCATTATCAGAGACGTATCTTAAACCCACTAACTTCTCAGCAAGACCAGATGGTACTTAGTCTCAAACTGTGACTATGATACCCACTATATGGAAATATTTCTGGGACGCTTTTTCTGTTTATTTTTTTTTGTACAATATTTTCGTTCTCATTAAGCTTGTACAGGGTTATTCATTATAAATTACCCACCCCTATCAAAAGTACAGTAGCTTACAGATTTCAGGGGGATACAAAAAAATATATATATTTTTTTAAATGGGATACCCTGTACATTATTAAATTTTTTGTAATGATTCTTTATTCCTGATTTCAAAAATATACCATATGATACCTCTACCATATACCGTCTTTGAGTTATAAACGTCGAATATCGTTAAACTAGTTACTGTAAATATGGAAAAGTTAACATTATTAAAGTGAGCAATGAAAATGACAACTATTATGTTCGATAAGTGACATTTCTTTAATGAAATAATCAGAATGGTTTAAAGTGAGGAAGAAAAAAACCAAATATTTATACAAAATAGATAACAAAGATTTATTTAGGAAATTTAAATATAATTAAATGATCTCATAAAAGATGTTCGATGTGTCCACCATTACTGTCAATGCATAATTGATAACGTTTTCTTATATTTATAATTGCACCGGAATGGTTTCATTATTTACATTTAGATTGTTTATTTCAAGTCGAATCCTGTCTTTAATGACTTGAATACTATTATTATCATTGACAATATCTTTAAGAAATCCCCAAAAAAAATGAATCCATAGGATTCAAATTCAGACTGTTAGGTGGCCATTTAATAGGTCCATTATTTCCTATCCATATTAGGAATACATTATTCAAATGATCTCGAACGGGTAGGACATCCAAATCATATCATCAAGTTCGGCTTCCAGAAAATTCTGCAAAAGAATATTTTCTGTTTCTGGAATAATTATTTGCAGATAGGTAACTCCAGTTAAAGTATAATCATAAAATATAGGCCCAACAATGTTGTTTCTGAAAATTCCACACCAAACGCTAACAGTTTTTCTTCCTGATCTTTTTCTGTTGTGTTTGTTTTCTCACAACCTTCGATTTTTCCTATAAAAACTCCTGCCATAGAAAAGGATGATTCATCAGTCCATAATATTTTAGTAAAGAAATCGGGATCCTCATCCAACTTCTGAATCATCTGGCGGCAAAAGTCCAGCCTTTTTCTTTCATGAACCTCTGTTAATTAAAAGTTGTACGGGTAAAATTTTATAAGATCTGTATCTGTTATTTTTTAACGTACGTTAGATTTTGGAATAACTTTTTACCTAATTGATCGACTGCATTTTTTATATTACATTCAGAATTTTCTAAAAAATAATACAATGTTTCAAAAAGGTCTATGGATGGGCTTACTTTCGAAATGAAGTAGTATATCTAACTGTTCTTCCTGGTTTACTTGAACTACATGCTTTTTTCTTCTAAAGCTGGAGGTTATTCACCTATCGGTAAACATTTTTGAAAGTATTTTCACATGGTGTTGGACCATTTGGATGCAACATGCTATATGCTCTTTATGCTGCACGTTTATTTTTTGTTATTTTGTATATAACAAGTAAATATTTGGACTTATTTTTCCTCACTGTAAACAGTTTTGATTATTTCATTAAAGACATGTCACTTATCAAACATAATAGTTGTCATTTTCATAGCTCACTTTAATAATGTTAACTTTTCCATATTTACAGTAACTAGTTTAACTAAGATATTTGACGTTTAATAACTCAAAAAAAGGTATATGGTAGGGGTAACATATGGTATATCTTTGAAATCAGGAACAAAGGATTACTTCCAAAATTTTTTAATATACATGGTATCCCATTTAAAAAAAATATTATTTTCTTGTATTCCCTGAAATCTTCACGCTACTGTACTTTGATAGTATTTTAACAAAATAAACAAACAACTTTTATCTAAAACTCTTTTTTCTATAGGCAATAATAACGATGATAAGGGGTGGGTAATTTATAATGAATAACCCTGTACAAGGTGAGATCTTAAGTTTTTTCTAAAACTATGAAATATAGAAAAAAAACAGAAGTAGCTGTACACTTTCGAGCTACAGAGCATTATTGCAAAATTGGCACTTTTGGCTAACCCATGCATCTCAAATTATATTAAGCGTCGGATCTTAAAACGAAAAAAATAGAATATATTCAGGAGGGTTCATAACAAATATATCACTCAAAATGTCGAGGTCGAAGGAAATCATGACTACTATACATTCTTGTGTTAGGTATAAGGAAGTAAAAACATGGATGTGAAAAGTAAATAGATTTTTAATTTACGTAAACCAAAAAATTAGCAAGACAATGATACTTCTTTGAGAGAAATACAAGTCATCGTTTTATTTATTTTTTTTAAACGAAATCTTCATTAGAATACGCATCGGTACAGAGAAACCTTCTTTCAAGACAGAGTTTCAAGGTAGTATTATTGTTAATTGAAGATTCGAGTTGATGAAGGAGATAGACGTGTAACAACATTGTTTAAAATATCAACTTACTCATGAATCAAGGGTAAGTGACAACCTGAAACTTAGTACCGACTCTGGTATGAAAATTAATTTAATAAAGGGCGAGTGTAATAATTCCTTAACAAGCATGAATGGATAAAAGATGTAAGTAGTAACTATTGCTTTCTTTATCGACTAAAACGACTAAAACTTGCACATACCCCCTTCACACACAAGATATCACCACTTGAACGACACTGGCATCGTTTATCCACCCAATTAGTCCTAAAAATTGAAAAGGTGGGAGTGTATCTATAGAGAACTTAATATCTTCAAAACTGTGGTAACTTGTTGTTTTAAAATCAGACTATGTCTGCAAGAAGTTTATTAATCATACAGCCCTAGAGGATAAACCAGCCTGATAGCAACAATAATGGGGAAAATTCGAACAGTAATGTGATTCATCTGAATTTAGAGGTATGCACTTATATAATGTAGTGGATTTCATATTTTCATTTTCTATTTAGCTTATTTTATTTCAATTATTTAGCTGGACCTTCAAGTTCTTATTCGAAAAACAAAAATTCTGTTTATTTCAGCAATAATGATAATATATATAATGATAATAAATTCATTTATTTTTCTAAAGAAGATAGTAAATACAATTAATACACATAGTGACATATAGACGTATGGTTTCAACAAGACAGAATAATATAATAATACAAAAAAAATACAATAGTAAAAAGAAATATCATTCAAAATAACTTAACTAAACAAAAATTGCATTGAAAACAACTTAACTACTCGTAGATTACTAAGCAGTATTTTTCTTTAAGTATAAAAGTTGAGATTTAAATTGTTGAACAGTTTTATTGGCCTTAATTTCATGAGGAAGAAGATTGAACTGTACAATTCCCTTGTGGTACAAACTTTTCATAGTACTACTCTTAGTTGTTCTTTTTACATAAAAATTATTTGTAATTGCCGTTCGAGTAGTATTACGTAGGTGTACCTCAGTAACAGGCAATAACTGTAGTACTAGATAGTCCAGTAAAATATTATTAATCATCTTAAAAATAAATGTCATAGTTTGGAAGTAAAGAAATTGTTCAATGTTAAGCCGTTCAATGTATCTAGCATCATTTGACTACTTGAGAACTTGTTGCATCTTAAAGTTACTCGCATTGCATTATTTTGAAGATCCTGCAACCTACTAAAATTTGTACAACTTACATAACATTGAACTGCAATCGAGAAAGTGAGGCAATATTAGTGTATTATAAACTGTTAACTATGGACGTTGATATAAAAGGAGCAACTCTACTAAAAAATCCTATCTTTTTGCCAATTTTTTTTTATATGTATTCAACATGCTTATTAAATTTCAATTCCCGGTCAATTACTAGACCTAAATATTTTATTTCCTGAACAAGCTCAACTTTTTCATTATTTATTAGAATATCAAGATTTAAACTTATAAATTTGTTGTACAAATAATTATTATCCACAAACATACATTTAGATTTCAATTAATTTACCTTAAGTTTATTGATTTTAAATTTTTCTGTCAAAACCTTTAATTCTAAGTTTACAGTAGCTACCATCTCTTCAAAATTAGTATTTTCATAAGAGATATGGGTGTCCTCAGCAAATAGATGGATTTTACATTTCCTCAACACATTCCCAAGGTCACTTATATAGAGAATAAATAATAAGGGACCAAGAACACTGCCTTGAGGGACTCCAAAGTTATTTAGTATTTGCTTAGATAAATTCCCATTCATTTTTGGTATTTGGTACCTATTAGTTATATAACTTTCAATCCAACTTAAGACGGTGTGATCATATCCGTATCTTTTTAGCTTTAATAGTAATATTTTACGGTCGATTGTTTCAAAAGCTCACTTAAGATCTACGAAAACAGCGCAAATTCCGACCCCTGCTTTATCCAACAACTCCTTCCACTCAGAAATCACCAATTGTAATGCCGTTTCATACGAATGTTTACCACGAAAACCCGATTGGTATGTACATAGGATGTTATTTGAGTTTATGTAATTAATTACTTGATTGTAAACTACTAATTCCAAAATTTTTTCGCAAAATGGCAACATATTTACTGGTCTCAACTGCTGAGCTAAATTTGTATTAGGTATTTTTGGTATTGATACCACTACAGATTTTTTATAACATTCAGGCATAACACCCTTTTCTAAACTTAAATTAATCAGATTTAGAAAAGGATAGCCTAGTATATGGAACAGATTTTTTATAACATCAGGACCGATTTCATCGTACTATACTTTTTTCTTTGATTGTTAATTACTTTTTTCAGATCTTGTAATGTTATTACACAAAACGATGTCATGGTACAATTTACAACCGGTATAGTGTCAGTGATTCTATCAATATCAACATGAACTGTTCCTATGCTAATGACAATACTTTCAATACTACCTACGTAATACTGATTCAATACGTCCGCCATATTGGCATTATGTATTACTCCATCGCAATTCAAACTTGAAAGATATGTTATTTCCAACTACGTCTTTTAAGTTTTTCCACATTAACTTCGGATTTGCTTTATTTTCATCAATATTTCTTTCATAAAATACTGTTTTTGCTTCCTTTATAACTTTTATAGTATTATTTCTAGCGAGCTTATGGTTATTCCAATCCTCATTCTCATCTGTAAATACAAATCTTTGATATGCCCTATTTCTGTTGTCAATTGCTTCCCTGATTTCTGTTGTCAATTGCTTCCCTGCAGTTTCTATTGAACCATCTGTTTTCAGCTGATTTTAATTTTACAATTTTTTTAGGCGTTACAACATCTAATGAATCTAATATATTAGTTACAAAAGTCTGACCTACTACGTTCACATTTGTACATGAATATGCCCACTCTTTTTCAATTAGCAAATTGTCATTTCGTTAAAATTATTTCGGGCTCTAATTTCCTTTGTTTGATACTTTATTGATTCCCTGGCCTTTCTAATTTTTACTTGAATTATTGAATGGTCTGTTATTATATAATTTTGTTCAACATATGATAAGTTGTTTACTAAAGATTGTGTATGTTTTGTAAAACGTGAATTTTCTGATTTTGACGGAAAGCAGGAAAAAGGAGAACATTAAAAATGCTGAAAAAACCACCAGAAAAAGATCAAGGAATCCAAATATGTGGACACATCATGTCGACCAATAGCAAAAGGGTGATATAAATCAAAATGGAAAAGAACTAATAGGAAAAGTTGTGAATTTTATTAAGTTATGTAATAAAACCTACAAGAAAAGTGTAATGATAAGTTAAATTTTGAACAAAGGAGAGGAATATTCTCAAGTTACTATTAATTAATTGTCGCCATGAAAAACTTGTTACTTTTTAAAAAAAGTATTTCATACAAAGTTCTTGCAAGGACCCAAAAAAATGTTGCTCCTCACAAATCTGCATCTTTGACTTACACAATTGGAAACACTACTGCGCCTGTATACAAACAGGCATTCTGTTGTTTATATCAAATTGGCAAAAAAAAACATAATACCACCAACAAAAAATAAAAAATGATTTGCATACTAGGTGTATGCAAATCCCAATAAACGTGGAAAACACGAAAACAAGCCACATAAAATAGCTGATAAAGTTATAAATTCCGTAATGGAACATATCAAGTCACTTCCTGCGAAGCATTTGTATTGTTCCAGGAATAAAAATCGCAACAAACAATACCTTTCTTCGGTGTTGAATACTTCAGAAAGTTGTCCAGAAGAAAATAAACCTTTCCACTTTAAAGCAATATATGGCAAAATCTTCTCTATTAAATTCAACTTATCTTTCGGCAGGCGTCGCAGTAATACATGAAGCATCTGCTACAGTGGAAACTTTGATGAAGAACAAAAAGAAAATTAGGAGGTAGCTTTTTCACTTCAACGTGCAAATCGAGTACGTTACCTATCCCTGGACCTACAACAAACACTGCCTCTTCTAGACGAACTACAAACAAGTTTACTACAAATGTGGATGTATAATTTAGGAATATATTCCATCAGTAAACGTGCAGAAAGAACAAACTTCATCACATGGACTGGGTATGTTACTCGTTGTAGGAGCTCTGAGGTATGAAACTCACTATTAACTATATTAAAATATTGCCAAATTTTCAAGACAATGCTATATCGTACTTTATATTGTGGACACACTTTTGCAGGTCAAAACAAAATCTTAAAGATATCTTTATCAGTACCTAATTCTCAAAGAAATGGTCAAATTCTTTGACTTTGACCCATACACCTCATCTACAGAAGTGAATATTATTCGAAACGTACGTATCCATCCACCAATTGATTTAAAGAACTGGGACAAAAACTGGATAGCGAATGAAAAGATCACAAACCAGCTACAGTTTGTCAAAGATCCTTCTAGGTAGTACTATAATATTCATAGCTGGACAGTTATCGGGACAAAAACTGGACAATTATCTGATGAAAAGATTGCAAACACACTACAGTTTGTCAGACACTCTATTTTTAATTTGACTTTTTTTGAAATGTCTCTCTACTGCTAGTGTTGAAGAAAAAGTAATTATATAATCTATTAACTAGACAGATTTCACCAAAATCAAAAAATAAAAATCTACCAAAGAAATAATTTTTGAGAAATTTTGAGGTAGTTTTTCTCTAATGTTGGATTTCGTCACATACCTCCATTATCCACTCGAGCTTTTAATCATTAATCACCGGCACACAAAAAAAAATTGTTTGTGCATTTGACGCCACCTACCTCCCGACATGTATTTCGACCCGCTGAATCCGAATTAGAAGTCAATTTGGACCGTACACCCTCAAATATCGAGTAAATTGAAAAACCGTAAAAAATAGCGAAAATTGGGTGTTTCGGTAATAAAAAAAATTTTGTGGATCTAAACCAAGCCTAATTTTTATGTATTTCGATCCGCTGAATACGAATCTAAAGTATATTTAGACCATAAGCCGTTTTAAATCTAAGTAAATTGTAAAAACCCCTCGAAAATTGCTAAAAATGGCAAAAAAATTGTGATTATGTTGATGAAAAAAATTTTCATTCTGTTTATACGTCATTTTTTATAGATTATACAATTTTTCACATTTTCAGATTCTAAACTTGTATTTTATGCATAAAAAAAATACAAGAAACGTATTTAATCGTATTTCATAGATTTTTTTTCAATTTTTTCAACTGCAATTTTTTGCTATTTTATCGGATTTTTGCGATTTTTTGAGACTTTGAGGGATTAATGGGCCAAATATATTTCAGATTCGGATTCAGCAGATCAAATTACATAAAAAATCCTCTTCGATCCGGGTCTACAAAATTTTTTTTCATCAACATAATCACAACTTTTTGCCTTTTTTAGCAATTTTCGAGGGTTTTTTACAATTTACTTTTATTTAAAACGGCTTATGGTCTAAATATACTTTAGATTCGTATTCAGCGGATCGAAATACATAAAAATTAGGCTTGGTTTAGATCCACAAAATTTTTTTTATTACCGAAACACCCAATTTTCGCTATTTTTTACGGTTTTTCAATTTACTCGATATTTGAGGGTATACGGTCGAAACTGACTTCAAATTCGGATTCAGCGGGTCGAAATACATGTCGGGAGGCAGGTGGCGTCAAATGTACAAACAACTTTTTTTTTTTTTTGTGTGCCGGTGTAATGTGTTTCAATTTTCAGTTTACTTAGTATAACCTTTTTTTAAGCATAACTATTGTCGCGACCATCACTTTTAATAACTTTGTAATCACACGTAAGTTGTTTGTGTAATGTCAATGACTTATCATCATCCAACAATTTATTGCTAACAGTCGGTGTTCTGATTAAATATGCACTGCAAAATGTTTTTGTAAGAAGCTTATTTTCTATTAATACCTTATACATAAATGGTTCAACCATTCTATCTTGATTAGGCAATCATACTAGCAACTTCACGACAGTGTATCAGTTTGTCACTGTTAAGAAAATATTAATGAACTCAATTACGAAAAGTTATATCGCTAATGTTCAGTAGTGCAGTCAATATGGTGTAAAAATTCCCTTGACCTGGGCAAAATTGCATTGATTCTTTTTGCATTCTATTGTGAAAAGTGTCTATTTTAACATATTCAAAATCTCCATTAATCCCGGCGCAGGAAATCAGTCAAAATCCAAGATGGCGGCTGAATTTTGTATTTTTCATTACAAAATTTATAACTCTGTATAACTTTGTATTTATAAGGTGTAACTTGGCAAAAATGTTTAAAATACAAAGATAAAATCATAAAATAGGTATTGAATAGGTAAGATAGGTATTGAATCACTCATATTGCCTATTATACATTAGAGAAAACTTTATTACACATTAGACTTACAAGAACAAAAGACCATTATTTCAAAGTATGGGTTATTTTCCTTTATTGAACAAAAATTAAAATGATTTGGCTGTTTTTTCACAATTCACATAATCTTTATCTCTACTTTCCATTTCTTCATCTTCTATTCGCCGCGGACCATTTTCACAATTTGTTTCTTGACACTGACGACATGAACTGGTACATTCCAAACCATTCTTTCGGCAACTACATTTCATGGCACCACAGCCGGTTTTGCAGTTACATCTTACTAAGCGTAATATACTTTCATGTGCTGTTGGCAAATCCATTTTTTTCGGTACATACATATTATCATGTATACTCCATCCCCACTCTGTTGGGTTCAAGCCTTCTTGCATTTGCTTCCATATACAAATTTGCAAATATGCACGGAGGCTATGGTACTAGACAGAGGATTCCGTTGGGGGAAGGTTCTGTGGCTGAACGAAACATTTTGCCTTCGATACTTTATCAATACTCGTAATAGTTCTATACCTAAGTGTATTTAGTGTATCATCTAGATTTCCACCAAAAATACATACCATTATCTTCTTTCCAAATTCTTCAACCTGACCGGGATTAAGGTTTGTTGAGCTGAACGATAGTGCAAGTTCACGAAAGTATTGATCTTCAACAACACGTTTGAAAACTGATTGCTTTCCAATATGGAATATTCTGGAGGTGCTGTCACATCCTGTATACGAATGTATAAAGAATAGACTGTTCGCTAAGTCGCGAATATCTAATGGCATTGATATCATAAATGTTATTCTGTTTGGAAGGTTTTTTATCACTTCTGAAAAACAGCTTGTGGTATGCTTGATTACACCAATAAATCAGCAATACCAATAGGTCAGTTTCTTCACCTATCACTGTTGTATTTTTAATTTTTGAAGATTCCACTGCAGTTTTAACAATGTCAACATCAGCATCATCAACTGCATGAATTACTGAACATCTCTGTTGTCGTATTTCTTCAGCGATTAGAGTAATTATTTTCTGCTTGTTTCCCTTATTAGTGAGAGACATTTCCTTACTTCCTGTGAATGTCATATCTGGTGTGAAGTTCACGGAGGGAAAAATTGTATTTGTTCGGCAATTATGGGTCATGTCTTTTATTGTGTATTCTGATGTATAACCATCAAGAACTACAGTTGCTTGCACATAATTAGGTGTCACATACCGCTTTAGTACATAATAAGACTTATTTTGAGTGCACATTTTTTTTCCAAAATGGTGGCCTTTAAATATTTTAAAACTAAATACCTAATTATTTAAATGGCCGCCATTTTGAAAAAGAAATTAAGTAAAGTCAATGGATATTTTTTTATACTTTTATCTTCGTATTTTAAACATTTGTGCCAAGTTATACATTATAAATACAAAGTTATACAAAGTTATAAATTTTTTAATAAAAAAAAAAAAATTCAGCCGCCATCTTGGATTTTCACTGACTTCCTGAGCCGGCATTAATGGGGATTTTGAATATGTTAAAAAAGGCACTTTACACAGTATAATGCAAAAAGAATTATTTGTGTTGCAATTTTGCCCAGGTCATAACTTATTTTTACTGCACTACAGTACTTACCTAAAAATATGCTTTGGGTGTATTTCATTGTGCCTATTTACTTGGTAAATTCTCCAAGTAGCCACTATCACAACTGTTGTAAAAAATAATATCACAGGTAACACTTTTTTACATCTTCTTAACGGTCCAGCCAGCATATTATTATAACTAAAACAAATGTACATGTTTGTAAACCAACTGAAATTTTATGTTTATTTATAGTTTGATACTCACAAATATGAATTATTGAACTAATGATAAAATTTGAACTATAACCCGTCTACATATTGCTGCAAAAATAACGACAATTTGATTCCTTGTGTAAAATGTTCAAACTTTTACCATAGTATTACTTAATTCAAATTGTTAAGTTTCATAATAAAGGGAATAGGTTGGACATTATTAATAAAACAAGATAGATTTATTGGGGTTCAAAATAAAACAAAGAATATTTAGTGCCATATTCCCAAAAAAAAAACAATTATGCAGTTACGGATACGTGTTTCGGAGTTATTGCCCCTCATCAGCGTATCGTAGCTAAGGAATTGGATCTAGGATGGGATAGATCAGGAACAAGAACTAAAATAAGGCTAGAAAGTACAGTATACAGTACTCAATTAGTGCCTTCATGTTCCCATGTGCCACAAATGGGGCCTCGATGAGCACAGTCAACACGCAGAGCTCTATGTGTACTGTTCGTTTCCACCTGGCACATACAAACAAAACAAGATAGATTTATATTGCCACCTATTACATTTAAAAACTGTCGCAAAAAAATATTACAATATGTTTTTTTAATACGTTAATGAACTGACCACGACTAACGTTTATGTAGTTTTGTTAGAAATATTTTGATATTTTGTGTTTCTGGAGTGGGTTGGAACCTTTGATGTGAAGATATCACTGACGTAGTTTCCCACGAAACACCAAAACACTATACACTGTGTCCAAGATAAGAATGCACAGCATGGGCATCTTGGAAATGGTAGGAGATACGAATTCAGTTAAATAGGGAAAAAGTTTCGTAATTAGGATACTATCACAATGGTCTTAACCAATGTCAAAAATTATTTTTCGTTTTTGATTTATTTTGAAAAAAAGTAAATTTTTGAAATTCACTTTTTTTTTCCACGTTATTATCAAAAATATGAAAAAACAAACAAAACATACTCATTGTACTTTCTAATAAACTTTAAAGTGACAATGATATTTTCGCCCTCCGACGTTTCGTGATCGTGGAACCATCATCAACTTATTTTTTTTAAATATGGACCTGGATTTTTTTTACGGATTTTGAATGCATTCTTCATTCTAAATTCACCTATGTATTACATATAGAGCTTACAACATGTTTTTCTCTGCCCAACGTTATCAGAACTTACTTGACACTTATCTTGAAGACGCCCTAGACAACTTACCTCTCGCTAATTCCCAGAATTGTTGGTTCCAACAAGATAGTGCTCCAGCACATCATTCTAGGGCTGTTCGAGAATATTTATCCCATCGGTTCCCAGAAAAATGGATTGGCACTCATTCAACAGTATCCTGGCCAGCACGATCGCCGAATATGACACCGTTGGATATTTTTCTGTGGGGATATATCAAGAACTTCGTATACAGGCATAATTTTGAAAATGAACAAGAATTAGAGGCATCTGTTACCGAAGCATTTAACAGCATTACTCCAGAAATGCTAACTAGAGTTTTAGACTCTACTATACGAAGATGCTATCTTTGTTTAGAAACGGTTCCCATTTTGAACGTTTATTAGAGGTTTGACATCTATGGTTTTAATAAAATCGATTGTTTATATCTGTGCAGTTACTGAAGTTAATACATATGTAATTAATTTATTTTTATTCAGTATTAAACCATTTGTTTTGTTAACTGATTATTATTTAACGTACTAGATGGACGAGTACCTGATAAATTGTATTTGTATCTAGTCCTCAAATTAAATTTATTATTTATTCATTTCATAAATCCTAGTAACGACTATAACTAGAGAAAAACATTTTGTAAGCTCTATGTGTAATACATAGGTGAATTTAGAATGAAGAGTGCATTAAAAATCCGTAAAAAAAATCCAGGTCCGTATTTAAAAAAAAGAAGTTGATGATGGTTCCACGATCACGAAACGTCGGAGGGCGAAAATATCATTGCCACGTTAAAGTTCATTAGAAAGTACAATGACGATGTTCTGTTTGCTTTTTCATATTTTTGATAATAACGTGAAAAAAAAAATTAAAAGCAAATTTCAAAAATTTACTGTTTTCGGAATAATTCAAA
This sequence comes from Rhamnusium bicolor, assembly GCA_029963845.1. Lineage (NCBI taxonomy): Eukaryota > Metazoa > Arthropoda > Insecta > Coleoptera > Cerambycidae > Rhamnusium > Rhamnusium bicolor. Next base: position 1,457,701 of record JANEYF010002325.1, read on the forward strand.
AACGAAAAATAATTTTTGACATTGGTTAAGACCATTGTGATAGTATCCTAATTACGCAACTTTTTCCCAATTTAACCGAATTCGTATCTCCTATCATTTCCAAAATGCCCATGCTGTGCATTCTTATCTTGGACACAGTGTATACTGCACTCGACGTTTTTTTTCGCCAATCAAGTTGGCATCATCTATAGATGATTAAAACTTTAATCATCTCTAGATGATGCCAACTTGGTTGGCGAAACGCTCGGCAAGTGCAGTATATTTTGTGCTTAGCTATTATTTTCCTGAAATGAGAGCTTTTGTTAATAATACAAAGATGTATATAAGTTTTACTTATATGATGAAAACAATTATTTTATTATTATAAGTAGCAGTAACTGTTATATTCTCGACAAGCTTTCATACTCTGGTACCTAAGTTGTATACAGAAGATTTTAGATTATTTACAAAGTTTTGTGTAGGGTTAAGGAAATAAAACAAATTATGTTCTAAATACTCTATTACATCAAAAGTTCATTTTATTAACATTAAAAATATTACAAAGAAGGTTTAGTACCACATCCCGAAAAAAAAATATTATGCAGCTATGGACACGTGTTTTGGAGTTATTGTACATCAATCCCATCCTAGATCCAATTCCTTATCTACGGTATGCTGATGAGGGGCAATAACTCCGAAACACGTGTCCGTAGCTGCATAATTGTTTTTTTTTTAAATATGGCACTAAACTTTCTTTGTTTTATTTTGAACCCCAATAAATCTTTCTTGTTTTGTTTGTATGTGCCAGGTGGAAACAAGCAGTACACATAGAGCTCTGTGTGTCGACTATGCTCATTGAGGCCCCATTTGTGGCACAAGGGACCATGAGGCACTAATTGAGTACTGTGTACTGCATTTTCCAGCCTTATTTTAGTTCTTGTTCCTGATCTATCCCATCCTAGATCCAATTCCTTAGCTACGCTACGCTGATGAAGGGCAATAACTTCGAAACACGTGTCCGTAGCTACATAATTGTTTTTTTTTGGGATATGGTACTATACCTTCTTCGTTTTATTACTAATAAATATCGCTGCATTTTTTTAATATATTGCATGACACTGCATTATATTAACTCTTAATGAATTAATTAAATATTTTTTTTTACTACGAACTTGAGAAATCACCATTATTTACTCCATTCTTCTAATGAGAAGTAGTATTTCTCTCCCTAGGTAAAAAATTATAATAAAAAACCACCTAGGTAAATAATGAAAAATTTTCTATATTTTTAATGAAATAATAGAAACTTGTTAACTTAATTCTAAGCAAAAAACAAATAAACTCGGAAATTCAACACCGGTAAAAATTATTTAAAATTATAGTTAATTGTACAGTTATGGCAAATCATGTGTAATCCTGCATTTCCTGTATATAGATCTAACATTTGTAACAGGTATATTGACTTCTGTATTATGAATAGTTTTCGTATTTTGTGAACATTCATTGACACTTGCCACTAAATCATCACTAGCCTGGAAGTTTTCTAGTCAGTTTGACAACTAAATTCCCAGACTACTTGATATTTCGAAATATTTGAAAATAAATGGGAAATGACTAATATCAAAATCTAATCAAATCAAATATGATAATATGACAATGTTAGTAGTAAAAAATTTATATATACTTCGGTTGAGAAGGCCATTATAGACCTCGCACATTATATTAAAAGTGCTCGGTAAATAATAGCTCACTTCTCAACCTAGGTATATAATATACTATTACATGTAAAGCATCTGCAAGACCAACGTATGTATATGTATCTACTCGCAATTTCACCTGTTGGTTACGGATGAATTTCAATCTGTCGCCTTCGATGCGACAGTAATAATCAACAATCAACTGCTGCGTTAACTTCCCAGCATTAATTATTGGATTGAAGTCTCCTACAGGAGTTAAACCTCGAACCATAAGTCTGTAAGATATATATTCTCGCATAGAAATATTTTGGCGAATTTTAGTTTTGCGCTCTCCTCCAGTTGGCATTGAAATATGCCATCCTGGTTCCCCGCACTGCCAGATTAATACATATGACATCGGATCGCAATGCATACTGTCAAAATCTATATTTTTTATTCCACCGTCATGTGCGTAAACAGCAATATGTCTATGAGAAGGTGGAGCACCGTCGGCTGATTCAAAAACAGCTGCAACTTCAGAACATGTAGGATCATTATACCGTCGAGGATCTGATTTGGGTTCGTGACAAAAACGCATTACCAAATTAATAGGTACACGATTTTCTTTTAAAGCTAACTCCTTTTCCTCACATATCTTCTGATGCATTGTCTTATATGACATCACATAAGCATTACATTGATTTACGACACGATTTAGTATTTCTAGAATGTCTTTTCTTAAGGAACTGTTCGCAGCATGTTCAAGTCTAATTTGATTGGCTTCGAAAATGTCTAAAATGTATAACTGTTCATAAGAAGCACATCCTCCATTTTGAGGGTATATTGACGACATTTTATGATGTACTACACCAAGAATTTTGAAACAATACGGACCATATCAGAAAGGTAATTTTATATTTGCCCCGAATGACACGAACGACAAAGCATTATTATATTGTCGAATATTATCTCGAAAATTTTTCGATATCTCGTCATTCCCTGTAAATAATTCTTCCATTTTATCAGGAATCCGAAATTCCGGTAATTTGAACTTTTTATTACATATACTATTGTACTATACCGCATTTTGTTACACATTGTGGCATTTTACTATATAATAATAACAATACAAATAATTATAATCAATACAATATGAGGAGTGGAGTGGACAAAAGACGACTGCATCAGTTAGACAGACATACCTGCAAGATGATGAATATTTACAGAAACACTCATTTTAGACCATCCTTTCCTCATGTGTATCTATCACATCAATGGGGGGCTGAAGACTTTTGAGCATGGAGAGCATGCATGGGAGATTAGTATTAAGTACGGCATGTAACTTCCTTAGAAACTACAGGAGTGGCCGCATGATAGATCAAGGCAATAAAAAGACTCGCAGATGCTGTCGGCCTCGTGTTCGACACCAAACGAGGAAGCTGGCGAGGTGCTAATGTATGGACAGTTACTGAGCTTTTGCCAAATCTCCTGAAAGCTCGAATTAGAACTGCCGAATAGGGAAATCTATTTTGGCATCACGTTGTATATAAATCCTCTATTGAAAGTTCTATCGGGAAACTTAAACAAATATAGTTTCATTTAAAAAACTTTGATGACGCCATTGCAGCCAACAAACGTAATTTTATAATCCTATATCAAAAGTTGCGCAACTCTATTAAAACTTAAATTTGCTGCAAATAGCATTATGTATAAAAACACTATGAATGATTTAGAACTTGACGTAAGTGTTAAAATTATTGTTTGGAATAGTATCAAAGATTTACAACCCAATTAATGGTCTCTGAACATCCCTCGTTTAACTATATTTTTTTTCGAAAAAAAGTACAAAACTTTTTAAAAATGTCTGCAATTGTTGAAATATATTTCATAGTAGACTACAACATATCAATGTGTTACCAATCGTGATTATTGGAAATAGCTTGTGTAGATTTGTACAATGCTAGCAATGCAAAAAACACATAATTAACTTGTTTCCTAGCTTCTATTTCAAAAATGGGATTATAGTTCTACTTTCTGTTGCCCTTATTTAATGTTTCAAAAAGCCTGACATCACACAAACATTTTTAATTTTTATCAAAAACCTTCAAAATTAAATTTTTAAGGTGTCCCCAAAAAAATGATCCAGGGGATTCATTTCTGGAGACCGTGTGGGCCAGGTTACGGTCCTGCTCTACCTATTCAACGTTTAAGATACACAACATCCAAATATTGTTAGTTCGCCGTGCGATGGCGTGTACATTTGGTTGATAATTTGGGCTGATGTATAGTAGATGATCATCTTTATTAAAACGGCAATGCGTCTCACCATTAAGCCGCAAAGGAAGGAAATGGTGTCCAATAAAAAAATCGTTCATATTCCGATGCACACATTAACGAAAATTTGATATTCACAGCGGGTATCACTTAATGCGTGTGGGTTTCTTTCGGCCCATAAGTGGTTGTTGCGAAAGTTTATTAAGTCGTCCCTAGAAAAACTAGCTTCATTTCAAAACTTCCACTCAATCTAAAATAAAATTGCATTACTTGTCACTAACAGTAAAATCACTCACACTACTTTTATGTTTTTCTGAGGAAATGTGTTTAATAATAGTTGCCCAAGAAAGTACTTTGTCACAGCCACTGAAATAAGATCGTGTACCATGAAATTGCAATTTCGGAACACAGATAATCTATACATATACTGTAGTCTGTGAAGGTTTACAATGAGACATTTTAAAAAGATCGATCGGCTCCACCATTTTGCGCGATTTTAATTACGACTCAACGTTATGCAATGTACTAACAATCCGCATATGGTTTCCCCTTTCCATTATTCTCAGTTGACCCACAAAGCACAGGTATCTACGTAAATTCCCAGAATTGCCACAGTGTAGTGTAATTGCAAAATAATCTATTACGTTTTTATTTGGTGTAGTACGTTTTCCAACTAAACTAGTTTACGTATTAACATTTTAAAATGAAATAAAATTAACTTTATCAAGTTGTATAAATTTATATCTTTCTGTTGTTTGGGAATGTTTTAATAGGTGTTCCTAGGAAAGAAAAATAAATAAATAATGATTATTGGGTTTTACAAAAGTATGCTTTCAAACTTAACATGATGATAATAATAAATACCTATAGATTTCTATATTTCATGCTTACGACATTCTTATCTCAATGTGCTAGTATAAAAGTTTTAGGTATATAATAAATCAAAAACAACACTTCCAACACATTTTATCATAAAAACTATTAAAACAACTACTCAGTCTAGGAGTAAGAACTGCATTGAATTAAATAACAATGTTCTTAGTGTTAGAAGAAAAAAATAGTGAGATTTGAAAAAATATTAACTCACCAAAAGGGAACATTTTCACTCAAGAAATGATTTCCTCCAGTTACAATACAAAAAAAAAGAAAACCCCTAGTTCGATATATATCTACTTTCAGTCTTCTGAACTCTTCAGGGGACTAGTCTGCGTGTAAATTATTTATAAAAATATAATTCAAAATATGAACGTTTTTCATATTTTTTTGATATTTTAAATTGAAAGACAATCTCTAGATTAATTATTGTAACTTCGGTAATCATAATGATATTCATGACATCTAACCTAATGTTCATATTTTTGATTTATCTAATTTAAATATTTTTATAAATACGCGGACTAGCCCCCTGAAGAGTTCAGAAGAATGAAAGTAGATATATATCTGATTAGAGATTTTCGTTTTTTGTATTGTAACTGGAGGAAATTATTTCTTGAGTGAAAATTTTCCTTTTTGGTGAGTTAATATTTTTTTCAATCTCAATATTTTTTTTACTTCTAACACTAGGAACACTGTTGTTTAATTCAATGCAGTTCTTGCTCCTATACTGAGTAGTTGTATAAAATGAGTGTTGGAAGTGTAGTTTTTGATCCATTATATGCCTAAAACTTTTATTGTAGCATATTGAGATAAATGTATTAGTATACAACATAAAAATCTATAGATATTTATTATTTTAATCATGTTAGGTTTGAAAGAATACGTTTGTAAAACCCAATAATAATTAATTATTTATTTTTTCCTAGAAATGCATAAATACGAACCAATATGTCAGATTTTTTGAAATATTTTAATACGTGTTTGCAATATATTATCTGCATAAATGCCATCACTGGGAACCGATACCTCCATCCGATTTCTACTTACAATAAGTATCTAAATAGTAATATTCCGGTTCTGTTACACGCCTAGAAATCTAGTGCAAGTATTCACATTTTGAATTTAGTAAAACTATTATCTACTAGATGTCGCTACAATTAATTTTTTAACACGGCTGGCTAACAGTGTGGAGCGGAGCGGAGCAAATCAACCACAGAAACTGAAACGATCTGTTTATAAACTATATAAATCAAACGGCTTGCGACTAGTATATTTGGACGGGCGGCCAGGTAAATGGATGTTTATAAGTTAAGATACTGAATTAGTAAAAATATATTTACTCACCTTAAGTAAATAAGAATATATCCATCTCAAAAAGGAAGCACAACACAAATATTTATATTGTTTGTTTCATTCAACAGGTAGTTCTGGAGACTGACCATGAACTCCTCTAGTGCAGCTCTTCCACCACCACTTAATATCTTTCTATGACTATATATTACATGTAACATGTGGTATTTGCGGATGATGATGGATGTTTCGAAAGAATGTAAATGTGGTATTAATTAATTAGGTAAACTAGTTTTTCATATGGCTCTACATTTTTTACCATTGGTATTCATCAATTCTGTTGTGAAGTCAATTTATAATAATGTATGTACCCGATGTTTCCAATAGATATGTAAAAATGTTAACAGTGTCCTGTGATTTAAATAATTACCATGTAATCCAATTCATTTACATCGAGTATCGAGTGTTACATCTAAGATTTGCTGGACTCATATCTGATTTTCTGTGAGAGGTACCAATACAAAAATTGTAATGTAATAAATACAAGATGTAATTTTATTTCTAGTGATAATATTAAAATGTATCCAAGAAAATATGTCTGATTCTGAATTTCTAACATGGCCGTAAATGTTAAAACCTAGTTTTAAAATCTATTGTATTCATACGAAGTACAGTGAAGAGACATTTCTTAAATTTAGGAAAATTTTCAAAATTAGATTTATTTAAATTAGCTACAGCTGTGAATATTAACAAAGGAAATAAGAGCAATCTCAAAATAAAGCATTGTAATATGTAATATTTCATTTTCATTTACTTCCGGGACAAATTGTTTCCTACTCCATATCTCCAAAATAAGAAAAGAAAAATGTTAAACGTACATTATTTTACTAGGTGAAGTTAAATGGTTTTAATTATTTGTCTATTGCATCTAAATTTCAATAGATACATATGATCTAAAAATTAATTCTTGATTCTTACTGAAAAGGAAAAAGTATTATTTGCTTTTAATATTACCATAGAGAAAATTGTACCTTATTATGTGCTTACTAGAAATTTATTTAGTTGTTTCTCTAATAAGTAGTTGAAATATAAACGTCAAAGTCGCAGGTGGAACATGATGTACAAAATTAAAAATTAACCGTCACTAGCATCTTGAAGTGCTCAAAATAAAAAAGGGCTACTTTAGTTTCTTAAAACTATTTAATGATCTTTTTTCATATATTTATTTATAGCCGAATGAACTGATTCGGATTTTCTTATTAAACATGATTTGAAGGAAACAACTACTCATCGGGTAAATACCCCGACCTGCATTAGATTACACCTTCAAATCATGATAGATCGATAGCCAATATCATTTGTCAATTCCTAACCAGACATAGACCGGTTTCGAACTTATTTGTTCTCCTCAGTATGCCATAGGTTATGGAACAGACAAATGATAGAAGCCAACCTGCTAGTCATATACTACTAAGGTAAATTGAGTAGTGGTGAGAGGTATGAAACTTCTCGTATGGTCTAAATGCTACTATCCTACCGACATCATAGATGTCTCTGTGACGGATAGCGACTTGCGAGGCAAGTACCGAGAGCGGCGACCTCTAGCCCAGGTGGACTAAACTACTGTTATTAAATATGATTTGAAGGAAACAACTACTCAGCGGGCAAATACCCCGACCTGCATTGGATTACACCTTCAAATCATGATAGATCGATAGCCAATATCAAATCATATTTAATCATATTTAATAACAGTAGTTTAGTCCACCTGGGCTAGAGGTCGCCGCTCTCGGTACTTGCTTCGCAAGTCGCTATCCGCCACAGAAACATCTATGATGTCGGTCGGATAGTAGCATTTAGACCATACGAGAAGTTTCATACCTCTCACCACTACTCTAAGATTTTCTTGTTTTCATTAAATAGAAAATGATCATTTGACAAATCAGCCGTCTGGAAGTGACTATTTTGATTTTATTGTTAGTTTTTTACGATGTTAAGCCTTCTTTATTACAATATCGACAATATTGTACACTGTCTAATTACAAGCAGTGCAGTTTCATTTGGTTTTCAACCTCAATAATTTCATTATTGTTGATCGTATTCAGAAATCGGTGTCTGTAAGTTGTAAGGTTCTGAAATAAAGTCTTGGGTTTAGATGTAGATATTCAAATGAAAAAGTTTAGCCTACTACGATAAAAATAATAACCTTCAAAATAGAGAAAATCTTGACGTTTTTTTCAAAAAATTTCATTGTGAAAGTTTGTAATGGTGGTTACAAAATGGACAATAGTATCTTTGTTGTTGATGAACCAATGGGCCTAATTGTATTCGGTACAACTATAGTGGATAAATAAGTACTCCAGTGGTCATTCAGAAAGTAAAGATCGTAAACTTCAACTGAACATGGTTTATTCAACAACATAGTAACACAAAAATTCCAATTGGAAAATAAACAATAAAGACAAAGAAACACAGGTATCTAAATTCACTCAACTGACTAATGTTGACGTAGGAGAAGGACATAATTTTGGGGTAAAGATAACGAATTAATTAAGTGGGAATGTAGTCGCTGTTAATGCAGATTAGCAAAATTAATTTCGCATGACAAAATAACACACTATACTTGACATCTGTCATTGTCAAAGTTACATTTAATTATAATTCTTACGACCGAGTTCAAATGATACTAGACATCTATCACTGTCAAAGTGACATTTAATTAAAATTCTTACAGCTGATTTCAAATGACACTTGACATCTGTCATTATCCAAACGACATTTAATTAAAATTCTTACGGCTGAATTCAAATGATACTGGACATGTAATTGTCAAAGTGACGCAACGCGCTTGGATTAATGACCGAAGACAACTCACAGTACAAAATAATGACTGTCTTTCGATTTACGATTACACAGATCAGGACAAATTCTATCTGTTAAGAAACGATAGGACAGACACAATTACTAAGCTAATGACGTCTCTCAGTTTAGGACTAACTCTATATTGAGACGTAGAAAGTACCAATCAAATATTCAACTATCATTTAATTATAATCTTTTCTAGCGACTGCATTCCATATTATACTAAATGATTTCTAAGTTTGTGCACATGTATAGAAACAAAGTAACTAAGGCACGTAAATACTAACAAAATAGCGAACATGTTTATGGATACCCAAATATATATTTGAGCAGTTAGCTTTACAAAAAACTGACGTAGGTTTTATTCCTTAGAGTAACCTGGGCACAGCACTTGGCGCTCGTATCGGAAGATCACGAACATGTTTCTCCTCCTACTTCAAGGTGATGTTTTTTTCGGTAGGGGTTGAAAATTCGTTGTACATATCTCACCCTGGTTTCTTGGTCGAAGAGGAATACATCAGGCTTATTGGCTTGGAGTCACCTGATAGTCGGAAAAGTAGTTTCAGCATATATGACACATCTCGCTCTTGACACAGGACTCAATACCTCCGAGGAAGTAATTTAGCATTGGTGTCTGGTCTTCCTCGTACCAGCGTCTTAAGACTATAATATAACACTCGCACGCATCGTTATGCCGGTGGATATAAGCCGAAATAGCGGAAATAAACAATTCCGGTACCTACCGGCGTTCCTGCAGTTGATATCAACGTCACGTGCAGTTATGGTAAATCAGAGTGTTGATAACACCATCCTGACAGGCCAGAATGAATCCCTCGGTCTCCGACTTAAACCTGACTGATCTTCGAAAGGCGAATGTCAGCATGGTCGAGAATTCAATATTTCTATATTCTTGTAGAAGACACCATGCTGATGTTTATCGAAGTGCTGCCAAAAAAGATTTTCCGGTTAAACAGCTTTGATTCGGGCTCTGAGATGATTTGGTTGAAGCTCATTAACTGTCTCTACATCAGCAGTTTGCTAGCGAGGAGACGAGATGAGACCAAATTCAAGTGAAGCCTGTTTCTGCTGAACTATCCTGTGCCCAACATTGCAGTTTCGTGATGTTTTACGAATCGAAAGGTTCCGGGTTCATGACTATGTTTACATGCCATCCTCAGTACTACTCTGTCGTGCATATACTCCAAGTATATTATTATTATTAAACAATCAATGAAATAATGCTCGCTATTATATTTCCAGCCCTGCCTTGTCATTGTCTGTGTTTTCATTGTTAAAGACTGGTATGGATATATTTATGATCTTCAACTATCTCGCGAATTTATGCAGTTATTTTTGTGTTGTATCAAGTCTTTTCCAATTGGAAAAAATTAATAACCGTTCTTTTTATGACGTTTGATATTGGTTTCTGACAGATATAAAGCAAGAATGCCTCATATTTCTTTAATATAATACTTTCAAGTTTATTGATTAAATGAATACATTCTCAGTTGCGGCTGGTCAGGGGAGGCAGGGGAGTCTGAGCTTCCTCTACAATTTTGGGAGAAGCAGAATATCTCCAAACTAATATTATTCACAAGTAGAAATTTCTATTTAGGTATATCTCAATTTTCAATGTTGTTTATAATTCATTAATTAATTTTCAGTGTAAAAAAAAGTTTGCATTTTCTTTCCACAAACATGTAACATTGTAGTCCGGATAGTCCACTACACGTATGCATATTTCCCGGTCATCACACTTTCGCGCTTGTTTGGATGAACTGTGGCTAGCGGCGAGCCAAACTTTATTTCAATACATTTGTCGTGACCTTGAATTATGGCGCGTATCAGCAAACATTCTGGATCTGTAAAGTTAGGGCAGCTAGCCTCTAACATTCCATCTCTTTCTAACGTATGTACACTTCAGTTGAGCGTTGATTCCCTCTCACAACAGTTTATAAAACAAGGACAGTGGCAATTTGTGGATTCGTGGGAGAACAACATAAACATATATAAAATATTTGACAGGTGGTTGAAAAATGAGTGCTCTAGGTGAAAATATTCTCAACGACATGTCTTGGTGTCCAGACGTGGTGGATTATTTGTTGTGAAATGGATTTAGTTCTCTTAGTTATGATCAAAAGGTAAGAATTAAAAAAATGGTCAGAACTACAACGCCAATGCTGTCATTATTTTCACAAGTGGTAAACAAAACAGAGGGTTTAGCGATAGCAATTATCAAAAAAATCGAGTGGTTAACGGCATCAGCAGTTAGAAACAAATTATATTGTTGGAAATGTTTGTTATTTACTAATGATCAATCCTCAATTTGGGGCAGGGCCGTGTTTAATAATGTTCAAAATTTGTCACGAGGTTTAGAAAGGCATGAAAAATCTCAGGAGCATATTTCATCTTGCATTAAATTCGAAATGTTGGGTAAACAGAATATTGTAAATTTCTTGGATTCTGCGCATAAAAGAGAAACAGAAAATTTTAATGAAAAAAGCCCGTGAAAATAGGGAAATATTAAAGAGATTGCTGTTATATATTTATCTTCTCAAGAAAACTTATTTCGAGGACATGACGAAAAAACGTGATTCGTATAATAAAGGGAATTTCAAGGAGCTAATAGATTTTTTACAAACATATGATCGAAAATTAGAGAACTTTTTGAATAACGCCACTGGTTTTTCCGGGACGTCTAATTAATTCAAAATGACCTAATTGAGAGGGTTAGCTTCATTAATAAAGGCAAAATTTATGAAGAACTACATAATTGCGAGTTTTTCTCGTGGCAAATTGATGAAACGACAGACATTACTTGTAAATCTCAACTTTCCATAATTTTTAGATATGTAATGCACAGTGAAGTTGTTGAAAGGTTTGTTGACTTTTTTTGATGTGAGTAGTGGAAGAAACGCGGACAGTTTATTTAAATTATTAATCGACGAATTTGGTAAATTTGATTTGAAAAATAAATTAGTTGCACAACCTATGACGGCGCTGCGGTATGTCAGGACATCTTAATGGACTCCAAACTAAAATAAAAGATATTGCTCCTCAAGCTTACTTCACTTACTATTACGCACACGAATTAAATTTGGTTTTAAGTAAAGCCTGTAATGGAATTAAAGAAATTAGAATATTTTTTTCAAATATTACTGGTTTCTCGTAATTTTTTTCAAAATCTAGTAAAACATCTGATATTTTAAATAGAATTTTGGAACAGAATTCCGAGTAATGCTCCCACTCGTTGGAAATTTTCATCTAAAGTTGTTTTCACTCTTGACACATACAGGAAAAAACTTATTGACGTTTTTTTTTATTTTTAAGACTTTTTAAATGACGATCAGACTTTAAGAGCAGCTTACGGATTAAAATCTTTATTGTTGGATAAAAACTGCATATTTTTAAAATGATTTTTGAGCAAACTGATGTTGTTTTCCGAATTTTACAGAATAAATTAACTGATATAACATATTCTAAAAATAGTCTTAATTCACTTTCTCAATAACGAAATACACACCAATACTTTATATAATGTTTTTTTAGAAAATATTGAAGAATTAGATGATGAGCCACAGTTTTAAAAAAAGAAAGACAACATATAACTTTAACGGGACAGACATACATTACAAAAAAAAATTTTACAGAAATTTTGGACACGATTATAGTTCAAATTGAAATTAGATTTTCCGATTTAAATACATTGCAATGTTTCGATTTAGTAATTCCTAATACGTTTATGTTTGCTAAATCATTTCCTAACAGTCTAATGGACAAATTAATGGACCAGTATCCCTTTTAACCGTATTTCGTTGAGAAATGAACTATGTGTGTTGTATTCTGACCAGCAACTTTTAGCAAATTCAAAATCACCTCAAGAAATGCTTACTTTTATATATAATAATAATTTAAAAAGCTATCTCTCCGAACTGTACAAACTTTTATCCTTAGTGTCAACAATTTCGGTAACATCAGCTTCTGTAGAACGATCGTTTTCAGCACTCAAACGCATCAAAACATTTACTAGAAACACAATAGCTCAAGACCGTCTGTCAAATATATCATTTATTTCAATAGAAAAACGTTTCTTGTCAGAATTGAAGAAAAATGATTTATTTTCATTTTATGAAGAAGTAATAAACCATTTTGCTAGTTCTGAAAAATCGCAGGTTACCACTGATTTATAAATATATTTAGACTTTACACCAAAGATAGTTAATTATTATTTTAGAAGAAATATTTATTTACGTTATTTATTTTTTATGTAACTTCTTTTTCAAAACCATTTTAATTTTTATTAAAAGTAATAATTTTACACTCTGGCAATGATAATGAATACAAATTTTTGTTTGTTGAAAAAACACTTTTATTTATCAATTTTTTTCCATAACTATTTTAATTTTTATTAGAAGTTATAATTTAATTATAAATGGGATAGTAGGGCTACTCTGACGATCAACCTACGGCAAAAAAATGTAACGCGCCGTTGTACTACCTCAAGGGTGGTGGGGAAATGTGCAAATTGTAATCATATTGAAATTTAGTTGCCATTTAAATTTCAAGCCTCCTCTGTGGTCAATATCACAAGCCACCACTTTTAACTAGTGATACTAAATAGGTTGATTTCATTCGGATGACGTCAGACTACTAAAATTTTAAATTTTGCTAATTTTCGTTACTCATTTATGGAGTTTTTTAAATACTATCAGATACGTATATAAATAAAATGTGAGAAATGGCTGAACTTTAAAACGTATATTATCTCAATATCCAAGAACTTGTCGAACTTGTAACCGAATTGGAGGATAATGAATTAATTAAGAATGCATTTTAGGAATATAATTAGGAAACGAAAGTTTAAAGAGTCGCTTCGAAATTCCTCGACTTTTCAAAATGAAAGAGAAAATCCGAAATTTGTATCGATTCCATTCGACCTTCGATTCACCCGTGGTATTGGTAAGATTTTTAAAGATGTAGGTATGACAGTGGTTCATTCATCGGGAAACAAACTTCAACAACTTTTAGGCAATTCAAATGACAAAATTGAAACAAAGAAAAAGTCGGGGATTTACGAAAATAGCTGTAAGGACTGTAATCAAAAATATGTTGGACAGACTAGATGATCAATTCAAACTAGATTTAAAGAGCATATGGCCCATCTCAAATATGGTAAAACAGATAAGTCTAGTGTAGCCCAACATGTGTTTGAGAACAACCATAAAATAGATATTAGCAGTTTAGATTGATTAGAAATGTAACAAATACTAGACAGCTAGATGCATTTGAAAGCTTGGAAATCATAAAGTGTAAAAATAATATGAATAGTGACAGAGGGCCTATCCCAAATAGCTCGCTTATTGGTTAGTTGGTCACGGTTCACCAAACCGTGGCGGTTTGGTGAACCATGACAATAGTTTAGGTACAAATGGGGTAGATTGTTAGCATAAGTTTAGTTTTAATCATCTCCAGATGATGCCGGTTGAGAAACGCGCGCCGAGTGCAGTATATAGTGTTTTGGTGTTTCGTGGAAAACTACGTCAGTGTTATGCATTTTTGGTTTTTGTCAGGAATAATAAAAAGCAGGATGAAGAATAAACAAATTACAACACATTTATGTATATTAATAAACTTTTTATTGATTTATATAAATAGTTCCTAGTAAAATGAGAAGCTAGGACTAGCTATAACATACATACAGGAGTCTGTCTTTGTACAAATTATACATATACATGGAAGTATAGATTTATGAGATTATAATAATATAAACATCATATGATATGATAACATTTGATATCTTATTTTAAAGTCTTTCAAACATTGCAATTTTTATTATTTTTAACAACAGCTTGGCAATTTTAATAGATTTACCTAGAAGTGAATGGCAGTATAATTTTGGTCACATAAACAACTAATTTATAGTCATCGATAAAATTTTCTGCCAACAATACCTTTAAAAAATAACACAATTACAGTTTTCATAGCTTCATTTTTTTACATTAAATATTTATATCAATATATAAAGATCCTAAAATTTTGATAAAGAAATATTATACATATACGAATGAATTATGCTATAATAATTTTGTTATAGTACATAACACTTAATATTTTTTTTACATAACGACTTGTCTAACAAATAAGCTGATATTATGTAAAATTAATACACAATTGGTCCGAAACTAAATTTTATATACAATAACTAAAATAAAAAGGCAAATATTCGCAGAAAGTTTATTTATATGGTTATTATACAGCCCTTTGGTCAACATTACGAACACTAATAAATATATTATATCTGTACAAATTAAAAAAAAATGTATTCTGTAATAAGACCTAAAGGGCATAACTTTGACTAAGTGATTGAACACTTGAATGGTAATCATACATTTCAGGTAATTTCTTTTTTTTGTAAACTTAAAAATAAACATCCTTAAATATAAGAAATGCATGTAGTGATGTAGACTTAAATAATACAATAAAAAATATACATTTTATTTTATTGAGTATTTGGAAATTTATGAAATGCTACGTATACCGATACAATACAACAGTCTTATTTCTAAAATTTAGTTAACAAATAACTATTTTTATTGCTTAAATAGATACAACAGTGTATCCCTAAAAGTCCGCAACATCAGGGAATTTGATTTATTCTTCGACAAATTGAGACAATCGTCTATGCTTAACCTAAGACTAAAAGTGGTCAATCAAAAGTTGGCACGTGACTTTCGGTATGGCCGATATTGATTACTATTTTCAAAAATTCCTCAAAAATTGCATTATTTCTTAAAATTTGCACAAACGACATTACGAAAAGTGAAAAGTGGTTTATAATCAAATTTTAGACACGCAAGTAAATTTACAGCATAATTTTCGACCAAATATTTCGCCGTTTTCATTTTTGAAAAAACACCTATGTATTAGTTATTTACGTAACCAGTTATGAAAAGACTAATTTTATTTGACGAATGTAATATTTGCAAATTACATGAGTCAAGTAAAATTACTTTATTTAACCCCGTTATGAAATGTCAAGTTTTAAATGCATTTTTGACGTTACGAAACGTCACATTTTTCATAACTCAGTCCCATTACATAACTGAGTGATGTAATGAATTTTTACGTAACTGATTATTATCATTTTCCTATTTTAAAGCGGGATTAGATAAAATTTTGTACTTAACACGTTATGAAAATTAATTTTACTTGACTCGTGTAATTTGCAAAACTCACTCGCTTCCCACGCTCGTTTTGGCAAATATTACATTCGTCAAATAAAATTAGTCTTTTCATAGCTGGTTACGTAAATAACTATTTCATAACGTGTTAAGTACAAAATTTTATCTAATCCCGCTTTAAAATAGGAAAATGTTAATAATCAGTTAAGTAAAAATTCATTACATCACTCAGTTATGTAATGGGACTGAGTTATGAAAAATGTGACGTTTCGTTAACGTCAAAAATGCATTTAAAACTTGACATTTCATAACGGGGTTAGATAAATATTTTTTAATGATATTAATAATATAATGTTGATGCAAAGTTGACTTTATTTAGACATCATTAGTTTTCGGAAAAACATTAATGTTAATTAGTCAAAAATGGTCATTAGATAGTATATATATTTAAATTAATATTTCTATGAAAAGTCTTAATTCGTCTGAATAAAATCAACTTTATAGTTTCGCATAAAAGCCAATTAATTCTCTGAAACCGCCTTATGCAATAAAACTCTTACGATAGATTCGATATGTTCCTCAAATATGACTCTTTCAGAAAAACGGAAAATTATTTATTAATCGAATTTTGTGTTATAACTACAGTATTATGTGCGTATGTAAATTTTTCTTACAAGCTAGCATTCTTAATGACATCTTATTTTATTTTAAGAAACAATGCCATTTTTGGTGAATTTTTGAAAATAATTTTTAATTTCAAGTCACGTAACAACTTTTCAATGATAGCTTTTTTAGTCTTAAGGCAAGCAGAGAAAATCACCAACATTTTTTTTATCAAATAATAAAAAAGAAAGTCCCTTATGATACGAACTTTTTTGAAATACACGGTATATGAATATTTTATACATAAATAATATAATAATTGATAATTTTTGGCATATAAATTTTGTGATGCTTCTATTACACATCTATATGGCATTTTAGCAGTGATGTTAGCCTATATCAAAAATAAGGCAGTATAAAATAAAACTATCACCGGATCTGCTTCATATGTACACAGTGATCAAAACTTGCTTTCAAAACCGTTAATTGGTACAAAAATAAATAAATAAATAAATAAAAAACTTCATACTTCATGTTCAATTACATATTATAGTTTTCCGTTAGAATATTCTTGTTATACCCCTTTGTTATATGTGTTATGCAAAATTGTAAAATGTTTTCAGGCGGGTAAAAGCAGTCAAAGACTGAGCCCCCTTTATTAAAAGTCATGTTATTATTATTATATTTATTATTACATTTTTTAATTTGTAGCTGTTTGTTCTACGAAAGATTGTTGCGTGGTGGAAAGTATTTTTTCCAGAAACCAATCGAAAGGTTTTTTAATTATATATATATTTTTTTTAATTGAAAAAATGTATAATTGTAACAGTTGTTTGTGGCCGTTTTAACTGTTTCAATAAATAATAGTGGTATCTCATAATTTCTAGAAAGTTAACTGGGACTAAGATTTAAGATTTCTTTAGGAAATATAACTTACAACACGGATAGACAATGCTTATAATAAAAACTGTGAAATAACGTATGTAACAAAAATTTTGGCAAATTTTTCAATAATATGAGACATATTTTATATCCTTAAAATCATATTATTATGGAAAATTAGTACACATAGTAGCAATAACATAAACATTTCAATCACAGATAACGACCCATGTGTTGTGATGGCACGCAATATTCGGAGAACCTGTAAAATAATTTTAAATGCATGGAACAAATAGAATTCTTGCCAAAACTTTTGTTACATACGTTACTGTATTGCAAGTTCGGTGTTCCTGGAAATAATAAATTTTAGTCGGTACGCCTTACCTGAACCATGTAGCAGCATCTTTTTTAGCGCTATTTGTAGAATAATAAACAAACAGGTATAAATAAAAAAACACGTATATGCAAATACCATTCACCATTTTTGAGATAAGGGGTTTAGAGTGTTGATCTCTGATCACCATGTACTTCAAACCAAAAAACAAATTCATCCTGATAAATATATCTCAGGCTTTAAACTCTTTAAACTTGGCAGCCATCTTGAAAAATGTTATGGTACCGATACTATATGTCGTCAGGTGGTTTCTTTCTTCGTTCTTAAAAACATAATCTAACCGCATCATTATTTTGGTTCTGTTCAAGATTTATAAAAAGTTAAAATTTAGAAATCGTTTTTGAAAAAATAATGTAGATAGGTAAATGTTGTCATTTTGATTTGATAGCTTACTGGATAGTGATAAAACAATGATATTCAAGATATATTAGATTAGTTACAGTAATTTACATTAGTAACTTTAATTCCTCATTATTATTAGATAAGTTTTTACAATATTATTTTATCTTGTGATATGACCATACATTTTTTTAAGTGGAAAAAGAGCAAAAAATTTTGATAGACGGCTGCCAAACCATATTTAATATTTGGTGTATAGGGCGCCCACCACAACTTTCCTCTATCAACGTCATTTTAAGGTGTAAAAATAGTAAAAAACACTACTTATAAACAAGGCTTCAATGCTGGTTCAAATGAACCTGCTTACGGTATACGTCATATGCCTAACAATCGACAATGGACCTCGTAGTAGTCGTAATTGCACGTTCTTAATACGAGAGTAGTACTGTTACTTACATGTGTTATATCAAAATATGTTAGAAATCTACGTGATGTCATATAAAATTCAGTTTTACTTCTTTTCTAACCCTTAAAATGACGGTCCCAGAGTTCTAGGAACAATTTAGTGGACAAGTATATAAATCTTCAATAAATCCTCAATAAAAACAAGCCCACTCGCCAAGCTTCACCGGATTGTTAAATATCATGTGTCCCAAATTCGATGCATTAGGATCTCGGAAACGATAAGTGCAACTAGGTCGTGTAATGGGATAACTTTTAGCAAATTTTATGCTGATTCCAAATCCGTTACGAAATCACGGCTATGTGAAACCATTTTAGAGATTTTCCAAAAGAACGAAAATTTTGTGATTCCTCTTTTTGGCTATAGAGAAGTAATCCTTGGCCAGGCAGGTTTTAGATTTTTACATTATTAGGACACTTTTTGGAGACTAATATTTTGGTCTAGAAAGAATTGCTCGATATTCTTTTGTTTTCGAAATATCCTATGTAACTTTTGTTTTTCTTATCGAAGCCATATTGGATTTTTTCGAATTCAGATAGCACTTAACAGAAGCTTTTACATGCCAAGGAAAAATTGTTTTTCAAGGGACTAATTAAAGAAAAGTTAACCATTGCTTAACAAAACAAAATAGTAGGCTATGGAAAATCACAAAGCTTTTGTAAAGCCAGAGACAGAGGAAGTTGCTTATTCAAACGGTGACTATGTACTTAAAATCTTCTCTAAATTGCTTTATTTTTACAATTTTCTAAAAATATTAATTTTTAGACGATCATCCTGACTTTAGATCGAGAGTTATAAGGACCGGTCCATGTCATTTTACAAATTGTCGAGTCTTTAACAAGCACAATAATCATCATTGGGCCACAGAAAATCTGCATGTTAACTACGAAAAGAAAATTCCAAACTAGGTTCGATTTATTGTTTGGTGAGGCATGATAGGCATTACCTTTTCTCTTCCTATTCTACTCCTATTATATGTCTATAACTCTTTCCTTAATTATTTATTTATTATTTAGATCGCCATTTAATTGGTCCATTCATTTTTCACAACAGTTTAAGGGGAGCAGGCTATCGTGAACTTCTAGAAAATCAAGTTTTATCCGAAATGAGACAACTTTTGATACAACTCCTCTTGATTTCTATTTGTGCGGTATGATGAAAAATGAAGTAATTTTGAAAGTCCGGAAACTATCGATATTTTGGAAGACAAAGTTAGGGACGTTTTCGGCACAATAAATGTCAATACTCTCAGAAGATTAATCAACTCAATTATGAGTAGATGCCAAAAATGCATTTAGCTAAATGGGGGTCATATTGAACAGTTTTGTTAAATCTTCTTACTTCTTTACTATAATTTCTTCTGTTATGTTAATTTGCTGTTGTTAAAAAATTTTCTCCATATCGATTATGTCCAGTATTTTAACAGAAAATTAAAATTTTTTAAACATGTCATACTGGTAACCTTAATGTTACCTACTATTATCTTTTATAAACTTTGGTATTAGGTTCATCCATTAAATCAAATTAACTTTTCGATTTTCCATGGCCTACTATTTTGTTCTGTTAAGCAATAGATAACTTTTCTTAAATTAGTCCCTTGAAAGCAATTTGTCCTCAGCATGTGATACATAATTTGAAAGCTCTTTTTAAGCATAATCTGAAAAACGAAAAAATCCAATACGGCTGCCATAAGAAAAACAAAAGTTACCTCGAATATCTCGAAAACAAAAGAATATCGAACAATCGTTTCTACACCAAAATATTAGTCTCCAAAGAGTGTCCGTAAAAGTCTAAAATCTGCCTGATCAAAGATTACTTACTTGGCCACAGTCAAAACAATAAATCACAAAATTTTCATTTTTTTTTGGAAAATCCCAAAAACGGTTTCAGTTAGCCGTGATTCCTTAACAGATTTGCTAAAACTTATCCTATTTAACTTAACTTGTAGCTCTTATTGTTTCCGAGATCGCACTGGTGAGCATCGAACTTGGGACACAAGGTATAAGTACTTGTAAAATAATAAAAAAAAAATAATAAACTCTATAAATCAATTTAAATGAAATTTTTGTGTTCTTATACCCTCCCCTTCCAATTTTCATCAAATAAATAATTCGATTCTATAATTACCAGCTGGAAAAAAACCTAACTGAAATTGTTTATTGGATTAGAAATAATTCATTTTGCCATGCATAGTGTACACGCGTACGAATATTGTTTTACATCACCAGAATATCCTTAAGTACCAAAAAAAAAACATGTTCACTCTTTAAAGCTGACTGCCATATAAAAACAAAATTAATATCAATACAAGTTGCATTTAGAAAAATCATCCTGCAATTTTGTATTATGTTTTTACTTACCCCTACTTTAATTCATACTACTGAGATATATCACTACTAAAATAAACACAATCTTTCTTTATACAGGCTGTTCCAGAAAGAACTGAACATAAATTAAGAGAATATTCTATGTGCCGAAATCAGTCCATTGACACTAACTTACCTTTAAACAAAAATTCAGCCTTACAGAACCCTTTAAAAACTAATTTTTTTTATTTGTACCTGCTGTTTTTGACTGGCTGAAAAACCGATGTTATTTATGTAAAATTTTAAGAAATAAAGGGTGTTTGGAAGGTAACAGGATGTTTAATTCTATAAAACTTTTTTTGTTTAAGATTATTATTAGCACATTTTTGCAATTATAAAGTAAGCCGTAGAAAATCCCAATTATTATTTTAATTTGTAAGTCGTGTAAGTATTATGATTTAACCAATTAGATTATTTTGTGTAATAAAATTTGGATTATATTATTTTATTTAATTTCATATTTAATTTATTGAAAATCGGGATTAGCATAATTATAAGTTGTAGTTATGAAAGTAGTAAAATAAAACTAAAAACTGAGAGCTAACTTAGTGTAATATTTAACAAATTAGTCACTGCACAGGATAGTAAATTGTTCTGTTTTTAATTTTATTAATTACAAAGTTTTCTATAGATCCTCAATTTTCCCTCATGAATAAACCAATTCTTTTAAAAAAAGATAACCGTATACGGCAGAAACTCTCAAAATAAGCAAATTAATTAATGTTTATTAATAATTAAATAACTTGATGTAAATTAAATGAAAAATTTCGATATTCCACAACTATAATGACCACAGGACATGGTAATCTCCAAAATTTGTTTTTCTGGTCTTATCGGTAGTGATAACAATTTATTTATACACTTCTAGAAAGAAATAATAGGATGATCGCATTTATTACTGTCATGTAATTGGCTTTTTGCATTTTATTTAAAACCGGACTATCTTAGACAAAAATGTTCTTATTTTGAACCTACTTCATTTTTGATTTTAATAAACAAACGAATTTTTTTAACTTCACATAAAAAACGCTAGTATTGAAAAAGGATTACTAATAAATTTTGTCAACCTGTGATAAATTGTTTCGGATAAATTTAACCTTTAAAGGGCTCCAACTACTTATGTGTGCACTTTTGTAAAAGAAAGTTAGCTGCAATCGACTTAATTAGGTCTGTAGATAGGTTATCTACGCAATCACTTTTATCCAGTTCTTTCGGAGATACCTTGTATATTTGATAATTAAAACTCAACTTGTACTTTCTGCACGTTGGCATTTTTTCCAATAAATCAATGAATATACATAAAAATACGTATTTTCATAAATTTCCTTGTAGCATTGATTAAAAAATATTTAGCACCACACTATACTTTACTGGGTACACACCTCACCTCAATGCATACTCTTATAATACATATCGGTTTTCTTTTAATCTGGCAGTAGCCTTAGCTGGTTGTCGATTCTTGGCACATCGAATACTAAAACGAAGGCACACTGTGCATACAACTCTTTTCTTTACTTCCAAATAAATATACAGGGTGATAATTTCCTCTAATTATGCCTACCAAATGGCAAAAAAATATTTCGTTTAGGTTTATTTCGCCATAACAGACTGCGAGTGACTTGCGGAATATGGGCTATGCAAAATATTTCTCTACCGTTCAGTTTCTTCCCTATTTTTACAATTGTTTTCAGACTTTTAAGAGTTATATAGACAAAACTAATAATACACTTGGTACACCCTGCATACAATAAACCGTAACCTGTTTACACCATGAAGAATTCTATAAATACCCTATCAAGAAAATTCTTCACTATAGAAACAGATTGGAATGAACATTTAAAAACTAAAACTTAATATTAGAAAAGTAACACGAATAGTTACAATTAAAGCACAGCCAGTTCATTTTCTACCGCAGTCACAACTGTCCATTATAGTACGAAATCGCCTTATTAAATCAAATACTACCAAAATACCTCTGAAAAATGTGCACAAATGACTTTACGGAATTTCTTCATTTCTGTGCAGATTAGCTAAGGTAACAACATCCTATCGACAACCATAAATCAACGTATAATGTTGATCTACATGCACCCTAAACAAAATATTTACAAATCACAGCAAAGATAAATAGATTTTTGAGGAATTGTAAAATATTCTGAAATATTTGATTTAAATAGACAATTTCTATAAAATAATAACATTTACTATAAAATGCGTAAATTGTTTGATTCACGTCAATACGACTAATATCTATTGTATTTATCACAATTTGTAGATACGCAGTATAGATTTAGGGTCACTTGGGAGCTTTGAAGTAGCGTAGAACTACGTAACCTAAAATCCGAAAGACGAGCAAAAAGGCCAATAGTACAATGGTATTCGCCCAAAGAGGTAAATAGGCACCTTGGGCTTCTAGTATAGAAGACACTGGTATGTGGTCCGACTCGGTACAGATTTTAAATTTTGATTGTGGAGCACATCTGGAAAGAATAAAAACTGTAAAAATCCAAAAAATTAATCCAGTCGACAGGTCAATTGGGAATAAAAAATGAAAAACTTTTACACTCAAACTTTATTTTGAGTGTCATCAGAGACATTTTAATCACCGGGATACTTAAGGTTTTTCATACAAATTAACCTCGTCTAATTCACTGTGACAGGGAGTTTTTGGCGAATGTGTATTAACTAAATTTTAGGCTTGAGGATCTACAAATATTTTTCACTTTTTATTTCCATTTTATACAAATCAATTCACATCTGAAAAACAGTGGCCTCAGTACAGTTCCTTGAGTACACCACATTCACTAGCCATTTTCCCACTAACGATAACAAATTTTATATTTTATTCATAGCTGATATCATAAAGTTATTTAATTACCCAAGAAATTAGTTAAACATATTAATGTTTCATTTTAAGTTGTTAGTTTCCAATAACGAAATAGATTGATAATTACGTATTTCTTGAGAGTATAATTTCATGTTTTGTACTTTAATCTCGACTTTAATGAGGGCTAACGTTTTCAGGCTCACCAGTTGGCGCCACTGGTCGAGTAAGGTCGTGTCAAAAGTTATTGTTAGGCGCGGAAAAAGTATATAATGTTTTATTATAATTATTTCGTACACCAGCAAATAAAAAACCTTGTTCATTGTGTCTCATTTTTATGCAGTTCCATATTGTTCGGAAACAAAAGGCGGACATTTGCTTCCGAGAGACAAAACTCGCCTAAAACAACGTTAAAAAGCCAAAATAAACATTAACGTTCAGTGACATTGACCTTTCCGTACACTAGCACCTCTCGTGGTGAATTCAAGCACGTTAACCCTCATTGTACAAATTACAGGTAACGATACACCTACAATAAAATACTCACCTTATAGGTGATCCATCACTGAATTCAACAATTTGCATGTTTTGGTAAGCGTAATGGACCATAGACATATATCGCATCCACGTTAACCATGTTGGTATATTCGTGGCAAGGTAACCACCAAAAAGCTGGGTTGCTAGTGTGTAAAGGGCGCTGATCGTGATACTAACTTGCATATCCATGCAACAGGCTCCGATGAAAAAGCCCACACTTTGTGCTACTACTGTATTTAATAATAAAAATCCCAACAGTGTTAGAAACACTAATGGTGAGTGAAAACCTGAAAAATAAATAGATCGTGTAAGAATTTACATATCAATCATTGGTGTACTTTTATAGCCGCTATTTAATATATAATAATAGATGATGTTTTGTGTAATTCTGTGTTTGCTTTTGGAGATACCACCCTTCTAGGTGAAACCGATCCAACATATACAATGGACTGAAGTCCATTGTAATGAGAATTATATTTTTGTCAAGAAGAGGTCTGCAATATACTACGCCAAGTGGAAGATTAAGGTGAACGTCGCCAAGTCGGAGGCTATTGTTCTCACTAGAAAAAGGATAAATAATAAATTAATTACACCTATTTCGATGGGGGCAGCCAAATTGAGACGAAACAAGACGTAAAATATTTAGGCGTAACTTTGGATAAAGGTCTCTATTTTGGAAAACATGTTTACGAGACTATACGTAAAGTCTATTCTGTGTCCAGGAGTTTATACCCCTTGATGGCGCAGAATAGCAGATTAAACAGGGATAACAAAAAATTAATTTACACTATGATAGTGAGACCAGCCCTAGTATATGCTGGGCCCAGCCAGTCTGGTGTTCTGCGAGCGCGATGATGTTACACAAATTACAGGTACTGGGAAACAAATTCCTTAGCGTCATCAGTAACTCAACAAGATATACCCCCCTAAGGGAATTACGACAACTTTGCAACAACATCGTACCTATAGTGGATTATATCAGAGATACCTCACAAAAATTTTACGAATTTAATCTCTCTGATTGTCCACTAATAGCCAACATTACACAAATAAGGGAGTATAACGCACCATTTCGAACAAAACACAAATTACCGAACCAAACGTTATCAATTTTCAGACAACATATTTAGATCAAAAAATGGGAGGACGCACCCACATTATAAAAGGGATCACCAAAATTCAAAATTGTTCTCACCTTTCTCTTCTTCTTCAACCATAAGTAAATTACGGCACATTATTATAAACAATAAATTTCAATATACTCCAAAATAAGCGGAGTTAAATATTTCCGTTCCCCAGTTCCGTATTGCTAAGAGGCGAGCTCTTTACTGTGCAGCTTGGCTCGTCATAGTATTATCAAATTCAAAATTTATGTACACAATTTTTTACAATTTACCTCTTTTTATTTTTACATTGTTTAAAGTTTTTATATCAACGGCGAATGCTTTTGCATGTGTCGTTGATTTTATGTTCCAAGCGTTATTACACAATTTAAAATGTTTATATGTTAGATGTTGTGTTATTGTTTAATATTTTTAGTTCTAAGCCCGGACCGGCCCCGCTCCGTCCGACCTAACAACTGCCCCATCACGCAATATACGTTTGAATGTCAATAAAATTGTTTTGAATTGAATTGAAATTGGTCTGCAATAAATGGTTGGTAAATCCCGGAGAGCAGCGTCTCAGGAAGCATACACTCGTGAAACAATATCCAGATTACCGACTAATTTGTATATTGATATTATATATTTGGTAACTTACCTAACATTGGATAGGATATAAGATGATACACAGCTGGAAGGGTCATCGTTAATGGTAATTCCCCTATCATCTTAGCTAAATAATATGCAGACAGCCGATAGGCCCCTGACTGCCTTTCTTTGTTTATCACTTCACGCTCTGGGGGAACTGCAAGTAAGAAACTAAAATAAGGTTTTAACTAACTTTACCATTTATAGAAAATAGTGTTTGACAACAATACTACTTTCTCTTTTGCCACAGCTACTTAAAATTTATTAAAGCAATAAGTATACCTACACGAACTGAGGGCCCCAAAATGTGCAAACAGCATCCAATACGTCGTGGAAAAGAACATCCATCCTTGTATATCATGCAACGCGTCCTCGTTTCTCTCTAGCTGAAACCAAAGAAGGCCAGCCAAAATTCCTAAACCTATCGTTTGTACCCAATAAAGTTTTGATAACATTCTTGGCCTCGCTTCTTGGAAATTTCTTTGTGATAATACTTTGAACTGCGTCCAGAAACTAGTAGGCCAAGAAAAGTAACAGTCTGAGTCACTTGTTTCTGAGCTGACTGATGATGATGCGTGCGAATGTGTATCCAACCATAACCTTCGAACGTCTGGTTCCATTGCATTTAATGTGTCTTCTGCAAGAAGAGGCAGTCCACATTAATATAAAAAATGATAAGAGATAGCTAATTATTTATGTAAAAAATGTGTTATGGAACAAGAGTTTTAGCTGTCGTGTGCATAACAAAAATATTTTATGTAGCAGAAGGTACCAAAATTTTGTCGTAAATTTTTTTTTTTTTTAAATTGGCCATATCGGATAAAGTCACAGACAGCAGTTTGACATCAGAACAAACATAGCTGTAAATATTTTAATTACTGAGTATTTTGTATTACAGAAAGAATTTGTCAAAAGAGTTGATGCAGTCGTGTAAAAAACATTAAAAATGTTAGTTACCAATCGAGGCATGTGCCTCCTCGATATTAGAATTTTACTTGTTTTACATGTTATCTCTAATAATTACACAGCCCCACAAAAAAAAAGTTTTCTGACCTAGCAATGAGACGAGTATATCCGTATGTATTTTTGATCGCTGATTCCGAATCTGGGATCAAAAAATTCGTACACCCCCAAAAAAAAATTTTATAGCCAAAAAACACCCCCTGAATCGTTTTGTTTAATATTTTCGGGAAAAATTGAATGTATCTGCCATCAAACCAATTGATAACGACAATGACTAAAAAAACATCTAAAAATGTTTAAGTTTCGTTAGGTTTGCAATAAACTGACGTAGAATTCACGTAATACCCCAAAACTACTCCTATAGCGTTATGAAAACCAACCCTTAACTTCAATTACAGAAAATAGAAAGGAAAAAACATAAAATTTTATAACGATTTCATTATATGGATGTTCTTATTTGCAGAGATCCTTATGGCTAGGATATTAGCAGTCATTTGTCACCAATCTTAACACCATTTGTGTATAAAACGCATCCCTGAAGGGGGTGAGAAGCGTTAATAGCTTTTAATTCTTCTTTTTTTAATATTTTTTTTATGGTATCTTTTAACTTTATTTTCAAACGATCTTCTTACTGACTGTCGTTTGTGTTGTACTTTCGTGTCTCTTTTCAGAGACCAACAATAGTCTGCTATCATGTGAAATTAAGGGTTGTTTTTCATAACGATATAGGGGTAGTCTAGGGGTATTACGTGAATTCTACGTCAGTTTATTGCAAATCTAATGAAACTTAAACATTTTTAAATGTTTTTCAGTCATTGTCGTTATCAACTGGTTTGGTGGCAGATGAGGGTGGTTCTCACCCTCTATGGGGGTGCGCTTCATACCGATAGGGTGAACGGAATAATTTATTTTTATTGTAATACATTCAATTTTTCCAGAAAATATTAAACAAAACGATTGATTAAAATGATAACATCATTTTCAGAGCGTTATCTCATATCCCTATTCAGGGAGTGTTTTTTTGGCTCTAAAATTTTTTTTTGGGGGGTGTATGACTTTGTTTGACCCCGGATTCGGAATCAGCGATCAAAAATACATAAGGATATACTCGTCTCGTTGCTAGGTCAGAATTTTTTTTTGTGGGGCTGTGTTATCAGGAGGTGAAAATAAATATAAACAATTGATTTTTTTTATAAATTTTTATCTTCTACTCACGTTCTAAACTTGGATAGGGTCCATGTGATGGGGGTAATATTTTATTAGAATGATCATTATATTTATCAATGTAATGACAATCGTGATTTAGTAACTCAATAGGATAATCCTTATTTTTTCTTGCTTCTTTTGCTGCCACTATAACCCTTTGTCTTAACTCTGAAGGTCCTTTAACTTGTTCAACTGTAAAAAATCGGAGAACTATTTAGGTTATGAATACAACAAAATAATAACAAACCGGTTTAAATGTTTATTTTGCTATCTTAATTTACCTCTGAAAATGGTTTAAAGATTTTTTACACAGTTTGAAACAATAGAATGATTTTCACAATATTTATAATATTATGAAAATTAATTTACCTACTGTTATGCAGTTCTATACTTGGAAATTACCTTGGAATTAACGTATCAA
Source organism: Rhamnusium bicolor (assembly GCA_029963845.1). Lineage (NCBI taxonomy): Eukaryota > Metazoa > Arthropoda > Insecta > Coleoptera > Cerambycidae > Rhamnusium > Rhamnusium bicolor. The sequence goes on from JANEYF010002325.1 coordinate 1,486,588, forward strand.
GTGCTATTACGATTATAGCATACTCAATACTACTTTTATAAATAATTTTAAAGGAATTTAGCAAAAGTTAAATAGCACTTGTCATTTTAAAATTTTGGATAATTACAAATTGTTTATTAATTTTTAATACCTCTACACAAATATGTAAAATTATACTTATTTTCTAAAAAGAGTCAAATTTCTCATATATGGGATCAAAATCAAGAATTCTATCCAAGAAACAGAACCACTCTATTAGTTATTTGCATTTAAAAATTGCCATAATTATATTGTTTAAGAATACATTGGCACAAGAACATTTCAATATAATAGAACATCAATTTTCAAAAAAAAAGTTTCACAGTTGTAGACACGCTATGTCTTATTTATCAACTACCAGTTGAAACTATATGAGAAACGTTACCAAAAATATGACTAATAAATACATATTTTTATGTTATAACCAACGACTCCGAAACTAATAATAATAGACATGGTAAGCGATGAAATTCAATGCCCAAATATGTCAGAGGGGTAGTATCGTTCCTATTTCTCCTTTATATCCACTGAAATCTGCTTTATTGTTTATCTGTTTTAACGCAATTGTCACAATTGTTTAAATTTTCTTCTTTCTGACAGAAAGTGTCTAAAATGTGCTTTTACAGTTTTTTCAGATTATTTGGTTGATATTTTTTTAATATTTCAAGTTAAAATGGTTAGCTGTTGTTGTTTTCTTTGTAGAAATTACTCAGAAATTTGTTTCGGCCGTTAATTTTATAACTTAAAATAATCCATCGTCCAACATAGGAATATGAATCATTTTGTTAAAATAAAAATTGCGTTTTATTATTATTGTTCTGATAATAAGTAAAATAATATATATTTTTGGATTCTGCAATCATTCCAAATTAAGAAAAAAATACAACAACAGAGGATGATATTATTGCAAAATTCTGAACTCTGTATTCTAATTATTATTTTCTCCCAATTATTTTATCACTAAATCAATAGACGTGAAACATTATAATTTAAGAACGAAATTATTCCATCATTAGCTTGTATTAGTGGGAGAGGAACATATTTATATGATCTCTGGAAAATATGTTGTATTGGGATAAACTACACACAAACACATTGTTCTTTAATATTCGTTTTTATTCTAGTTGTAATGATTCTGGTTGATTTAATGATTCTAATGCAATGGAAGTTAGTACTATTTTATATTAACTGTATATGCATCATAGAAATATTTATAACTTTTTGATAGTCTCATTGTTTTCTTATACTTATTTACAATTCTACATGCAGCTTATGTATATTTTCTGTGACAGACTTTTTATGTTTATACCAATATCAGATTAGCATGTGCAAGTCCATGCCTAGAAACAAAATTCAGTTGAGTTGACTTTAAACAATCCCCAGTGAACCACTATTTAGTGTTGGTTTCATTAATCTCAGCTTTTTCTGGAAATGAAACTATATTTCTGTCACTGTGCCTTAAATATTTATTTTCTCCAAGTTTTGCATTTATAAATTGCGAAGGTTACGTGTTTTAATTATTGTTGGTATTGTTATTTTTAAAGACTTGCTATATCATAAACAATATCTTGATATACGTATATGATGATATCCCTATGAAAATAATTAAACTGTGCACATTAGATACCTGAACCATTGACGCATATTATCAATCAACGCTTCAAGAAGGGTACTTTTTAGTCTTTTAAATTTGCAGTTATTCCCTTATATAAAATTGGAGACCGTAAAAAAAACCTGCAATTGTCGTTCTATTGCAATATTATCAGTATTTTCGATAATATTCGAAAAATTATTATCTAAATGTATGGAATCCTGCAGTTTTATATAATAAATTATCTTTTTTAAATTTAACAATAAATGTTAAAACTCAAACTATTATTATTATTTCTCCTCTTTTGTTAAGTTTTTGTACTTTTTAATTAAATTGTAGCCAAAAATGTATTTAGATAATAATTTCTATTTTTCACTATCATTATTTATTATATAATACCGGGTGTAACTAGATCATGATACACCCCCCTTTTCTTTAGTTTTGAAGATAATTGATTGAAATTTAATATGTCTTATATACGTAATAACCAGCACTTTTTGACATACAACTGATTTTTTTTAACACTTTCGGTTTCGCCGAAATTCTGCATAATTTTCTGAATCCAACGATACGAAATAAGTGACATTTCAAACATCAGTATTTTTTATAATATAATTTTTAGTTTTCCAGTATGCCACTCGGTGTGTCATGACGGTTCCGATTTATTCTAAATGACCCGTGTAATGCTAAAAAAAATCAAAATTCCGTCAAAAATACTAAATTACGTGATTTATGAGTAAATAACGTTCTACAAAATGGTTTTTGGGGAATATCCCATTTTTTTCAAATGGAACCATATTGGTACCGTGGTACTATTTATTAGTACTATTAATAAAGAATTTATTCATATGTCGTATTAAAATGTGCGATAAATACAAACAAAATTACAGCTAAAAGAAAATAAGAAAATACAATTTTGTTCTAATTACCTTGTTATACATTAGGTGGCTTTGGAAGACAAAAAATGAACACAAAACATTACAACTGTTGTTCAAAATGCTGTCCATTAACGTCAATGCACTTCTGAACTCGCATAGATAGCTGTTCCTCGAAGAACGTTCGCCAATTGCTGGGCCGTTATGCTATTAATGGTGCGTCTTATTCGTAGATCCAGGTCTTTACGGATTATAATGGCGGTTGCGTAGACAATATTTTTTAAATGGCGCCAAACAAAGAAATCAAGGGGTGTTTAATCAGGTGATCTTGGAGGCCACGTCACAGTCGTAAATACAAAGTTAATTCAACTAAACTGTCCTCAATTTCATTTTGCAGAAATCTCAAGTATCTGGCACCAGTCAGGGGGCCTTGAAATATTATTGGACCAATGATTCTACTTTACGATTATTCCTAGCCAAACATTGAAACCGAACCACAGTTGAAAGTTATCCTCCTGTAATAAATTTAGATTTTCTTGTGACCAATAATTTATATTTTGTCGGTTAAATAATCCCAAATTTGTAAACCTAGACTCGTCCGAAAATAAAATCATTCCCAAAAAATCATTGTTTAGCTGCACGTTACTCTGCAAAATCCAATTGCAATATTTCATCCTACGTTCGTAATCATTTTCGTACAAGTGCTGATCAATTGGTATTTAAAAGATTTATAGTGGTATTTGTGCAAAATTAGGCTTACTGTTTGGTGACTGATTTCCAATTCAAACCCAATTTGCCTTAAAGAAACAGTTTTATCAACTTCTACTCGAGCCAAAACATTAATTTCTGTTCCTTCGTCAAGAGTGAAATTTTCTTCGGGATCATTGTTGGGCTCACTTCGGAATTGATTTTCAAGACGATTAAAATAAATTCTCGCTGGACATTGTCTATCAGGATATCGTTCGGCATAAAGGTGTCTAGCCGCAACGGCATTCTACATTCCCCATAAATAATTAACAGGTCCACTTTTTTATCTCCTGAATAAATTTGAGGCATTTTGAACACAATTAACAAGAATTTTAAACAATTTTTAAAGACACAATAAAAACATCGGTAAACCAACAAATTGTATTTTCTTATTTTCTTTTACCTGTAATTTTGTTTGTATTTATAGCACATTTTAATACGACATATGAATAAATTCCTTATTAATAGTACTAATAAATGACACCACGGTACCAATATGGTTCCATTTGAAAAAACTGAGTTTTTCCCAAAAACCATTTTGAAGAACTTTCTTTGCTCATAAATCAGGTGATTTAGTATTTTTGACGGGATTTTGATTTTTCTAGCATCACACGGGTCATTTAGAATAAATCGGAACTTTCACGGCACACTTAAATGGAAAACTAAAAATTATATTATAAAAAATATTGACGTTTGAAATGTCACTTATTTGATATCGTTGGATTCAAAAAAATTATGCAGAATTCAAAAATGCAATAATATACAGGGTGTGAAAAAAATTCACTTTATGTCAAAAAGTGCCGCTTATTATGTATAGGATATCCCAAATTTCAATCATCTTCAAAACTAAAGGAGAAAAGGGGGTGTACCATGATCCTGTTACACTCGGTATATGGCCTTATTATCAGTACGCCCTTATCTTATGTTTACAAATATTTCTATTTATGAATAAACATTTGGGTAAAACTAGCGCCCCTAGTTGAGCAAAACAAGTCCTCTATATTTAAATAGGGAAATCGTGTTTACTAGTTTAGAAGCCGTTGGTTATAATAATTAATATTATTGTTTATACAGTGATTTATCCTGAAATAAAAAATGCAAGAATTATGTAAAAGAGTAAACTTACGTATAAAATCTGCAGGATTATAATGAGGCATAATATTCAGTCCAACACTACCAAAGAAGTCGACAACTTTACAAGTATCACCATAATAGGCTGTCTGGCCATTACAAAGAAGCAGCAGTTTATCACAAAGATGGAATATTTGAGAGGATGGTTGATGAAGCGTTATAACTACAGTTTTTCCTTCTGAAACCGCGTAACGTTTCAATGTCGTCATCAGACTGTGGGCTGCATGTGAATCTAAACCGGACGTTGGCTCCTGGAACAAAATGATGGGTTTTAAGGCTATGCACACTCACGACATAGTACAATTATTGCAATTTAAAATTTAAACTGAACGACTTCTCTTTCCATCATTGCCTAGCTTTAGCAACATATTTTTTGTTCGCGAAATGCTTTTTTTTGTAATTACAGTTTATATCTTCTTTATAAAGTATTAGTTGCCAAGCTGCAAGGTGAATCTGATATATAGATATTGGCGTCCTACTTCCTCGTTGAGATAGACGGATTTCTTATTTTAGTATCTATACAGGGTGTTAGTAGTATCAATGCCATTATTTTAACACGTGATATATTGGATTAACAATAATAAAATAATCTTATACATTGATAGGTGTTGAAAATTTTTGCAAGAGAAATAGTTTAATTTTGATTCATGAAAAATAACAGAAAACATGTTTTAAAATTTTAAGAGAAGGTGTAGATTGAGAAGACAAATAAAAAAGTCCATTATGAATTTTCTATTCGCCGAAAGGGTTCGTAGAAAAAATAGTGTACCTCAATAATTCTAAAAAATAAGTATAATCTGTAAATATGACAACGTAGCATCATAGAGTTAATAAGGGTCAGTTTGAATAATACATGTACAAGTTACTATAAGACAGTATTATTGAGTGCTGTAAGTTATAAATATTCTGTATTAATATTAATAATGCTGTTAAAAAATACCTTTTTGAGTATTTCAGATCAGAGCTTTATAATATTGGATTATATTTGCACAGACATTTTCTTCTAATACAATTATCCCATATCATTCTCATTTTTAAAACACTGTGTAGAAAAAAAACTGAAAATTAACACGATTGTTGAAAATAGACGTAACTCCAACCCGAACTCATTAATGATCCACTCAACACTTAGAGAAATTAAGAATTTCTTATTTTGAATAACGCATTCAACACCCATCATTCTGAAAATCAAGCATTTTGGAACATATTTGTCTATACGAACATTTTTCTTAATTAACAATTACAGTATGCTAGAATTTGGTCAAGCACATCAGGGATACCCGTATAGTTTATCAGTGTCGTTTAATCAAAATCGAGCTATTACTAATACAAATTTCTAAATCCTAGGATACACAATAATGGAATCCCTATATACAACCAGAGCCGGAAAAATTCACTGTCGAAAGGAATTGAATTCACAATTGACAATTAAAGAGTTAATTACACAGACCAACAAAAAAAATGTCTTATCCTAGAGATCAGACCCAACTTTTCCCATGTATTTTGATGCGCTGAAACAGAATTTAGCAAAAAAAAAAATTTTGTTGCGTCAATTTTTCTTTACGACCCCCTATACCCCCCCCCTATAATCCTCCAAAGGGGAAATTTTATGAGAAACTTCTAGAAAAGTTTTTTGGGTCGCTGATCACGAATCTGAAGTCAAAAATGAATTTTTCGTTTTCGTTCTCGCACCTTTTTTTAAAATGTTTTTTAATATATTTGCATACTTGTCCGGTCTGTCGAATCTGAAAATTTGGATCATTATACTTAGTTTTTAATTCTGAACAACCACAAAATATTTTCAATCACTACCTAATTAACTGTCAGCTTCTCACCCCATATTCTTGGATTGCTAGCCATTGCACAAATGAAAAATCATAGCCGCCTCATGCTGTATGGTCAGGATCTTTCCTTAAGGTACTCTAGCCCTAACGTAAATTCAAGGAATTGCAATAAAAACCAAAAGGAATTCAAGCTCTTACAATAATTACAAGCCTTTTTCAAAAGCTTTGAAAGGATTTAAAGTTCTTTGAGGGGCTTCAAGTTGTTTTAAAGAGCTTGAAACTTTTTACTGTGTTGGGAGCTTAAGAGAAATTAAAGCCCTTTGGAGAGCTCTAGAACATTTTTAGTTATTCTCCAGAAGGTATTACTTAAACCGCTTTACAGTGGTTTATTAATAATTAAATAGTGATATACTTGAAATTGAAGCATATTGGTTCAGAAATATACGATATCGTTTTTCATATTTTTACCATTTTATTTCGGAAAAACCTAGTTTCTCCTGAACCTTAGATGTTACCGATTTTTGGGCATTTATATAATGTATAATAATTTACATAATACATCAATAAACTAAGATACTTACATCTAGAAGCATGAGTGACGGATTAGTTAGTAATTCACATGCGATATTAGCTCTCTTTTTCTCTCCTCCACTGAGTCCTCTTTTGATATAGTCTCCTATAATGGTATCTTGACAGTTTCCCAATTCTAAAACATCGATTATGTGGTCCACGTATTGCATTTTTTGAGAATGGCTCATTGTGTCAGGTAATCTCAGTCTTGCCGTATATTCTAGGGTTTGCCTTAACGTTAAATCTGGGAAAAATATGTCTTGCTGGAGGACGTAGCATATCTTTCTCTTCCATCTTTTGCACAGTGGGTCTCTGTAACAAGCAAATAATCAGTATAATTTTAATCCTTTTCCAAAATCGGTTGAGGAATTTATGTTATGATAGAGAAAAAGGTTTTTCTAAATTCTACAGAAAAGAATCATTCAATACAAGAATTGCAGTCTTCCATAACCTGCTATTTGGTTCACACTGACGTAGTTTTCCACGAAACATCAAAACACCATTAGTGCACTAGACACGAGCTTCGCCAACCAAGTTGGCATCATCTGGAGATGATTAAAGCTTCAGTTTTAATCATCTTCAGATGATGCCAAGTTTTAATTATCTCCAGATGATGGCAACGTGGTTGGCGAAATGCGGTTCGAGTGCATCTTCACATCAAAGGTTCCAACCCACTTCAGTGTTATTTAGTTATCATAAATTTTTCCAATCCCCACTTTGATGTGCAACAACTCCCAAACAGAGTATCCACAGGTATTCACGATTCAAATAGACACGACACGGATTTGAACTTGGAGTATCTGCGTGATAAAACATCCCAGGATTCTTATGCAACCTAAACAGATTATACTGGGATTACTATTGTTGTAGTTGTGCGATAAATTTTTTCCCTTGATTTTCGTATAAACTGGCGCATTACTTGATGAATTACATTTGCTTCTAATTACCGAATATTGTGTTGTTCTATCCGTATTCTGTCACAAGAGACATTCTTATAGCAAAGAGTTTCGTGATCTTTGATCCTTATTTCTAATAAACTTTTTGTTACACCAATGTATAAATCTCCATAATAGAATTATTTGGTTGAATACATATTTTTTAAATCTCTGAGGAATTCTATTTTAGATCGAGCAGTTTATTTATAATAGTGTTTACCGAACTTAATGTTGTTGTAATGTTGAAGCAACTGATCATCCTTTGATTTTTTTTTAATCATCAATTGAACAACAAACAAAATCCCTTAGATATTTGATCATCAATTGAACAACAAAATTCCTTAGAGATATGGATGCCAAATTTTTCATGTTTTTGGTGTTTCTTTTAACTTCTTTAGATCAAGAATTTATTTGTTGCTGGTATTTTGTTATTCCAGAGTATATCTTGAATTTGAAATTTGAGTATTGCTCTACTGAAGTTATGCTCTGTGGTATTCAATTCAGAAAATGTTCAAAACGTGTACTGTCGAAAGCAGAATGTTTTTAAAATAAAAAAATCTCATTTACGCAAATACCACAAAGGTGGAGACACTGACATAGGTTAAACCAAAAGACCATTCAGTACAAGAATAAAGGTACAAATTCCACGCAGGATAAATATCAAGAGGAGGTAGAATACTAATGGACATACACAATATTCAATGAGAAACTAATTAAGTGGCTTTTTTTTAATTTCACAATTTAAAATTATACAGGTCAACCCAAAGCTTTGCTACTTGTTAATTGGTTAGTTAAATGTTTTCTCCTGAAGATGAAACAAGCCGAAACTGTCTGTAATTCTGTTATTATAATTAAATTAACAAGACTCCATAAAACGATGCTAAATAAATTTCCAAATTGTTTTATTGATCATGTTCACGTATTAATAAATATAGTTATTGAGAGAAAATTATCATAACGTAAAAAAACATTTTGCAATACTAACTATTATAAAACATGATATTTTTAACAAGTTCAACTATAATTATATTCTTTTACCTGTTGAGAAAGATCTGACCCGAGTCTAATTTCAAGCGTCCGCTAAGTGAATTTAAAAGAGTTGTTTTGCCACAGCCACTTGGCCCCATTACTGCCAAAATTTGACCTGGTCTCACCAGTCCATCTACATCTTGAAGGATTTGTCTGTTACCAGCACTGACAGTAATTCCTCTGAAGGCGAGGTGGACTGGAAGGGGGCGTTGGTCGGTGATTAGACATGGAAAATGTACTGTCGTTGCGTCCACCCTAAAAATAAGAAAAACAGCATTAAAAATATGTAAAACTTTTACCAGTGGTCAGCTAGAAATTTAAAATGATTATTCATTACATACAGTAAACCAAGCGATTATGTTCGGAACCCTAGACATGAAATATTAACACTGTAGTTATTAGGTATTGTTTATAAATTGCTAGTAAATATTTTCAGTAAATAGAATATTAGTAGCTATCATATTATTTAAATTTTTTCTTTTGCCTCGTCTTTTGTAACGAAACTACTAATATATTGTAATGTAATAAAGTAGTTAACCGGCCCGAGGGAGTAGTTGTCTAAAACGCGTGATGACACGTGATACTAGGTAATCTCTTCATTGTAGCTGTGGGTTCGATTCCCTCTACTGGCACTGACAATATCGATGGGAATGATTGTGTGTCCGCATTTTTTCATAAGTGTGACTCTTGTCCTTGCAGCCTCGGCTTTGGATTCAGAGGTGTCTAATTTCTACGATGTTTACTTATTGTTATTATTATTATTAAGTTTTGACGGGAAAAAATGTTAGATTGTGGCATGAAAGTAAGAAACGAGATTCAAACTAGCTAAAAACCAGCATATATGCATGGTTTTTCATAGAGCTAGAATCTTCATCACTAGAAAAATGAACCAGATACTAGAATTTACGTAAGTAGAACATACAGAAATTTCAAAACAAGATTTAAAGAACATCTTAGGTGCTTTAGACTGCAAACAGGTTTTTCACAGTTTGCCGAACACATACTTAACGAAAACCATACATTTAATCAAGAAACTAGTTTTGAAGTACTACACTTGGCTAATAAAGGTGGATTACTTAATAACTTAGAGTCTTTAGAAATCTTTCGGTATATAAAGTCAAATACAGTTAAATCACTCAATTCACAAGTAACATCTGATTCTACTTCGACTTTTTCGGTTTTATTTTGATATTTGCTCTATAACTCCTCACAGTGTTTAGTTTTGTCTTGTGTTATCGTTAGTTATTTTTTATAAAAAAACTAGCTCAAAGGAATCACAGCGGCCGACAGCCGGACCCCAGAACTTATTTTTGCAAAAGAAGAGTATTGGGGTTTGAGTGTTGGTTGTTGTTTTTTTTTTTTTAATTAGAATTTAAGATATACTTTCAATTAGTCTTATTAAACAAAGTAGTAAGAAACCTCACATGGTGACATATAACTGAAAGATCACGTTATATTTCAAGATAGAGGTCCTCACATTCACCTGTCATTAATCTATGAACAGGTGTTATATCGTAGACTGATTAATTTGTTATAACTTTGTTACTTTACAGTCTAACATAAATTTTTTCGTGATGGATTTTGGTTGTTTATTGCTTTTAAATGTAGACACATTTTTGTATATTTGTATTTTAGCGTATATTTATTTTCTTCTAATGTTTTCAAACAATTTTTAGTCTTGTTGCCTGAAGATGTGGCAATTCGTTTAGTGTAAATAACATGAAACCGGTAGCATTAATAAAGAGTTTGTGAGAAAAAGAACATGTTATTTACATATCAATAATCTTAGTATTATGGACTCACACGGGTACCACTTCCCTAATTTTTCTTTGAGAATAAAGTTATAGGGCTTGACAAATTATCAAAAGTATTTTTTGATACTTCGCTAACAGATTGAGGCAAAAATTTAAAATTTGGACATACATATAATGTACAGCACGTAGGTGTAACGGTTTTCTTTGCAGTTAATGAAAAATAAATGACATTTTTTGTATTATGAAAGTGCAATAAGAAGTTCAAGAATTTGTCAAAAAATACGTCCGAATAAAATGGTAGAGTATAAACAGAGCAATTATAGTTAGTTCTTTAAATTTTCAATTGAAAACCAGTTTTACGTTACTGATAGCACCCATCTTATGTTTTATAAGGTCAATGTTATCTAAAAAAAAATACAACAAAAGTAAAACCACCATTTTACTTTCATCATACATTTTGTATTTACTTATAGTTAAATAAGAAAAGAACACTTTATATAAAGTTATCTGTGACAAAAAAAGAAAAAAAATAATGAAAATTTATCAATATTGCCAAAATGGATTTGAATAGTTATTTGTGGCATACTCTAAATATTTATTTTTCTTTCTTGGGGCTTACTATCATATGTTTAATTCTTGCTTATCCAAAAAAATACAGTAAATGCCGCATAAGTAATCGAAAAATCTGTGTGCGACTCCTAATAATGAGATATAGGAACAATGTTCTTATTCTACTATGTTGTTATTTTTATTATTACTTTTATTTATTTGCTTAAATAAAGAATTTTTTATCAGACTTTCTTTTTGATTTTCATCGTGAATATTAACTAACATGGTCTTAACCTTTCAGCTTTATTACTTGTGGTACAATTTTATTGCAAGTTTATACTTTGGCCTGTTTCAATAAAAATTTCGATTTTAGTTATAGGCAAGGTAAGTATCCATTTCATAACTTGGTTTATAAAATTATTTTTGTTTGACTTTTTTATCGTTTCAGGAACTATATTATCCAATCGAGAAGTCAAATAAACAAAACTTCTAATTAGTATAATTTTTTTAGCCCGACTTTATTTCCCATGTTCTCCGTTATACTTATTTGATGTGTTGATCCGTTTTTGATTTTGTTTCTATTTCAGGTCTTTTTTATAATCGAGTTTTTCATCAGTTGGATTGAAACTTTGTTTGAGACCTTGCTTCCTTAAAATGCCATTTAACTATTTTATGAGTTTTGCGATCTTTTATTAAATCGTTTGCTATTGATATATGTGTGCCTTTTCATAAATTTCTAGAATTTAAAATTTGTAATTTTTCATGGAGGGTAACAAACTTTACAATAATAGGTCGATATGTGGCCCTGTCTTCCAGATCTATGCAAATGATTTATTTCGGATTTACTTACGTTGATTTGCAATTTTGTGCTAAAAAATTCTAAAATAACTTCATAAAAATTTTCTTTTCAAATTCTTCAAATCAGAATATAATTATATTATTTTGCTTTCTTATTCTTATATTGTTTTGTACTTGTTTATTCAGCTCTTTATTCTTATATTCCAATTCCGTAATTTTCTTTTCCGCCTCTGGTAACTGTGAGGTTAAATTATCAATTTTTATAGAAATGTCACTTGTACTTGCTTCTCTTTTTTGGTTTTTCTTATAGTTCTGATAAGGTGTTTGGTTTTTCATTCATTATTTAAGCACTTATGCTTATATTATTTAAATAAACTATATCAAATAAATTTTATGTAGTTCACTTGTTTACCCTTCACAGTTATGTTAGGTAACATCATTTAAACAATGTGTGGTTTATATTTGACATGGAACATGAGTTATGAGTTATCACCAGAACTATAACACATAAAGAAGCAAGAATAGAAGAAAAATATCTGGTTTTCTACCAAGTCTAGACGTGAAAAAAATGACTTGCAGATTAGTCAAGGTTAGTAAAAAGTCTGCTTAATACAATTAGATACAAATATTAGATATTGCGGTTAATGAATGAAATAAAATAACTAAAACTTTTACTCAGAGTCTAGTTGAGGCGAATTTATACCGGATGTAACGGGATCATGGTACACCCCTTTTTCTCCTTTAATTTTAAAGATAATTGATTAAAATTTGGGATATCTTATATACATAATAAGCAGCACTTTTTGACATACAAGTGATTTTTTTTTTTTACTTCCGGTTTCGGCAGAAGTTACACTAACTTTCGATTTTTAAATAGAACACTCTGTATATTATTGCATTTTTTAATTCTGCATAATTTTCTGAATCCAACGACATAAAATAAGAGACATATCAAACATCAATATTTTTTATAATATAATTTTTAATTTTCCGTTTAAGTGTGCCATGACGGTTACGATTTATTCTAAATGACCCGTGTAATGCTAGAAAAATCTAAATCCCGTCAAAAATACTAAATTACGTGATTTATGAGCAAATAAAGTTCATCAAAATGGTTTTTGGGGAAAAACTCAATTTTTTCAAATAGAACCATTTTGGTACCGTGGTACCATTTATTAGTACTATAAATAAGGAATTTAATCATATGTCATATTAAAATGTGCGATAAATACAAATAATGTTACAGCTAAAAGAAAATAAGAAAATACAATTTTGTTATAATTACCTTGTTATAAATATAAGGTGGCTTTGAAATACAAAAAAATGAACACAGAATATTACAACAGTTGTTCAAAATGCTGTCCATTAACGTCAATGCACTTCTAAATTCACATAGCTATTTCTCGAAGAACGTTCGCCAATTGCTGGGCCGTTATGCTATTAATTGCGCGTCTTACTCGTAGCTCCAGGTCTTCACGGGTTGTAATGGCGGTTGCGTAGACAATATTTTTTAAATGACCCCACACAAGGAAATCAAGGGGTGTTAAATCAGGTGACATTGGGGGCCACCCCACAGAATCATTCGTCGTTTTCTCCGAATCTCCGTTGAAGGTAATCAATTACTATTCTTGAATTATGAGAAGGATAACCATCTTGTTGGAAATATATTCCCTGTCGTAAATGGAAAAGTAATTCAGCTAAACTATCCTCAATTTAATTTTGCAGAAATCCCAAGTATCTCGCACCAATCAGGGGTCCTTCAAGTATTATTGAACCAATGATTCTACTACCGACTGTTTCAAGCCAAGCATTGAAACCGAACCGCATTTGAAAGTTAGGTACCCTACCGTAATAAAATTTGATTTTCTTGTGACCAATATTTTGTATTTTGTCGGTTAAAAAATAAAATCATTCCCAAAAAATCATTGTCTGGCTGCATGTTATTCTGCAAAATCCAATTGCAATATTCCATCCTACGTTCGTAATCATTTTCGTACAAGTGCTGGTGCTATTGGTATTTAAAAGATTTATAGTGATATTTGTGCAAAATTCGGCTTACTTTTGGTGACTGATTCCCAATTCAAACCCAATTTGCCTTAAAGAAACAGTCTTATCAACTTCTACTCGAGCCAAAACATTAATTTCCGTTCCTTCGTCAAGAATGAAATGTTCTTCGGGATCATTGTTGGGCTCACTTCGGAATTGATTTTCAAGACGATTAAAATAATTTCTCGCTGGACATTGTCTATCAGGATATCGGTCGACATAAAGGTGTCTAGTCGCAACGGCATTTTTTCTACATTCCCCATAAATAATTAACATGTCCACTTTTTCATCTCTTGTATAAATTTGCGGCATTTTGAACACAGTTAACAAGGATTTTAAAAAGTTTTTAAAGACACAAGAAAAACACCGGTAAAACCAACAAATGTTTTTGACAAGCTAAATATTTCACTGGTTTCGAAGCCACCTTAGTTAATTATTTCGTAACATTTGATTAGAACAAAATTATATTTCCTTATTTTCTTTTAGCTGTAATTTTGTTTGTATTTATCGCACATTTTAATAAGATTAATGAATAAATTCCTTACCGATAGTACTAATAAATGGTACCACGGTACCAATATGGTTCCATTTGAAAAAATCGAGTTTTTCCCCAAAAACCATTTTAATGAACTTTATTTGCTCATAACTCCTATTGACGTTTGAAATATCACTTATTTGGTATCGTTGGATTCAGATAATTATTCAGAATTCAAAAATGGAATAATATACAGGATATTCCATTTAAAAATCGGCCATCTTAGGCTATACCCCATCGGCCATATTTATTCTTATTATTTATTGCTTTGACATATAATTAATTACCCTTTTTAATCGTGCTCATTAGTCGAGCTTACTACTAGTTACGTCTCTAGCAGCCATTTTTTATCCCACGTCTACGTCCTTTAGCTATTATCTTAGATATAGGTCTATAATATCGGTCAAAATCTCCCTCTCCACGAGACTAAAAGTTCTATGCTATTAGCCAAAAGTCTTTGAGTTCCTCCCTCATCTGATACAAGCCCTATCTTATTAACCAAAGCCTCTGAGCTGTCCCCTCCTCTGAAACTAACATCTAGGTCCCAGGTTCTAGGACCGTCTACGAACACGCCGCCACGGGGCCCCCGTACGCCTCTAGCATCCATTTTAGCCCCAGATCTATGTTTCGTGGTGTAGCTCAAAGCCTCTCAGCTCCTTTCTCTTAGGTATCATTTTAGATATGTCTATAGTATTAGTTAAAATCTCCCCACTCCCACCGATACTAAAAAAGATATAAGTCCTATGCTATTGGCCAAAAGCCTCTCTGCTCCTCCTCCCCTAATACTAATCTCTAGGCTCCCATTCTAGGATCGTCCCTAGCTAACTCTCTCCAGTACCTACCCTCTGTGTCTAGGTTTTAGGACTGAATCGAAATCGATGTTAAAATTTGTCTTTTCGACGTAGTCCCATAAGTGCCCATGTATTTCGTATGTACCAAAAAAATTTCGACGTAGTCCCATAAGAGATACATGGAAAAATTGAGCCAGAAGCGGCTTTACCCTACTACTGAGATTAAAAATTATTGACTCGCCAAAAATAAAAATTGTTACACTTAAGAATTGATTCCCTCCAATTACAGTACAAAAACGAAAATCCCTAGTCCCATATATCGCCTTTCATTCTTTATATTTGTCTTTCTAATACTTAGAATAATTTTATTTAATTCAATGCAATCCTTGCTTCTAGACTGAGTAGTTGTATTAATAGTTTCTATTATAAAATGTATTGGAAGTGTTGTGTTGGATTTATTATCACCTAAAACTCTTCTACTAACAGATTCGGATAAGAATGACAATATAAAAAATAAAAAGCCATTGGTATTTATTATTGTTTTCATGTTAGCTTTGAAAGGACGCTTATGTAATACCCAATAATTTTTTTTCTAGAAATGCATAAATAAGAAGCAAATAAAATATCAGATTTTTTTTAAATGTATGAAAAGGATGGGATTGTTTTGGTTAGGTTAGATGTCATAAGTGTCATAGTGATTATCAGAGTTACAATTAATCTTTCAATATAAAATGTCAAAATAAATATAAATGTTCATATTTTGAATTACATAATTTATATATTTTTATAAATAATATATTCACCTTTACTAGACCTCTGAGGAGTTCCGAAAGGATGAAAAATGATATATATTGGACTAGAGGTTTTCATTTTTGTATTGCAACTGAACGGAATCATTTCTTAAATGAAAAAAATTTCTATTTGGTAAGTCAATATATTTTAATCTCAATATTTTCTTGGTTCTAATACTAAGAATACTGTTATTTAATTCAATGCAATTCTTGCTTCTAGATTAAGTAGTTGTTTTAATAGTGTCTACGGTAAAATGTATTGGAAGTGGTGTGTTTGATTTATTATCTACCTAAAACTTTTATACTAGAGCATTCAGATAAGAATGACAATAAAAAAAAGAAACTATGGAGTATTTATTATTGGTATCATGTCAGGTTTAAAAGGATGCTTATGTAAATAATCAATAATTATTTTACTATTTTTTTTTTTAGAAATGTAAAAATAAGAGCAAATAAAATGTCAGATTTTTAAAATATCGAAGGTATACTTTTAATACATCTGCTCTGTTTCTTGAGGTACAACATCTTTCTCTCTCTATTGGCAGTCAGTCAAATGTAGCGGACTTGCTGCACTGGTTCTTCTTGGAAGATAAATGGTGTTCCAAGAAAAACCAATAACCTTCCCAAATGTTGATCTGGTGTTTTGGTACCGTGAAACAATTCGAGAAATAACACTTTGC
Source organism: Rhamnusium bicolor (assembly GCA_029963845.1). Taxonomy (NCBI): domain Eukaryota; kingdom Metazoa; phylum Arthropoda; class Insecta; order Coleoptera; family Cerambycidae; genus Rhamnusium; species Rhamnusium bicolor. Next base: position 1,503,212 of record JANEYF010002325.1, read on the forward strand.
AACACATTGATTTCCACAACGACCTCGCCTCGACTTGATTTCGACCAATATGAATCATTTCAAGAGATATTTCTTTCTCAGTGACATATTGTAATTAATAATAAATGTTATTTCGAGTTTACAATCAGAAATTTACTAATGGTTAACTAATAATATCCTGATGACTAGATTAAAAAAACACCAATATTTTTCTAGCAATTGTTTTTTATTCAATTGTTTCTTCTATCTAATGAAGCAAATATTTCGAAACACCTGTGGCACATGTTTAAATTAGTAATAACCTTTAATATTCTTGAAGCAGTTTAGTACGGAATATTTTAAGAAAAATATTACATTGTAAAAACTTTAATGTAGGAACGCGCATAGGAAGTTGTTCTCCATTCATAAGAATTTAAAGAAGAGACAATTTTTTTTTGAAATCGATTAAAAACCTTTTCTTTTTTTTCGAAAACGTTCAAATATAATTAAAGAAATATGGTAATTTAACCAGTTTTACATAGACATCGAATAAAATATGAACCAAAAATATCCGTTAGGTGACAAAAACAAGAAAATATGTTGTTATAGTATAATCTGCAGCTTCAATCTATTAATATTAAATACCAGACAACTTTTTATCCACTTGCGTATTAAATTAGTTATGTTGAAGCCCACACATTTTTTAAGACAAATACTGTTCCTTTAACATTTTATCAAATTAATGTCAGGGTAAATAAAAGAGACTCTATATTAATAAATGATAAGTTCTGTAAAAAAATATGTATTTATAAGGTTTGTGTGATCTTCAATTTGAGGTAACAGTTTTTAACAAATTGCGACGCTTCGAAGATTTTTTCTCCGTAATTATATACCTGACACAGGGTCAGTGGCAGTTGGTAATATTTAGCTTCTCATATCTTAGTATTGGAGTATGGGATCCAAGCGGAATTTTAAGGCATAACTATCAAAACTAAATGAAGAAGTTTTGCAGAAAAAATATTGTGATTGAAGTTTTAGAAAAAAAAAGCTTAAATCGGGTCCCTACAAGTTGCTTTTTAAACAATTTGTAAAATATTTGCATAACATTATTTAGTATCAGGTGGAAAATATATCGGCAGCTTTCAATTTATAAAAAAAATATTGATTTTTGAAATTTGAAGTGAAAGATGAATCTAAAATAAAAGTTCAAAACTGTAAGCAGTATTTTTTAAAGAACTTAGATATAATTTCCACTCGATAATAAAAATAAATATAGTTTAAAAAACTAAAAAACACGCTTTTAAAGCACATCAAACTAAAAAGTAAAAAATAATTATTAATATAAACTGAAAACAATAATGAACGAAAAATACTAGTATTATTGTGAAAAAAGCGTGGGTTGCTCGATATACGAAAAATATGGCACAAAGCGCCCCACAATTTTTTCACAATAATACTAGTATTTTTCGTTCATTATTGTTTTCAGTTTATATTAATAATTATTTTTCACTTTTTTAGTTTGATGTGCTTTAAAAGCGTGTTTTTTAGATTTTTTACACTATATTTATTTTTCACTTTTTTAGTTTGATGTGCTATGAAAGCGTGTTTTGTAGTTTTTTTTAAACTATATTTATATTGCTTATTGATGCTGATATTATAACATATTACGATCCAACAGATATTTCTGAAAAAAAAAAATATTTTTTTATTTCAGCCATGGGATTTGAACTCACGCCCGAGGAGTCCGTTGTTTCGCGTCGACTAAGACTTGCCCGCTCGGCCAACGACCGAACTCAGAATCACGGAATATACTTACAATATTAAGCCTCTTGCTCTCACGCAGAGGATACGTGAGGAAAGGACTGGCGATCCTGATCAGGATAATGATATAAACTTATCAAATTATTGTATTGTTACCGGTTCTTCGTAAGTGTACAAAGTTTCAATTAAATCTGTCCGTTTAAAGTGAGTCAAAATCGAGTCCAAAGAGTTGGTTACAAACAAACAAACAAACAAGCAAACAAACAAACAAGCAAACATACAAGTGAAGCTAATAAAAGCGTGTTAAAAATGGTTTGCAAGTATTTTGCAAATTGTCTAAAAAATAATCTGGGGGTGAATGTTAAATTTTTGCAATATTTTTTCACAAGTTTCAATCGCAATTCTTTCTGGGTAAATCTTCCTCGTTTAATTTTGATAATTATGCCTTAACTTAAAGAATAGCTTGGGTCTCATGCTCTAATATTAAGATAACCACCACTGCACCGGTCTCTAGACCGCGTCGGCTTTGAACTTGTGGGTTTTAAGTTACGTCTTATTCTTTAATACTAATAATAATAATGACAATAATAATAATATAATAATAATAATAAAAGTCAGGGGTGCAAGGTCGGCAACCTCCGCGTTGGTGCACTCTGGACAGGCAGAGACAACTCTGCCTGACTAATGTCGGCCGGGGGTACCAAGGCTAACCACCTGATACCCCTTCTACTTCGGGTTCCTTATGAACTGAGAAGAAGGGCCCCTCACGATCGACCCCAAGCGGATGGGGGTCAGAGACAGGCGGGAGGGGCCTCACCGGATAGTCTCAACAACGACGATATTGGCATTGTACACGGACGCTTTAAGTGGACGAGGGAACTTCGGGATGACTTGCTGACCTGCCGCAAGAGTAGCGAACCTGAGCGAAGGGGATACATGGCGCGATTGCATGCACTTTGGTGCGAAATGCATCCAGAGCATCGCGCCTTCTCTCAACAACATCTGAGAGATCAAGTATCCTTTCTGCTCAGGACAGGTTATGTAAGGGCACCCCGTCAGCCGGAAGAATTGCCAGCCGCAGTCCCACCGCGGCAATTATCAGCTGATGGGGAACATCCTTTAGAGTTCACCGATGTAGACTTAAGGACGAGGGTTAGCCTTAACACCAGGGCTAACCTAAAGCCACAAGACCTGGCTTGAATGGACGAGGTCA